>OZ024749.1:29255168-29280168 GCA_964016885.1 Eledone cirrhosa | reverse complement strand
ATTGAACACAGTCTTACTAATCTAAACTGGTGACTCCCAATCTCTCTATATCTATATCTCTCTCTTTCCCCCTCTTCTCTCTATATACACACACGCACACACACATATATACATAACTATATATATATATACGATATTAAACAAATGGAAACTATATTTATAAAACCATATTTATTTCATTATACTCATCTGTTGCCTCAGCTGCCTCTCTTTTTTCACCTCCTCACTATTTCTCTCTCCCCTATCTCTCTCTATTTCTCTCTGTTTTTCTTTACATACATCTCTTCTTTTTCTCCGTCTTTCTTTTTAACTGTGCTTAACACTAAATATTTATAAACATCTCATTACCAAACCAACTTCTTACATAAAAGTTGATCAATATTTATGGTACGTCAAAATTATTTATAAAACTGTTTATATATTGTATTTTATCTGAAGAAGGCATGCCATATTTTTAATATGGTATCCCCGAAATATGTATAATGAAATAAATATGGTTTTATAAATATAGTTTCCATTTGTTTAATATCGTATATCTACTCCAAAACTTGTTGAGTGCTTTATATTAGTTATAAAATATTTACTTGTTGTAACCCAACAATTTAAAATAAAACTTTTGCATATATATATATATATATATATATATATATATATATATATATATATATATATCCTGCAGTACAACTTTCGTATAAATATCCAAGGGCTAGAGCACTCAGTCCCTAGGACGAGTTAAGTATAATTAGTTACCTGCCACTATTGTAGTTGATCATATATATATATATATATATATATATATATATATATATATATATATATATATATATATATATATATATATATGTGTGTGTGTGTGTGTGTGTGTGTATATAGATATATTGATATATGAGAGTAGGCTGAAAAGTTCATAGGCTGACTATGAAGGAGTGACGCTGGACCTGTGAAACTTTTCAGCCGACCCAATTATATATATATATATATATATATATATATATATATATATATATATATATATATATATATATATATATATTATGTCAGGTCACCACTTGGTGCTACTGGTAACATGTATCCCAGTACAACCTGTCCCATGGTCGGGTCGTTGGCGACTAAACTGGCAACCCCACCAAGGTTTCTTGGTGAGGAGGGTGACTTTGGACATCCTGCAGGACTAAAAACAAAACCTGTCAAAGGGAAAAGGAGCTCTTAAGAGTCAATGGCCATCCAAAATCACCAGGAGAGATGACCCCTTAGCCTTTGTCAAGGCAGAATTCTAGGAGAAGGAAAACTCTGATATAACACCTGCAACTCTGATGGTATCCAATGATGATGACTTGTTCTTCTTTTTGGTAAATATCATCTTGGTTAAGAGAGTGGGACTGGCTTTGTGCAGTGCCTTTGCTCACTATAAAAGCTTCATGGTACAGGCATTGCTTTATATCTGGATATCTCTCTGCACTTGTCGTCACATGGTACCATGGGCCCAGCATTATGTGTCAATAATTGTCATAAGTGTAGTGTTTGTACCAGAGTTTTCAAGTCGCTGGCTGGACTAAAGTCACATTCGTTCAGCGCATCGGTAGGAGTTCTCCTACATGGATATAAAGTAGTGGCCGTACTCGAAAACGAGTTGGCAGCCACCATATATATATATATATATATATATATATATATATATATATATATATACGATATTAAACAAATGGAAACTATATTTATAAAACCATATTTATTTCATTATACATATTTCGGGGATACCATATTAAAAATATGGCATGCCTTCGTCAGATAAAATACAATATATAAACAGTTTTATAAATAATTTTGACGTACCATAAATATGAGCGACCATTATGTAGGAAGCTGGTTTGGTAGTGAAGTGTTAATATCGTATATCTACTCCAAAAACTCGTCGAGTGCTTTATATCAGTTATAAAATATTTACTTGTTGTAACCCAACAATTTTAAATAAAACTTTTGCATATATATATATATATATATATATATATATATACGATATTAACAAATGGAAACTATATTTATATAACCATATTTATTTCATTATACATATTTCAAGGACACCAAGTTAAATTATGGTGTGCTTTCATCAGATAAAATATAATATAGAGCAGTTTTATAAATAAATATTGACATACCCTTAAAGAATGCAACCATTACTGTTGGAAGTTCCCGGATAGTATATATATATATATATATATATATATATATATATATATATATATATATATATATAGAAGTGGTAACACAACAGTTAGTTCACCATACCGAGAACAATTGTTTCACCTTAGCGGATCCTCACCTCGTAATGGTCATGGTTATACGGAACACAGACCCTTCCATAAGCAAGGACTCATGCCACCATCCCACTGTTTTTAGAAACTTCGTAAATAATATCAGTACTAGAATCTCTAACCTCTCCTCTAATAAGGCTATCTTTGACAGAGCGACACCCTACTATAACACGGCGTTAGCTAACAGCGGCTTCTCGCAACCTATCACTTACTCTCCCACTAACAACAACAGCAATAAGAAAAGAAAGCGTATCAATAGACAAACTATCTGGTTCTCTCCTCCCTTCTCACTCAACGTTAAAACTAATGTAGGAAAAACATTTTTAGCCCTCTTAGATAGACACTTTCCCATAGGTCACAAATACCGCTCCATCTTTAACAGACACAAAGTAAAACTAGGGTACTCCTGCGCTAAGAATATGAAGGCTCACATCACTAACAGCCCTAAGAGCAACACCCCACCAGAGTGTTCTTGCCGAAAGACTGAAGCTTGTCCCCTTCAACAGCAATGCAACACACCCGCTGTAGTTTATGAAGCTGTGGTCACTTCCAACCGACCAAATCCTATGTGGGCATGGCGGAGGGCTGATTTAAGGAACGCTTTCTGAACCATCAGTCGACCTTTAGGTACCCAGACAGACGTTCATCCACGAAACTCGCGAGTCACGCATGGTCCCCCAAGGACTCAAGTATAGACAACTGCATTCAATGGAAAGCCATCACTAAGTCCAAGCCATACGCAAGGGGCAATCCGTCTTGTGGACTATCTATTGATGAATGGATAAATATTCTAAAGAGATTACGCAATAGTGATTGCCTAAACTCAAGATATGAAATCTTCACACGTTGTCCACATGTCTGGAGACACCTCTTACATAACTACAAAGCTCCGGATTGAATAACAACAACATCCTAATTTTCTTATCAACTAGAACCTTTCGGCCTTTCGCAGTTATCTCCCTTACACCTCTCGCCCGCAGTTTTGTATTGCTTGGGTGAAGTGACCGTTTCTGCGCATGCGCGTTCATATGGTTGTCCTTCCTGTTCCGTATAACCATGACCATTACGAGCTGAGGATCCGCTAAGGTGAAGCAATTGTTCTCGGTATGGTGAACTAACTGTTGTGTTACCACTTCTACCTAACTCGTCCCATGGACTGGGTGCTCTACCACTACGGATATTACCTTCCAGTGTTCTACCTCTCTCTCTCTCTCTCTCTCTCTCTATATATATATATATATATATACACGTGTGTGTGTGTGTGTGTGTGTGTGTGTGTGTGTGTTTATAAAGTTTTGTTTAGATCCTGATTAGAAAAATAATAGGTAAATGTGTACATATGATTTGAAGAATATATGGCATGGCATGGTATCGCCCCGTAACTCTCGAGGGGGTCATTGGGGTGCCATATATATATATATAGAGAGAGAGAAAGAGAGAGAGAGAGAGAGAGAGAGAGAGAGAGAGAGAGAGAGAGAGAGAGAGAGAGAGGAAATGAGAAAGAGATATAGAGGAAGAATCGACCCTCAGTACTAGACTGCTACTTTTTTTTATCGACCTTGAATGGATGAAAGGTAAAGTTTACCTCGGCGGGTTTGAAACGAATACTGCAAAGCATTCTATCCGATGTTCTAACGACTCTGCCAATTCGCCGCCTTGAATATATATCTCTTTGAAAAATAATTTTACTGCATTAATTCAGTCTTATTTTGCACTTATGAGATCTTTGACTAACGAAAATCTTCTAAACATTTGCAAATATTTCTATGATAAATAACGAAAATCACTGCCATATAATTGTTTCTACTTTTGGCACAAGGCCAGCAATTATCCCAGTGCACTACTAGTGCTTTATTTTATCGACCACCGTAAGGCTAACTCAGAGCGCAAAGGGCCATAACTCTAACCTGCAAAACATGGCGTCCGACCCTCTACCGATACTTCCAATCCACTGCTATATAATAATAATTAAAATGATTGTGCACAGTGCTCAGGTGCACTACAACTCATCAACGGTGCATGTATAGTACATAGAATAATGTACAAATGTCAGGAAAGTGAATAGTGTTTGACTCATGATTATATACATAGACACATGTGTCCGTGTGTATGGAGGGGGAATAACAGGTGCAGTGTTAGCGAATTTCAGGAAGCATGGAAGTTTTAAAGGATGCAGTGTCCCGACAGCTAACAACTGATGCAAGTAGTTTGTTCCATGCTTCAGCAACTCTGAGCGTGAAAAAATGTTTCCGAAAATCATGGGAGCTGTGCTGTTTTCTGACTTTGTAGGCATGTTCACGGGTGTTAGGCACATGGAATTCAAAAAGGTGCTCAGTGTTGTTGTTGGCATGATGGTTAATAATATATAAACAGATTTAACATATTTTAACATATTTGTCGAAAAACACTGTTGACTCTTTATTTTTTGCATGTCAAAAAATATACCCTATTATTATACTTTGCACTTATAAATTTATAATTCCATACTTTTTGAATGCACATTGCTTTGAACCCTGTATTATTCTTAATAATTTGTCTTATGATATTAATCAATTTATTGTTATTTTCTATTACCGTATTTCCCGGCGTCGAAGACTCTACTTTTTTCCTAAAATAAGTCTCAAAAATCTACCATGCGTCCTGGAGGCCGAAGGTTGTTTATTAATTTTTTTCAAATTTTTGGTGTCAAAATTAGGGTGCGTTCTCGAGGACGAAGCGTCTTCGGCGCCGAAAAATTCGGTATATTTCCTGAAGAGATACGGTTTTGGGAAGAACACCCATAATGGAGTAACTTTACTGATATCTGTTTTTTTTCTTCTCCACAACTGGATGGGATGCTTTAGCCGCATTGAGATGCCCGTAGCGATGTATAAATAAATAATAATAATGCCAATCCTTGGTCTTATTGAATTTTGAATTATATATATATAATATTGCGGGTTTCTCTAGTCCTTGCAGGCCCCATAATTCTTGCCCCCCCCCCCCCCCCAGTGATTGTCGAGAACCCTAACCCTCGCAGGTGTCTCTAATTTCAGCAAGGCTCTCAAGTCTTTTTGTGTTTCTCTAATCCCTGACGGGGCTTGTATGATTCAATGATTCAGCGTAGTCAGCCTTATGTATAAGGCCCTACCCAAAACATTAAAAAAAGGAAGAATTAACCCTTGCTACACCCTTCTCCATGATATTGACCCTTCCGCCCCTAATTCTGTTATACGAAAACACGAAATTCTCCCTTTAAAAGTGAAAGTGCTTATAATTATATATTAAAACCTTGTCATAATTTTATCTAAAGACCATTTTCATATATTCTCCATATAGTTATGTTCAAAATACCAGATTAATCAAAAACGAAGTTGTTTTAGAATTGAAAAAGAAATAGCAACACCGCCGCGCCCTGGGCCCAGAGCCCACCCTCCCTCCCATTCTTCTGTGACCCTAGAGCCCTTGCCTTTCCCTTCCTTTTCCGTTCATGTTGTTACTCATTTATTATTTTAATAAAGAAATATGTATTAAAAAAAAATTATAACCAGTTTAAAAAAGAATGCTAAATAATGAATTTAAAAAAAAAGGAGCTTATATTTTTTATTATAATATTGTTTAATAGTGGGACGTATAAACCCACTGAACTTCGCTCGCCGCGTTTCAAACACTTCCAAAGTTATTTTACCAATAAACTCTTCCAAATTATTGAATATTTTGATAATTAATTGAAACACATAATTGTTTCTACTTTTGGCACAAGGCCAGCAATTACCCAGTACATTACTGGTACTTTATTTTATCGACCCCGTAAGGATGAAAGGCAAAATTAACCTCGGCGCGATTTGAACTCAGAATGGCAAGGGGCGTAACTCTATACGTCAAAGCATAGTGTCCGACCCTCTACCGATACTGCCAATCCACCACATAATGGTTTCTGATTTAGGTACTGAGCCAACAATTCTTGGGAGAGGGGAATCGACACCAGTGCATTGCTGGTACTTTATTTTATCGACCCCAGTGCATTGCTGGTACTTTATTTTATCTACCCCAGTGCATAACTAGTATTTTATTTTATCGACTCCAATGTGTTACTGGTACTTTATTTTATCGACCCAGTGCGTTACTGGTACTTTATTTTATCTACCCCCAGTGGTTTACTGGTTCTTTATTTTATCGAGCTCCGTAATGGATAATTGAAACACGAAATAAGTTGTGTATTTCTTTCATTAAAACTGTGATAACGAAAGGATTAGAGAACACTAGGTATTTAATTCAACATGTTACATTTACTACCAACTATCATTCACAGAGGTGGGGGAGAGGGATGATAGACTTGACCAGGAGTTGAACTCACGACAACAAAACATCACGAGGCATTTAGCTCGCTACTTTACTGTTTGTTTCTGCTAAACTTACTCGCTCGGCCTTTATAATTTTGTGTTTATAACATTTTATATAATTTCGTGTTTGCATAATTTTCTAAAATGCAAATTTACCCCAAAAGATGTTTCTAATTTCCACCTGTGTTTTCAGGTTGCTCTTTTAAACCTCCCTTGCCAACGAACACCTGCCTTTATACTTAATATTGTGAAGGAAACATTTGTCGAAGCCAAACTAACAACATATTAACTTCTCTAGTGTTTTGAGCGACATATCGCTAAGAGAAAGTTAAACAAAACGACTTCTTTCAATAGATAATTTATAATAAAATGTCATTTAAAAAAAAATAATGATAATGGAAAACATTCTGCATGTATTATAAATATTAATTTTATAACATCCAGTAAACACACTCGCTGCGTCAATAAATGCCTGCAACTACTTTACTGAAATAGAATTCTGACCGTAGAAAAGAAAACTTTACATTGAAACAGACGACATAACTCTCACACACATACACACACACTGATACACGTTGATGCACGCACGCACGCGCACACGCACACACACACACACACATACACACACTAAAACTCATATAGATAAAGAGACACACACATACACTGACACCCACACACACAATGACACTCATACACATTGACACATACACAGATAAGCAGACACACACACTAACAAACTGACACACAGACATACATGCACACACATTCACATACACACACACACCACCAGTCACACAAAATCATACATATACACACACATACCATCATTCACACAAAATCATATTCACACACATACCATCACACACGCACCGTTATATATATATATACACACACACACACACATATATACATGTATATATATATATATATATATATACATGTATATATATATATACATGTATATATATACATGTATATATATATACATGTATATATATATATATATATATACATGTATATATATATATATATACACAGACACGCCATTATATATATATATATACACACAGACCACCATTATACACATACACCCTTATACACACACCATTACACAGACACACCCTTATATACACACACACCTCATTATATATACACACACATGTGGTAAACTGCTGACAAGAACCAACTACACACATTATTAAATACATTTTTGTTCTCATGTAGCGGGACATGTCGATAGGGGAGGGGAGGAGGAGGGGGAGGGTGTACACCTGCTCTTCTTTACTCTAACTCTCTCTTACTCCCTCTCTCTGTGTCGCTTTCTCGCTCTCTTTCACTTGCTCTCTCTAACTCTGTCCCTGTCTCTCTCTCTCTCTCACTCTCACTCGCTCTAACTCTGTCTCTGTCTCTCTCCAACTCTTTTTCTACCTGTCTCTCTCTCTCTCTGTCCATCCCACTCTGTCTCTCTTAGCCACACTCTCTGTCTCTCCGCAACTCATTCAGTCTCCCCCCCCCCCCCTGTCTCTCTCTCGGTCTATCTGTCTTTTTCTCTCCACTCACTCACTTTCTATCTATCTATCTATCTATCTATTAGGACCACGATGGACGCGTGATCCTTGAACCTGAGCGGATGTGCGCGGCCTTTCAACAGCGCTTTGCACGACTGTTCGGGAAGGGCGGCGGGCCGGGTGAGGCCATGGATTTTGGTCCATACCTCGACGGTCTGCCGCGGCTCTCGGACGGGGAGGCGAAGTCCTGCGAAAGGCCGATTTCAGCCGCTGAAATAGGGGAAGCGCTGAACCAATCCGGCAAACGCAAATCTCCCGGTCTCGATGGTCTACCATACGAACTTTATGTAGCGATGCCGGACTTGTTCTCCGATCTCCTCGAGGTGGTCTACTGCAACTGGCAACAGAACGGGAGAATTCCCAGTTCTGTGACCAAGGGCGTAGTCACGCTGGTGAGGAAGGACGAGAACAAGGGGGATGACATAGATAACTTCAGGCCCATACATCTGCTAAACACAGAGTTAAAGATTTTAGCCAAGATGTTAGCGAAGAGGTTGGCGCTTGTCGTCGGGAACCTGGTGGGAGAAGCGCAGACATGCGCAATCCCGTCCAGGTCCATACACGACAACCTCCACCTCATGCGATACATCGTAGAGAGGGTAGGGAACGAACCCGGCTTTGGTGGGGCCCTGATCAACTTGGATCAATCTAAGGCGTTCGATAGGGTCGACCATCGGTACCTGGATGCGGTGCTCGCGGCGGCAGGCTTCGGACCCGTTTTCAGGGGCTGGATTGCTGCAATGCACAACAGCAACACCTGCTCGAGGGTCAAGGTGAACGGCTACCTCTCGGAGCCGTTCCAAATCGCGCGATCCATCCGACAGGGATGCCCTCTCTCCTCCCTTCTGTATGTGCTGGCTCTCGAGCCACTACTGCAGAAGTTGGAGCTGTTGCAGGGAATCCCCTTGGAACCGATATTGCGGAAAGCAGTGTCGGCCTACGCCGACGACGTGACAGTAATGGTGTCGTGCGCCTCGGAAATCGGGCAGATCGGCACCTTCTGGGAGGAATACGAAAGGTTTACAGGAGCCAAGCTGAACCGGGACAAGTCCGTCGGTTTGCAACTCGGGACGTGGAGAGGCAAACCGATGCCCTCCGACGGCGTCGTTGGACGCTGGACGGAGGGACCGGTGAAGCTGCTCGGGGTCTGTTTCGGACTGGACCTCCAGGTGGAGAAAAACTGGGACGAGGTAACGGGCAGGGTGTTTGCACTCGCCCAGAAGTGGGCCGAGTGCAAACTATCCCTGAAAGGTCGAGCGGAGGTGGTGAACACTTATATAGCGTCCGTCATCTACTACCGCTTGGCCGTCGTGCCTTGCCCAGCGAAAACGCTCGCCAAAATGGAGCGCGTGCTCTTCCGATTCCTTTGGAAGAAGCGGGCCCCTTTGATGAGAAGATCCATCTGCTGTCAACACCCTTCGAACGGAGGACTGGGAGTGCCGTGGCTGACGATGCGTAGACACGCATTAAGGCTACAGCACCTCCAGGTATTCCTCACCGGTCAGCTGGTGTGGGCCCCTTTTGTGAGACGAGCCTTTCCGAGACTCGTCTCACTCACCGAGCAAAGACCGAGAAAAGTGGGCGACTGGCACATTGAATGTGCCCAGGCGCTCACGGCCCTCTGGCAAGCGGATCTGGCAATCAGTGGAGACTCAACCTCAACATTCTATAGAGGGTTGGTGCGCAGCAAGTGCGACGACGCTCTCGGAGAGGCTCTGAGCATGGAGGAAGACGAGCTAGCCAGTCTGTTCGGTAGGATGTTTGGCCCGGGACCGATGGACAACTTCCAAAAGTCCCTCGCTTGACAGTGCTACCGAGGAGCTCTACCCGTTCGGGACAAGCTCTACAGACACGGGCGCCCGGGTAGGGACCCCTCGAAGAAGATCTGTCCGAGATGCGTGCGTGACGAGGAAACCGTCGCGCACGCATTCGTACACTGCCCGGGCGTTGCTGACCTGTGGGACTATGTGGAACGATTACTGTCGCGGGTGGGACCAATCCGGTTGACCACCGAGTACATTGTCACGATCAAACCGCCTCCCCACTTCAAAAACGAAGGAGAGGCGGTTTTCCTCTGTGTGATAGCTATGGCGAAAGAGGTTGTATGGTGGACGAGGTTGAAAGGGCTGAGGCCAGACACTTTTCTCTCAGGCCAACAACTGGTTCTTTTTTCAAGTACCATTTTAGAAGAAGGATCAGAATGGAGAGAGAGGTGCTCTACCCCAGCAAGTTTTTTGAAAGGTGGGTGAAAGTGGCGAGAATGGCCCGAGTGAATGGGCCTTCTCTCTATATCAGCCTGTAGGTGAGAGAGGAGAGGAAGGAGGAGAGGAATGGAGCACCCGCTCTTTGTGCTCCTGTGGAGGAGTGTTGCACATTTTTTTCGGGGATGTGTGCGACCCACGTTGAGGACTTTGATTGTTGAATTTGATTTGTTATATGTTTTTACACGTCCCTTGAAATGTATGTAAACTCCCCCTCTTGTATTTGTCCCAATCTTTGATGCCCTGGTGGCAAATAAATAGAAAGTTATCTATCTAACTACACCGATTTCTCTCTGTGTATCTATTTCTGCTGAATGAACTGGAGTAACACGGAATGAAGTGCCTTGATGAAGGACACAACACATCACCAGGTCCGGGGACTCGAACCCATGACCTTACATTTGTCAGCCTAACACTTTAACCATTAAGTTCTTTAACCAATAAGTTCTGCATATTCACAAATTCACAAATTCACAAATTACATTTTTGACGACACAGGTACACTATCATCAATACATATCTCTCTCTCTACTCATGATACAATACAACAAGCGACGACAGTTAAGTGTAGTGTACATAATTAAATAAGAGGTGATGCAATTAATCAAATTGTTTAATTAATCTAAACTATAATAAAGGAAGATCTGCGGGATTGCGTACGGTTTATTTATTTTTTATCCCGTTTGTAAAATAAGTTGGATTACTTTGAATAAATAATTGTTTCTACTTTAGGCACAAGGCCAGCAAATTACCCAGTGCATTACTGGTACTTTATTTTATCGACCCCGTAAGGATGAAAGGCAAAGTTAACCTCGGCAAGACTTGAACTCAGACCGTAAAGGGACGTAACTATGCTAGTGAATATTACATAATTTATCTACTAAATTTCGTAAACAAAAATTTCGTAAAAATAAATAATTTAAAATTGACTTCTTTTCAAAGCTGCACTTCCGGTATATCGTTGCCACCACCACCACTTCAACTACCTTATATATATAGAAAGAGACAGTGTGTGATGTCAACACTTCCGGTGGCGATCGCTTAAATAAACATACTAATTTTCTCCTAATGCAGTTTATATATAATATCGTCTTTTTTTAATGTATCATGGATTACGTTACTGATTACATAAGACAGTGTAACACAGTCTTCTTTCAATTTCTGTGTATATTGTCAATTACGATTTTATTTGATCATATCTACATGTATATATACTTGCGTATAATATCAATATACACACTACACATGCTAGCAGAAAACCACCCGAAAGGTGGTTTTTCTGCTAGTCTTATTAATTATCGAACATTTCATAAAATGTACCCATTTTTCTTTGATAAGGCACTCAATGGCGACGAAGAATTCACTGAGAGTTTAGTAATAATGGGGGGGGGGGGGTGTTCTCCGTCAGTTTCAGCGATGAGCATTCAGATACTTGAAACAATTGAACAACCAGTCAGTGAGATTCACTGTGAAACAATATATGACAAGATTAGTGTAGTGTAAGTGGGTGAATATTTCACACAGACACGTGTACTCTTAATGCAATTGCCAAGGCCAATTCAACATGACATAATATATGACAGGGTTGGACCTTTGATTTACAGGTAAAATCCCGCCGACAGGCTTCCAAAGAAAGCACACACACGCACACACACACACACACACACACACACACACACACACACACACACACACACACACACACACACACACACACACACATATATATATATATATAAATATATATATATATATATATAACCAAATGAAAGAGATATATGTATATAGATAGAAAGAAAGAGCCATATATCGTAAAAGAAACACGCTATATTGTATATATACCAAATACATATTCTATATAAGAATATGTACACAGGTGGAATCATAAGTGAAACCTTCTAGTGTTATTTCATACCTTGAAAGTGTAGTTCAAAATCAATCAATGTAATCGATCGTCGAAAAAAAAAATCAATTAATATAATCGATCACCGAAGACAAACTATCGATTATGATTAAACCACACGAGACTCAGTTACTCTTTTGAGGTTTAGTCTCACCATTCTTTCTCTCTCTCTCTATATATATACATATATCTTTTTCATTTGGTTATTATGGCTCTAGGTAAAGGTTATTGAGCTTGCTTATTGAGAAACACAAAATTCTAAATATATTTGATGTTTTGATTCATTATTTGTACGGTGAATTGGTAGTATCGGTAGAAGGTCGGACATGCTTTCCAGTTTAGTTACGTCCCTTTACGATCTGAGTTCAAATCCGACCGAGGTTAACTTTGCCTTTCATCCTTACGGGGTCGATAAAATAAAGTACCAGTAATTTACTGAGTATTTGCTGGCCTTGTACCAAAAGTAGAAACAATTATTTGTATATATATATAAGCTGTATTTCCCGGCGTCGAAGATGCTACTTTTTCCCCCAAATAAGTCTCAAAAATCTACCATGCATCCTGGAGGCCGAAGGTTGTTTATTATTTTTTTTTCAAATTTTTGGTTGTCAAAATTAGGGTGCGTCCCCGAGGACGAAGCGTCTTCGGCGCCGGGAAATACGGTATATATATATACATATATAACTGTTCCTTGTCTTCAATGTTTTCGGCTCTCGTGGCCAATAAAGAAATTAATATTATTAGCATTCTCATCATTATTATTATTGAATGCTATGGTTGACGGAGGCTCAGCTCTGTAAGGTATTGTAAATTTTGACCGCTATAACAATTGTAAATTGTTTAAAACTTTAACCAACTTGTAGACAAAAACACCCTCCTCCTTGTGAGAGGGGTCTTTCTGCCCGTTATTTGGCCCTTCGGGGTTAAATAACCGCTTATTGGGGTTTTGTGCCCAATATTTATTTTAAACAAAAAAAAAACATGGCTACGAAAAAGAATTTTCATAGGTCACTCCAACTCATTCCGTCTTCTTCTTCCTCAATCGTCACTACAGCAGAGAGAAGATTGTCTCTCTCCCTTCCTTCTCTAAATGTGTCTCTCTCCCTCCCTTCTCTTTCGCAAGCGACGCCAGAAAAGAAAAATCACGTGCAAAGCGTGCAAGATTTCTCCACGACGACGACAACAACGACAAAAAAGGTGTGCGGGAAATACGAAAACCCATTTCATTCGTCTGACGTCAGGAATAATAGCAGTAGCAGCCGTAATAACAGCAGCAGCAGCAACAGTGACAAAGAAAACAACAGTAGCAGCCGCAACAGCATCAGCAGCAGCATAAACAACAACAGCATTAGCAGCAATAACAACAGCAGCAGCAGCAGCAGCAGCAGCAACAGCAACAACAACAACCACAGCAACAGCGGCGGCGGCAGTAGTCGTAGTACCTGCAGCAACAACAAAAGTAACAGCAGCTCTGACGACAACAACAACAACAACAACAACACCAGCAAAGAAAAACCAATCTCGTTTGCAGGTATCGCAAAGAACCTGGAAACCATCCTCATAACAAATGAGGAATTAGAGGAAGCGAAGAAGATGGTTACAAAAACCGGATACCGAGCAATCTGCAAGGCAGCCGAAAATTTTTTCGAAACCCAACAGCACTGTACGGTCACGTACCGTACAGTAAGCACAAAATCCCATAGGGTTGAAAGAGCCACAGAGGCTCAAATACAAAAAGCCTTAGGGTCTGTGTGGCAGCGGAAAACGCACATCACCCGAGGCAAGAAATGTGCCACCGTAGACGTGCTTTTTGCCACACCCCAGGAGGCAAAGGCTCAATCCTTAGTGACCCTAAGGAGCGAGGAAATGGTGTTGGTGCCCTCCTACTGCGGGCAAAAAATTGTGAGGGTCAAACTGACCCACGTCCCCCTCCCCCCCGGGATGGCCCCTTCTTGGCTGGCTGCGTCTGTCCTCGTCGGAATCGAGGACAAAACAACTGTACTGCAAGTACAGAAAAAAGTAAGAGAAGATTGGGTCGGCACCTCCATTGAGATGTTAATCCAAACCAACCAGGAGTGCATCGAAGCTATCCCGGCACTCAACTGCCCATAAGTGTTGAGGGCAAACGCCCGAAATGCTTTCGCTGTGGATCGAAGACTCACCTCAGGGCCTTCTGCAACGAGAAGACCCTGAGAAAGGAGAAAAGCCCCCTCCTTCCGAAACCGGCTCCACAGCTATCAGCAACGGGACAAGCGGCAACCAGGAACGATAGGTCCGTGGCACCCATACCCACGCCACGGAAATCAAAAACAGCAGCAGCAGTGGAAGTATTAACAACAACAACAGTAATACCAAATGCAGTTGCAACAGAGACTCCAGAGGAAACATCACCAACAACAACAAGTGAAAGAGTGGTGCTGGTACCCCTCCCCGACCTCACAGAATCAGACATGGAGTGTGAGGTGGGAGAGGGATGGCAAAAGGTCGTAAGAAGGCACAAACGCAGAAGCAGCGCATCGTCGCCTTCGAAAAGGGAGGAAAGAAATGAAAAAAAGGATAAAGGTTACTGCAAAGAGACTCACAGCAGCAACACCACCAACACCATCACCACCCACACTAGTACCACCATCACCACCGGCGACAACCCCACCGCCAACAACAACAACACCTTCAACACCACCACAAGCACCAACATCGCAAACACAACAACAAAACACACACACCCAGCAACAACGACAAGAAAATAGCAGAACCCCACCCCACCCCAGAAAAACAAATGCACGGCAATAAATACACACAACAAGAAACTAATGACTTACATAATTGAACACACAGACATTTCACAGCACGACTACATAATACCAGCACCAATCAAAACACCAACTAACATAAGACTGCTAAAAATAGCACAGAAACAATACACAAACATTAAAACGAAATTCCCCAACGCAGTTGGTGATTTCAGAGACCTAGGAGGGACTCTCAACCGAAGAGTATACTCGGACATACTCATAGAAGAGCCGACGACCAGCCGAAGGGACGATTCAACGGTCCCTTCACCAGACGATCAAGTGAAAAGGGATGGAAAAACCATCATTTCTCTACGAAAAGTACGGTAAGTGGTCTTTCCCATCTTTTCCACTCTATTTTAAACATGACCTCACTCAGAATAGGCAGCATAAATGCGCGTGGCTTGGGGTCGTCATGGAAGCAGGGTCACCTGCTCAACGACCTCAGGTCACTAAACATAGATGTAGTGGCCATCAGCGAGACCAGAATCTCCGAAGCACGGGCCTTCGCACCGATCTTCGGCGGCTACGATGTGTACGCATCTCCCAGCCGTCCTGGATCGGGGGGAGGAGTTGCTGTGCTGTTTCGGAGAGGTTTGGATCTCGCCATACGGCCCATCTTCCTGGACCCAGAAGGTAAGTTGGTGGTGCTGGACGTGACCAGCGGAGACGGGCAAGCTTTCAAACTAGTGGCCGTCTATGCCCCGATAGGAGCAGGGCGGCCTGATTTCTTCCGGCGTCTGGAGACCTTTCTTGGAACGTCCCGCTCTTTAGTGTTAGCGGGCGACTGGAACGGGATGTTAGATGCACGCTGGGACTGTGTGGGATTAGCGGATAGGAGAGGAGGGTACAAGAGCCTCATCA
Source organism: Eledone cirrhosa (assembly GCA_964016885.1). Lineage (NCBI taxonomy): Eukaryota > Metazoa > Mollusca > Cephalopoda > Octopoda > Eledonidae > Eledone > Eledone cirrhosa. Next base: position 29,264,149 of record OZ024749.1, on the reverse strand, counting down.
ACCAGCTCAGGCGTTTTGAACTGTCCGATAGGTACCGATTGGATTTCCCGAATGTGCCAATGTGGACTTGGACAAATCGCATAGGGTTATCCAGATCATATCTAGATAGAGTATTTTGTAGCGAAATAGATAGGTCTAGCATAGGCTGTCCACAATTCAAGATAGTCAGCTACCCGGACCACAAACTCGTGATCTGTGTGCTTGACTTAGATAGGCTTCATAGACGAGGACCCGGCTACTGGAAGCTAAACGCGTCCTTTCCAGCGCGCAAGGCCTACAGAGACCGGATTAGCGAACTAGTTAAGCGGGCGTTGACAGGGGCCATCGTCAACAACAAGTGGTGGTTTGCTCTGAAAAGAGCGATTAGAATAGAGTTCATTAGGTTTAGTAAGGCTTTAGCAATAGAGAAAAATAGAGCAGAGGGAGAACTAGTTAGAAAATTAGACGTGGCGCTTAGCAAAGGCATCGCGACCGACGTACTTGCGGCGAAATTGGCCCTTGACCAATTCTTCAATGCAAAGCACGAAGGCTGCGTTGTCAGAGCTAAGGTGCGTGCTCTCAGACACGAAGGGACGAAAGCCGTTCAATGGGCCCGAGTGGCGGACGCGCGTCGTGGCAACAAAGCCACGATCCGGTCTTTGGTGGACCACGACGGGCGCATGCTACTCGATCCCGGGCAAATCTGTGAAGCTTTTCAGCGACACTTCGCACAGCTGTTCGGAGGCAGCGGCGGGCCAGATCGAGGGATGGACTTTAGTCTCTACCTCGACGAACTGCCGCAGCTCTCGGCCACTGAGGTGGAGTGTTGCGAAAAGCCGATAACAGCCGCTGAAGTACGGGACGCAATGACTGGCTGCACAAGGGGTAAATCGCCTGGTTTGGATGGTTGTGCCCTATGAACTTTACGTACAGATGCCAGACTTGTTCGGAGGCCTCTTGGCGGACGTCTACTGCAACTGGCAACAGAACGGGAGAATTCCCAGCTCTGTGAGCCGAGGAGCTGTGGCGCTGCTGAGAAAGGATCCGAACAAGGGGGATAACATAGATAATTTTAGGCCCATAACTCTGCTAAACACAGAGTTCAAGATTTTGGCCAAGGTGCTAGCAAAGAGGTTGGCACTTGTCGTTGGTGGTCTGGTGGGAGAGGCGCAGACATGCGCCATTCCCGACAGATCCATCCACGACAACCTCCACCTCATGCGATACATCGTAGAGAGGGTAGCTAGGGAACCTGGCACGGGTGGGTCCTTGATCAATTTAGATCAGTCGAAAGCTTTCGATCGGGTCGACCATCGTTACCTAGCGGCAGTCCTGAGGACGGCTGGCTTTGGGCCCGTCTTCAGAGGCTGGATCGCTGCCATGCACAGCGACATCTGCTCTGTGGTGAGAGTGAACGGTCACCTTTCAACGTTCAACATCATGCGCTCGGTCCGCCAAGGATGTCCCCTCTCGTCCCTCTTGTATGTATTGACTCTCGAACCATTACTGCACAAACTGGAGATGTTGATGGGCGTCCCGCGCGAACTAGGATGCGGAAGATCCGTGTCAGCATATGCAGACGATGTCACCGTAGTGGTGTCGAACGCCAAACACATCGAGGCGATCGGCACTACACTAAGAGAATACGAACCGGTGACAGGAGCAATGATCAACCAGGAAAAGTCAGTGGGCCTGCAGCTCGGCACCTGGAGAGGCAGGTCCATGCCGTCCAACAACGTCGTCGGACGCTGGTCAGCCGGGCATGTCCGAGATGCGCGCAGGGCGACGAAACCGTCCTGCACGCACTCGTTCAGTGTCCGAAAATTGCTGACTTGGGTTTATGTCGAACATCTGCTGTCGCGTGTAGGACGGATCCGGCTATCATCTGAGTCCATCGTGAGGATTGCCCCGCCCTCTTCCTTTAGCCGGGAAGGGCAGGCAGTTTTTATCTGTCTGGTGGCCATGGCGAAAGAGATAGTATGGTGGACACGTTTGAAAGGGATGAAGACGAGCACTTACCTCTTCGGTGATGCCTTGATTGACTTTTTCAAATTTCATTTGAAAAGGAAAATCAGAGTAGAGAGGGAAGTGCTCTCTTCCCAGCATTTTGTTGAAAGATGGGTGAGAGAATCAAGAATGGCCCGAGTGAATGGGCCTACTCTGAGTACGTATCTGTAAATTAAAGGTGGAAAACTGGGAGAGGGCACTTGCCTTGGTGGTCAGGCTCACTGTGGCTTTTTGCTGGGCTTTCTCCACAAATGTCCCTCCGAAGTCTCCCCTATTGGGGAATTTTTCATTGTTATTTTTTGTTACATCCTCTGTTTTTGTTTTTACACGCAGAAATGCCCATTTGTACCGTCCTGTATTGTCCTTAATGTCTACTTTATGTAAACCCTTGTGGTTAATAAAGAAATCATTATTATTATTATTATTATTATTATTATTATTATTATTATTATTATTATTATTATTATTATTATTATTATTATTGTTGTTGTTGTTGTTGTTGTTGTTGTTGTTGTTATTACTAATGTTGTTGTTGTTGTTGTTGTTGTTGTTGTTGTTGTTGTTGTTGTGTTGTTGCTGTTGTTTAAGTAAATGACTGGGAAAACAACAACACAAACAGCACAAAAAACAAGTTCAACAACTGCAGCAAAAACTATTCCAACCAACCAACTAACCAGCCAACAAAAACAAACAAACAAACCAGCAAACAACCTACAAACATGGAAGCCAATAAGAATGGTGAGATAATCTCTTGCTAATACATGAAAGCTATGTTCAACTATTACTGCCCTCTATGTTAACTTGAAATAAAAAGAAACCATTTTCTTGTCTACAAATATGTTTCAGTAAGCAAAGTTTAAAACAAATAACTGAGGTGTGAATTTATCACTTTTTCTCGTCGAAATCGACACATTTCTCGACGGTGTGGCGCCAACGAAAATCTATCCCCAACACATAATCAGCCATTTTGTTTGTCTAAACGTGATCTTAAGGTCGGTAAATATACGCGAAAAACAAATACAAGACGTAATAAAACTTGAAGTACAAACAAAACAATTCTTCCACCCTCAAAAAAAAAAAAAAAAAAAATGAAAGAAAGAGAAAAAGACTAAAGAAAATACATCAATAGAATGAATTTATGCAATGTTTTCCGTCCTAAATTTCACCGTAATGTTGATTAACATGGCGGAAGTAGACGTTTAAAATTGGTGTTGATTGATTAACATAACGGAAGTAGAGGATACAAATATTAAAAAAATAATGATATGAATAATAATAAAATAAACAGATAAAATATATTTCATATACAATGATAAAATAAATAGTTAAATATATATAGATAGACAATAATAAAAATATTCTTAAAATATATTTAAATTAATGATAAAAATATTGTTAAAATGTATTTAACCCTTTAGCATTTACATCATTCTATATTTAATATTGTATTTTCGAGGTAAAGGCTTTAGCTTACATAAATATCTCATATAATATCGAATCTAAGATCTTTATATTATTCATTTGGAGAACAATACCTTAACATGATAAACTATTGTAAATATATATTTAAATAGACAATGGTAAAAAATATTGTTAAAATATATTTAAATAGAATGGTAAAATTATAGTTAAAATTATATTTAAATTGACAATAATTGAAAAAATTGTTAAAATATGCTAGCAGAAAAACCACCCTTCGGGTGGTTTTCTGCTAGCATGTGTATTGTGTATATTGATATTATACGCAGGTATATATACATATAGATATGATACATCAAATAAAATCGTAATTGACAATATACACAAAAATTGAACGAAGACTGCGTTACACTGTCTTATGTAATCAGTAACGTAATCCATGATACATTAAAAAAGACGATATTATATATAAACTGCATTAGGAGAAAATTAGTGACAGAAAATTAGTATGTTTATTTAGGCGATCGCCAACCGGAAGTGTTGACATTTCAGAAATTTAAAAAAAGTGAATCTTTAAATAAACAAAACATATTTAATCAAGAGCCACGAAATTTAGTAGATAAATTATGTAATATTCATTCATTATTTATTCAAAGTAATCCAACTTATTTTACTAATTGGATAAAAAATTATAAACCATACGCAGTCCCGCGCTCCTCACTTTATTGTAGTTTAGATTTAAATATACAATGATAAAAAATTGTTAAAATATATTTAAAGATGCAATGATAAAAAAAATGTAAATATATATTTAATTGCTGGCCTTGTGCCAAAAGTAGAAACAATTATATTTGTGGATTGGCAGTATCGGTAGAGGGTCGGACGCCATGCTTTGCAGCATAGAGTTATGGCCCTTTGCGTTCTGAGTTCAAATCCCGCCGAGGTTAACTTTGCCTTTCATCTTTACAGGGTCGATAAAATAAAGTACCAGTAATGCACTAGGATAATTACTGGCCTTGTGCCAAAAGTAGAAACAATTGTATTTAAATAGACATTATACAAATATAACGGAAAGGAAATTCAAATGGCGGTACTTCAATCATATATCTACTTTCAGTTTTGATGAAAAAAGATAATAGAATGTTACAAAACAGCTCACCTAAATATGACATTTAAATGAATATAATACTTGAAGATACTAGAAGATCATTGAGTGAAATAATTAGTTTGAGAATGGGAATTAAAGGTGTGATTTGTGTCATGCAGAGATGAGCCTCATAATTAAAAGCCTAAACACTTATTGAAAATATTAGAATTTATTACTTTCTCGTGAGTAAAAGGTTCTACACTTAAATTTCACCCTTTTTTCACATCGTACCATTTACGTTTTAAAAGAACTGAAAGTTTCCCCCATTTTCCCCCGCCAAAAGTTTATTAATAAGCGAAGATGTTTGTTATATATGCATATATATATATACATATATATATAATACTTATGGTCCTGTGAGTGTTTTGAGCAAAAATATTTCAAATTTTCAATGCCCTAGGGACCGCATTAGGCGATTTAGTGATCTCTCTCTATAATTATTAGTCTTTCTTTTTAGATAGATACATAGATATAACGTTGCGCCCTTATAATATCAGTCTGTATGTCTGATTGTCTGCATTATGACGTCGCTATATGTGTGTGTGTGTGTGTATATGTATATATATAGTGTGTGTGTATATATATATATATATACATATATATATAAAGGTTCTTGGCACTACCATTGTTACCATCGCTTTCCTCTAGCCATGGGGCTTGGAGACATGAACCGAATGCTACCATTCTATTTTATATCAATGTGAACTGCTATTTCTAATAGCCATCTTTTCACCCCTTGATAATTTGTGTGTGAGACACGTTGGCTGGGTGCTTCTGACAGGAACTAATAGATTGATTCTTTTTAGCTTCTCGTCCCCACGTAAGATTTATAAATCAGTGGCTAGTTGAGAGATAGAGTCCTATCGGTTGCCAGTTAATCGCTTTACCGTGTCGGTTGTCACAAACAGTCATGACCGGTGCGGGCCGGTGTTTGGATTATGTCGATCGATTGGTTATTGATTAGACGATACCCGCTGATGATACCCGCTGATGAAGCAGCATAAGCCGATGTGCATTGTTGCATGATATATGCAGACAGATAGTGCAGTGCACCTTACTGCTGCATTAGTGCTGCAGAAACTCGAGTCCGGGAACCTTATAGGCACCCGATTTACGTGTGTTGTGTTGAGGCAAATAACTATGTGTATACTCTGGTAATGTATCTTACATTGCCCATTGAGTGCGCTGAGATACAACCGGTACTGGCATTGATAAATATGGTGGGTCCGTCAACCCTTATTACATATATATATATATAGTGTGTGTAACGTTTTTCGAAATATTTACTTCTGCGTTCACAGATTGATTTTTTTAGTTTCACAAGATCCCGTTAAGGGTGAAAGCAGCGATTCTTTGCTTAAACTTTAATCTGTTATTTTAATATATATATATATATATATATATATATATTGGATTCGCAATCGTAAGGTTGTGAGTTCGATTCCTGGACCAGGCGATGCGTTATGTCCTTGAGCAAGACACTTTATTTCACGTTGCTCCTTCTACCTGGAGTTGCGACCGATAGATAGTATTAGCAATTGGAAAGACCAACGGAAACATTGTTCCCTCGGTCCGATTTGACGAAAGTCGATCGTTCCTTATATATATATATATATATATATATATATATATATATATATATATATATATATATATATATATATATATATATATATTCGTGTACAGATATTTTTTGCATACACAATAACAAAATATAAACAAACGTATTTATTTCACGAGGCTCGATAAGGATAAATATATATCAAATATATAAGAACCCGAGAGCAAATCCCGAACAACGAACGCCGTGCCATTCTGCTAATATATATAAAGAACAAGAGGAGACAACTGGTAATGACCTGCTGATATTTCACAATCCGCTAGGGTGCAGTCTACAGCATGAACCACATCCACCCGACACCGGTTTAAGAAAAAAGAGAAAGAGAGAGTGAGTGGGAGAGAGAGAGAGAGAGAGAGAGAGAGAGAGAGAGAGAGAGAGAGAGAGAGAGAAACAGCTGTTTTGTGAAGAGAAGCGTCGCAGCTACTTAAATGGTGTTTCTTGGATAGTGGTGGTGGTGATGGTGGTGGTGGTGGTGTTGTTAGTGGTTGTAGTGATGGTGTTGGTGGTGGAGGTAGTAGCGGTGATGGCGGCGGCGGTGGTGATGGTGGTGGCGGTGATGGTCGTGGAGGTATGTGGTGGTATGGTGGAGGTGGTGGAATGGTGGAGGGGTGTGGGCGGGAGGGGTGGTGATGGTGATGGTGATGGTAGAGGTGGTGGTATGGTGGAGGTGGAGATGGAGGTGTTGATGGTGGCATTGGTGATGGTGATGGTGGAGGTGGTGGTGGTGGAGGTGGTGGTGGTGGAGGTGGTGGTGGAGGTGTGTGGGGGTGATGATAGAGGTGGTGGGGGTGTTAGTGGTGGCATTGGTGATGGCGGTGGTGGTGTAGGTGGAGGAGAACATGTAAAACAGATATGAAATAAATAATCTAAACAAATTAATGATTCCAGATGTTTCCTCTTCCTTTTCCCACCCCTTCCGTCCTTTCTTAACCGCCATCCCCCTCCAACTCCATCACCTCCACCACCACCGCCACCTTTATCACCACCTCCACCCCACCCCCACAAACCTCACGCCCCGCTACCATCACTACTTCCACCTCCACCTCTATCATCACCACCACCACCACCACCACCACCTCCACCTCCACCTCTATCTATACCTCCACCGCCACCTCCACCTCCAAAACCTCACGCCCCACTACCATCACTACTTCCACCTCCACCTCTATCATTACCACCACCACCACCACCACCACCTCCACCTCCACCTCTATCTATATCTCCACCGCCACCTCCACCTCCAAAACCTCACGCCCCACTACCATCACTACTTCCAACCCCCCCCACCTCTATCACCACCACCACCACCACCGCCACCACCTCTATCTATACCTCCACCTCCAAATCCTCACGCCTCACTACCATCACTACTTCCACCTCCACCTCTATCATCACCACCACCACCACCACCACCACCACCTCTATCTATACCGCCACCGCCACCTCCACCTCCAAAACCTCACGCCCCACTACCATCACTACTTCCACCCCCACCTCTATCATCACCACCACCACCACCACCACCACCACCTCCACCTCTATCTATACCTCCACCGCCAACTCCACCTCCAAAACCTCACGCCCCACTACCATCACTACTTCCACCTCCACCTCTATCATCACCGCCACCACCACCACCTCCACCTCCACCTCTATCTATACCTCCACCTCTATCTATACCTCCACCGCCACCTCCACCTCCAAAACCTCACGCCCCACCACCATCACTACTTCCCCCCCCACCTCTATCACCACCACCACCACCACCACCACCACCTCCACCTCTATCTATACCTCCACCGCCACCTCCACCTCCAAATCCTCACGCCTCACTACCATCACTACTTCCACCTCCACCTCTATCATCACCACCACCACCACCACCACCTGTATCTATACCTCCACCGCCAACTCCACCTCCAAAACCTCACGCCCCACTGCCATCACTACTTCCACCTCCACCTCTATCATCACCGCCACCACCACCACCTCCACCTCCACCTCTATCTATACCTCCACCTCTATCTATACCTCCACCGCCAACTCCACCTCCAAAACCTCACGCCCCACTACCATCACTACTTCCACCTCCACCTCTATCACCACCACCACCACCACCTCCACCTCCACCTCTATCTATACCTCCACCGCCAACTCCACCTCCAAAACCTCACGCCCCACTGCCATCACTACTTCCACCTCCACCTCTATCACCACCACCACCACCACCTCCACCTCCACCTCTATCTATACCTCCACCGCCACCTCCACCTCCAAAACCTCACGCCCCACTACCATCACTACTTCCACCCCCCACCTCTATCGCCACCACCACCACCACCTCCACCTCCACCTCTATCTATACCTCCACCGCCACCTCCACCTCCAAATCCTCACGCCTCACTACCATCACTACTTCCACCTCCACCTCTATCACCACCACCACCACCACCACCACCACCACCTCCACCTCTATCTATACCTCCACCGCCACCACCACCTCCAAAACCTCACGCCCCACTACCATCACTACTTCCACCTCCACCTCTATCACCACCACCACCACCACCACCATCATCATCACCACCACCACCACCACCATCACCACCATCATCATACATATACATCGAATTGTTTGGTAGAAGAAAAACGTGACTGATAAAAACAAATAAAAAAAATAATAAATAAAATATACAAAGCCAACAGACAAGACAACAACAACAATTACAACAATACTTATAATAATAATGATATAACAATGCCAATAATAATGAATCTGATGATAATACCAGGTTGAGAAAGACAACT
>OZ024749.1:29245168-29250168 GCA_964016885.1 Eledone cirrhosa | reverse complement strand
ATCGTTTATTTCCTATTCTATCTTCTGATGACGGACTAGTGTCCGAAACGTTAATACTCTTTTCCTATTAATTCAAGCGTTAAACTAATATATTTCTTCAATGTACTGTGTCGTTTCTTTTGTTATATCTGTTTACCTTTTACACACTCACGTATACACACATGTATATATATATATATATATATATATATATATATATATATATATATATATATATATATATATGTGTGTGTGTGTGTAATAATAATAATAATAATAATAATGGTTTCTTATATAGGCACAAGGCCAGCAATTTTAGGGAGGGGAAAGTCGATTAAATCGACCCCAGTGCGTGACTGGTACTTTATTTTATCGACCCCGAAAAGATGAAAGGCAAAGTTAACCCCGGCGGGATTTGAACTCAGATCATAAAGGGCCGTAACTCTATGCCGCAAAGCATGGCGTCCGACCCTCTACCGATACTGCCAATCCACCGTTTAGATAGATATTCAGTGGTTTCGATTTTGTTGTTTACAATTTGATTAACACAATCTTTTGGAGCATACACATAGCAGCAATTGTAATATAACATCCCAGCCAGAAGCCTAAAGCTATGAAAACAATGTAATTATTGTATTGACAGATTAACGTATGAAAACGTTAAAGTACTCACAATTTCATCAATTGAAACAGCCATTATCCTCCTAGTTTAGCACACAAAAATCCGCCGGACTACAAAAAAAAACCATACACAGACACACACGCACGCGCGCATATATATATATATATATATATATTCGCCCGTATATTCTTGGGAGAGTCATGGGGGAAGATTTCTCAAGCCCGCCTTATGCATATGTAAGTGCATATGTATATGCACACACACACGCACATTCACACATATGTGTGCGAATGTATGTGTGTGTGTGTGTGTGTGTGTGTGTGTGTGTGTGTGTGTGTGTGTGTGTGTGTGTGTGTGTGTGTTGAGAGCTTGATTTAAGCAGTATGATTAAGTGCTCCTAGTTAAAGATCTTTCCCCAGTAGCAGCTGGAATGTCAAGCTAATAAGTAAGACAATATGATATCAACACCAAAGTAAACAGTAGTTGTTTGATCAGCTTCTCAATAGCGTTAAATACTGGAATGGAGACTAGAGAGAGAGAAAACTGAGCTGTGATGCTGGTCGTTGTTGTTGTTGATGGTGGATGCTGGTGGCATAATGGTGGTTGTTGATGGTGGTTGATGGTATAATGGTGGTGGTATAGTGGGTGTTGTTGTTGTTGGTGGTTGTGGTATAGTGGTTGTTGTTGGTGGTGGTGGTATAACGGTAGTTGGTGGTTGTTGATGGCGGTTGCTGGTGGCATAATGGTGGTTGTTGGTGATGGTGGTTGATGGTATAATGGTGGTGGTATAGTGGTTGTTGTTGTTGATTGTGGTATAATAGTAGTTGGTGGTTGTTGATGGTGGTTGCTGGTGGCATAATGGTGGTTGTTGGTGATGGTGGTTGATGGTATAATGGTGGTGGTATAGTGGTTGTTGTTGTTGATTGTGGTATAATAGTAGTTGGTGGTTGTTGATGGTGGTTGCTGGTGGCATAATGGTGGTTGTTGGTGATGGTGGTTGATGGTATAATGGTGGTGGTATAGTGGTTGTTGTTGATTGTGGTATAATAGTAGTTGGTGGTTGTTGATGGTGGTTGTTGATGGTGGTTGCTGGTGGCATAATGGTGGTTGTTGGTGATGGTGGTTGATGGCATAATGGTGGTGGTATAGTGGTTGTTGTTGTTGATTGTGGTATAATAGTAGTTGGTGGTTGTTGATGGTGGTTGCTGGTGGCATAATGGTGGTTGTTGGTGATGGTGGTTGATGGTATAATGGTGGTGGTATAGTGGTTGTTGTTGTTGATGGTGGTATAATAGTAGTTGGTGGTTGTTGATGGTGGTTGCTGGTGGCATAATGGTGGTTGTTGGTGATGGTGGTTGATGGTATAATGGTGGTGGTATAGTGGTTGTTGTTGTTGATTGTGGTATAATAGTAGTTGGTGGTTGTTGATGGTGGTTGCTGGTGGCATAATGGTGGTTGTTGGTGATGGTGGTTGATGGTATAATGGTGGTGGTATAGTGGTTGTTGTTGTTGATTGTGGTATAATAGTAGTTGGTGGTTGTTGATGGTGGTTGCTGGTGGCATAATGGTGGTTGTTGGTGATGGTGGTTGATGGTATAATGGTGGTGGTATAGTGGTTGTTGTTGTTGGTAGTTGATGGTGGCATAATGGTGATTGTTGATGGTAGTATAAATGTAGTGATGGTGGTTGATGGTATAATGGTCGTAGTTGTTTTTGTTGGTGGTGGTTGATGGTGGTGGTATCATGGTAGTTGGTGGTTGTTGATGGTATTATGAGGGTGGTGGTGGTACAGTGGCTGTTGATGGTTGGTGGCGATAGTATAATGGTGGTGATGGTGGTGGTACAGTGTTTGTTGATGGTTGGTGGCGATGGTATAATGGTGGTGATGATGGTGGTACAGTGTTTTTATGGTTGGTGGTGGTGGTATAATGGTGGTGATGATGGTAGTACAGTGGTTGTTGATGGTTGATGGTATAATGGTGGTTGATGGTAATGGTTGGTGATGGTTGGTGGAGGTGATTCAATGGTTGTTGATGGTTGATGTTTGGTGGCTGGTCCTGTAGAAGACTCTGTCAAATCAGTACGTTATAAATATATATATATATATATATATACACACACACGCACGCACACACACATATATATATATATAAACAGGCATTTATATATATGTATATATATGTATTTATATATGTATATATATATGTATATATATATGCATATATATGTATATATATGTATTTATACATATATATACATATAAACAGATATTTATATATACACACATATATATATATATATATTTATATTAAGAGAGTAAAACAAAGAATTCTTTAATACATCAAAAGTTTTTATTAGCCGACAATGTTTCGTCCTATTAAGGACTCATCAGGGCAATTAAAACAACAAGAGGTAATATCGGCAGATACAAGCCAGAAACTCTGAAGAATATGGAGTGTACATACACTAATGTCTTACAAAAATATATGATAATAAAAATGAAAATAAAGATAAAAATAATAAAAATATATAATAAGAATAACTAAGGATGTAGATAACATTAAGAACCATATTACAAATATAGTCCAAAGCAACCAACCATCCTTATATATATTTATATGTACATATACATATATATATATACATGTATATATATACATATATATATATATATACATGTATATATATATATATATATATATATATATATATATATATATATATATATATATATATATATCAACGTAAATGAGCAAGAGGAAATCGAATGACAAACCAAACGAACACCAGAACAACAGAAAAATTTTAAATTTGAAATTGTTTGAAATAATTTATCTTTTGTTCGGAATATCTGGCAACGTAATCCGGCATGTCACCATCTTACAACATTCACAATTAACTAATGTTTTAAAAACATGTTGTTACGCAAGCAACTTAAACTGATTAATAATTAAATACATTTTTATATGCATTCAGTAAGTTATAAACGTGTGTATGTGTGTGGAATATGTGTGTGTGTGTGTGTGTGTGTACGTGTGTGGTATATGTGTGTTTATGTGTGTGTGTGTGTGTGTGAGTGTGTGTGTCTGTGTGTGTGTACACACACACACAGACACACGTTTGTGACTTACTGAATGCATATAAAAATTTGTTTTATTTGTTTAATTAATCATCAGTTTAACATGTTTTATATATGTGTGTGTGTGTGTGTGTGTGTGTGTGTATGTATGTATATATATATATATATATATGTGTGTGTGCGTGCGTGTGTGTGTGTGTATTTCTATATATATATATATATATGTTTGTATATATGTATATATATATATATATATATATATATATATACAAATGTCTGTTTATATGTATATATATATATATATATGTATGTTTGTATACACGCACACACATACACACACATATATATATATATATACATACATATATATATACATACCTATATATATATATATATATATATATATATATATATATATATATATATATATATATATACATACATATATATATACTCCTATATATATATATATATATATATTTATATATATATGTATACATATATACATATGTATATATAAATATAAATGTCTCTCTCTCTCTCTCTCTCTCTCTCTCTCTCTCTCTCTCTCTCTATATATATATATATATATATATATATATATATATATATATATATATATATATATATATACCCACACATATACAGCAAATATAGTTTTAGAATCGCCTTGGCTTATATTGCTTGCCACTAATTAAAACAATCATATTTAATTTCTATCAACAATGTTTCGATTAGGATCAATCAATAACAATTTGCTTTATTAGAATTTAAAAAAAATTAAGTTATTTTTCTATTAAATTTCTTTAAGTGTTCTTATCCTCTTACAACCTATAGTATTTCTTTGCTTGTTTGTTTAAATTTTCTATTATTTTTCCTCCCGATAGATTTATCAAATTTTACTAATTCATCTATTATTGTTCGTTAGCGAGAAATAATTTCTGTTAAATGATTATTTATTACTTTATTTCAACAACTTTGTCGCTGTTGTTGGTGTTTGTATTGTGGTTGTTGTTGGTAGTGGTTGTGGTGGTTTCAAACCAGTTAATAATTAGTTTATCGTTAAATACAACAAGCAGAGGTTATTAAAAGTCGAGATAGGACATATTTAGAACTGTACAACGTAATCCTCCGTCCAATGAGTTCGATAGAGCTAAACTAATTGTTTTTGAAAATATATTTGTTTAACACACTGTGTAGTTGCAAACCTGAATATGACGAACTGAGGACACTTAAAAACTCATCAAGGCAAACAAACAATGCTTTATTAAGGGTTTCTCTCTCTCTCTCTTCCTCTCTCTCTTACCCTCTCTCCTCTTT
>OZ024749.1:29230168-29237668 GCA_964016885.1 Eledone cirrhosa | reverse complement strand
ATGGCAATGATAATGTAGGGAAATGTTTTGGTGTACGTAGAAAGAGAGAAATGACTAATTCAACTTGTGCTTTGGAAGTCATCACATGTACTGCTATATAAGTCGCACCTTTTCCTTGAATATATGACGTGAGAAAACCAACATACGGCCTATATACTGGACCTATACTTCAGCCATTCAACTGACACATACACCTACATACTGCAGATATTTGCGTATAAGTCGCATCTTTCCCTTGAACATATGACGTGAGAAAACCAGCATGTGGCTTATCTACAGGCATTCAATAAATATAAAAAGAGAAATACTGCTGATACTTGTGTATAAGTCGCACATTTTCCTTGACTATCTGACGTGAGAAATCACCATGCAGCCTATCCACTGGACCAACACTTCAGACAAACAGCAGATATATAAATCTACATATTGTAGTTACTTGTGTATAAGTCGCACATTTCCTATGGAAATATAACGTGAAAAACAGCATGCGAATTATCTACTGGACTTAGGGAATTATCTACGTGGGTTTAGGGGGGATTGTGTTGGGGTTGGAAGCGGAATGGAACCAGGAATAAACTACAACAACAACAACAACAACAACAATAACGGCAGTTACAACAGATATACAACAGATATACAACAGACTTCAGATATACAACAGACATGCTGTATATACTCATGTATCAGTCGCAGATTTTTTAATGAAAATATAACGTGAAAAACTAGCATTCGACTTATCTATGGGCTTTATAAAATGTCGATTCAAAATATATAGTACATTGTAAATGTTGTATGGAAAAAGGAGGTGCGACGTATGTGGGAGTATACACTACACACATGTGTGTATGTGTGTGTGTGTGTATAAAACCGTTATTGCTCCAATCAGTCCACACACACTTAGCAAACACACTATACCGAACGCCAGCCTGCACTCATGACTCCTGATAAACTAAAACGTAGCCCACTTTCCAAATTCCGCAAACCGAACGAGGATCAACCCCACTGTCAAAAATTGTTAGCATTAAGTTTGCAGTAATTTAGTAATTTACAAGGCGACATCTATCTGTAAACAGTTTATGGAGGTTGGACATCTTAAACTCTGGCTTTCAAGAGATCGGAAGTCAGAAACTGATAAGGTTGGAGCCCAGAGTCTCACCAGGACGGAAGCCAAATGCTGATCACACCGGAAGCCTAGGCTCATCAGGCCGGAAGCTAAATGCTCAGTAGGTCGGAAGCCTGAGGCTGATCATGCCAGAACCGAGAGTCTCACCATCATGGAGCTTTCATTAGCGTTGAGTGACTGAGAATAAAAGACTCACTGCATTCTGAGTTTAATATCCGTCCTGGTACACAAATCCATCACTCAGTTTAACACCAACACTTGGCCTACTAAGATGGTAGACTTAATCCATCGCTCACTTGGCCTAATAAGGTGGTAAACTTAATACATCTCTCAGTTTAACACCAACATTTGGCCTACTAAGGTGATTGACTTAATCCATCGCTCAGTTTAGCACCAACGCTTGGCCTACTAAAGTGGTAGACTTAATCCATCGCTCAATTTAACACCAAAATTTGGTCTACTTAGGCGGTTGACTTAATCCATCGCTCAGTTTAGCACCAACTCTTGGCCACCTTTCAATACCTTTAGCAGAGACTGCTCTGTTATAAGTATTAAGGACTTGTCTCCTGTTTGAACATACTTTTCTCCATCCTTCTCATGCTATAGTTTAGTGTGGTGTGATGTCATGTGAAGAGATGTGGTGTGTGGCATCGTGTTGTGTGGTATGATGTAGTGTGGCATGGAGTTGTGTAGTGTAGTGTGGTGTGTAACCTACAAACACTCTCACGTTGACATTCTCAATTACCACAATATACAATATACACAATGTCTCTTTAAGCTAAAAACTTTATTACTTCATTACAAAGATCTGGTCTCGCTCTTTCTCTCTCTCTCTCTCTCTCTCTCTCTCTCTCATTATCTCGCCCTCCACCCCTCTCTTTCTCTATCTATCTCTATACAAACTGCAATGGTTGCATTGACGTAAAGTGTTGCTGTTGCTATTGTTGAAACAATAAAAGGATATTGAAGAAGACGAAGAAGAAGAAGAAGAAGAAGAAGAAGAAGAAGAAGAAGAAGAAGAAGCGATATTCAAGGGTGGTGATGGTGGAGGTGGTGGTGGTGGTGATGTTGATAGCTAGTTAGATAAATAGATAGACAGACATATAGATAGATAGTTAGATAGACAGATAGATAGAAAGTTAGATAGATATGTTTCTTTATTAGATAGATAGATAGTTAGATAGAGAGAGATATATATAGATAGATAGATAGATAGATAGATAGATAGATAGATAGATAGATAGATAGATAGATAGTTATCCGTTAATAACTCCACATCTGATTAGATGAGAAATATATAAGATGTAAATGTCTTGAGGCAAAAAGGAGGAATATTGAAACAAAATCAAACATAAACGTGGGTTTAGGGGGGATTGTGTTGGGGTTGGAAGCGGAATGGAACCAGGAATAAACTACAACAACAACAACAACAATAACGGCAGTTACAACAGCAACAGCAGTAACGACAGCAACAATAACAGCAGTAACAACAGCAACAAAGAGCAACAATAACTTATAAAGCAATTTTCTAACAAACGAAAAATGTCTTCCATTTTAATCAAGGAAAAGCAATGCGCAAACCTTTCGTTCTCGTCTTCTAAACTTGAATGACGAGAAGTGAGAAGTTGATAACAGGTGTAAAAACACAACCGTAGATTAATATTGTGAAACGTGTTCAACAAACGAAGAATTTGGACTCTGCTAACAAATGGGAAGAAACGGTAAAACGGGGAAACGGTGGAACGAACCCCCCCCTCTCTCTCTCCCTCTCTCTCTCTCCTTTTCTTTCACTTTTTCTTACAAATTCTTTCTATCTTCCTCTCTCTCTTTTTCTTACTTACTCAACCTTTCTCTCTTTCTCTCTCTCTCTCTTTCTTTTTTCTTTCTTTCTCATTTTCTTTCTTTCTTGCATTTTCTCTCTTACTCTCTTCCTCTTTCTTTCTTACTCTCTCTTTTTTACTCTCCCACGTTCCCCCTCTTTCGTTCTCCCCCTCTCTCTCTCTCTCTCTCTCTCTCTCTCTCTCTCTTTATTTTCTTCTCCCCTCTGTTTCTTCCCTTCTTCTCTCTCCCTTTCTCTTTTTCCTTTCTCCCTTCCTTTCACCCTACCTCACTTCTTACCGTTCTTCTTTTGCTCTTTTAACAATGTTTATTTTCGCTTACTTTTCTAATGCTTTCCAAACATTTAAAGATATTTAAATATAGAAAGAAGGAAAGAAAGAAAGAAAGAAAGAAAGAAAGAAAGAAAGAAAGAAAGAAAGAAAGAAAGAAAGAAAGAAAGAAAGGAGTTAAAGAAAAGCTGTGGAAGAGTGAAGGATTGCCTCGTTCCAAATGATGGTAAAATGCTAAAGTGGCCGATATGGAAGTTAACGTCGAAGAAATGTGGCAGCGGGCGATTTGGGTCTGTTTTGTTATTCTTTCTTTTCCAAAACATATTGGATTAATCTCTCTCTCTCTCTCTCTCTCTCTCTCTCTCTCTCTCTCTCTCTCTCTCTCTCTGTCCACCTTCCCTCTTCCTTGGACACACACATACATATGTATATGTGTATGTATGTATATAAACACACACACACACACGCATATATATTTATATGTATATATTTATATATATGAGTATATATATATATATATACATGCATATATGTATAGATATATATATATATACATACAAATATATATGTGTGTGTGTATATATATATATAAATATACATATATATATATATATATATATATATATATATATATATATATACATATACATATATACATACATACACACACACACACACACATATATATATATATATATATATATATATATATATAGCTGTGCGTGTATGTATGTTTATACACAAAATGAGAAATCAGTATACATTAGATATGTATATTATATTTGCCTAAAACAATATAAACCCACATTTAGTTACTTCACATCTTCTGAATAACACACACACACACACACATACACACACACACATATATATATATACACACACATACACAAACACACACACACACACATACACACTCACACACACTCACATACACATACACACTCATATGCATACACACAAACAGATGCATACACACACATTCAAACATACACATGCACACATACACGCGCACTCACATATATACACACTCAAACATACACACATATACACATATATACACACATACACACCTATAACACACACATTTCTCCACAGTTACTCTAACAGAAGAAATCAAAGTTAAAATATTAATTACATTTTACCTTCTTTAGGTTCTGAGTTCGAATCCTACCGTTGGTCAACTTTTACTTTCCTTTTCCAGGGTTTTTCAAAGAATAACAACCAGTCATATCCATCCATGGGCGCTGACATCTGATGAAGTCGTAGTGTTATTCTCTTGATATACCGCGTATCTTGGTCATTTAAAACTGGCCGGGGTGTTGAGGTGGTGTTGTGGTCATTTAATTCTGGCAGTGGTGTTATGGTGTTGTAGTGGACATTTAAAACTGGCCGGGATGTTGAGGTGGTGTTGTGGTCATTTAATTCTGGTTGTGGTGTTGTGGTGTTGTGGTGGTGTAGTGCTCATTTGATTCTGGTTGTGGTGTTGTGGTGTTGTGGTGGTGTAGTGCTCATTTGATTCTGGTTGTGGTGTTGTGGTGTTGTAGTTGTGTTGTGGTCATTTAATTCTGGCTGTGGTGTTGTGGTGTTGTGGTGGTGTAGTGGTCATTTAATTCTGGCTGTGGTGTTGTGGTGTTGTGGTGGTGTAGTGGTCATTTAATTCTGGCTGTGGTGTTGTGGTGGTGTTGTGGTCATTTAATTCTGGCTGTGGTGTTGTGGTGGTGTAGTGGTGTTGTGGTGGCGTTGTGGTCAATTAATTCTGGCTGTGGTGTTGTGGTGTTGTAGTGGTGTAGTGGTAATTTAATTCTGGCTGTGGTGTTGTGGTGTTGTGGTGGTGTAGTGGTCATTTAATTCTGGCTGTGGTGTTGTGGTGTTGTGGTGGTGTAGTGGTCATTTAATTCTGGCTGTGGTGTTGTGGTGGTGTTGTGGTCATTTAATTCTGGCTGTGGTGTTGTGGTGGTGTAGTGGTGTTGTGGTAGTGTTGTGGTCATTTAATTCTGGCTGTGGTGTTGTGGTGTTGTAGTGGTGTTGTGGTCATTTAATTCTGGCTGTGGTGTTGTGGTGGTGTAGTGGTGTTGTGGTGGTGTTGTGGTCATTTAATTCTGGCTGTGGTGTTGTGGTGTTGTGGTGGTGTAGTGGTCATTTAATTCTGGCTGTGGTGTTGTGGTGGTGTAGTGGTCATTTAATTCTGGCTGTGGTGTTGTGGTGTTGTGGTGTTGTGGTGGTATAGTGGTCATTTAATTCTGGCTGTGGTGTTGTGGTGTTGTGGTGGTGTAGTGGTCATTTAATTCTGGCTGTGGTGTTGTGGTGTTGTGGTGTTGTGGTGGTATAGTGGTCATTTAATTCTGGCTGTGGTGTTGTGGTCATTTAATTCTGGCTGTCGTGTTGTGGTGGTGTAGTGGTGTTGTGGTCATTTAATTCTGGTTGTGGTGTTGTGGTGGTGTTGTGGTCATTTAATTCTGGTTGTGGTGTTGTGGTGGTGTTGTGGTCATTTAACTCTGGCTGTGGTGTTGTGGTGTTGTAGTGGTGTTGTGGTCATTTAATTCTGGTTGTGGTGTTGTGGTGGTGTAGTGGTGTTGTGGTGGTGTTGTGGTGGTGTTGTGGTCATTTAATTCTGGTTGTGGTGTTGTGGTGGTGTAGTGGTGTTGTGGTGGTGTTGTGGTCATTTAATTCTGGCTGTGGTATCGTGGAGGTATTATATTCATCTACAGGGCACTATAGTGACACTAATATATACACTGTAGTAACACTGGTATATATATACTGTAGTGACAATGGTATATACACTGTAGTGACAGTGGTATATACACTGTAGTGACAGTGGTATATACACTGTAGTGACACTGGTATATACACTGTAGTGACAGTGGTATATACACTGTAGTGACAGTGGTATATATACTGTAGTGACAATGGTATATACACTGTAGCGACAGTGGTATATACACTGTAGTGACAGTGGTATATATACTGTAGTGACAATGGTATATACACTGTAGTGACAGTGGTATATACACTGTAGTGACAGTGGTATATATACTGTAGTGACAATGATATATACACTGTAGTGACAATGGTATATACACTGTAGTGACAGTGGTATATACACTGTAGTGACAGTGGTATATATACTGTAGTGACAATGGTATATACACTGTAGTGACAGTGGTATATACACTGTAGTGACAGTGGTATATACACTGTAGTGACAGTGGTATATACACTGTAGTAACACTGGTATATATATACTGTAGTGACAATGGTATATACACTGTAGTGACAGTGGTATATACACTGTAGTAACACTGGTAGATATATACTGTAGTGATAATGGTATATACACTGTAGTGACAGTGGTATATACACTGTAGTGACAGTGGTATATACACTGTAGTGACAGTGGTATATACACTGTAGTGACAGTGGTATATACACTGTAGTGACAGTGGTATATACACTGTAGTGACAGTGGTATATACACTGTAGTGACACTGGTATATACACTGTAGTGACAGTGGTATATACACTGTGGTGACACTGGTATATACACTGTAGTGACAGTGGTATATACACTGTAGTGACAGTGGTATATACACTGTAGTAACACTGGTAGATATATACTGTAGTGACAATGGTATATACACTGTAGTGACAGTGGTATATACACTGTAGTGACAGTGGTATATACACTGTAGTGACACTGGTATAAACACTGTAGTGACAGTGGTATATACACTGTAGTGACAGTGGTATATACACTGTAGTGACAGTGGTATTTACACTGTAGTGACACTGGTATATACACTGTAGTGACAGTGCTATATACACTGTAGTGACACTGGTATAAACACTGTAGTGACAGTGGTATATACACTGTAGTGGCACTGGTATATACACTGTAGTGACAGTGGTATATACACTGTAGTGACACTGGTATATACACTGTAGTAACACTGGTAGATATATACTGTAGTGACAATGGTATATACACTGTAGTGACAGTGGTATATACACTGTAGTGGCAGTGGCATATACACTGTAGTGACACTGGTATATACACTGTAGTGACAGTGGTATATACACTGTAGTGACAGTGGTATATACACTGTAGTGACAGTGGTATATATACTGTAGTGACAATGGTATATACACTGTAGTGACAGTGGTATATACACTGTAGTGACAGTGGTATATACACTGTAGTAACACTGGTATATATATATACTGTAGTGACAATGGTATATACACTGTAGTGACAGTGGTATATAC
>OZ024749.1:29222668-29225168 GCA_964016885.1 Eledone cirrhosa | reverse complement strand
GAGGAAAGTCGATTTAATCCGACCCCAGTATTTGACTGGTATTATATATTTCATCGACCTCGGAAAAATGAAAATCAAAACTTACAACGGCGGGATTTGAACTGAGAACGTAAACAGCCGTAACTAAATACCGCAAAGCATTTTGTCTGACACTCTACCGATTCTGTCAATCCACCACCCTGAAGAAGAAGAAGAAGAAGAAGAAGAAGAAGAAGAAGAAGAAGAAGAAGAAGAAGAAATCGACCCCAGTGCGCAACTGGTACTTTATTTTATCGACCCCGAAAGGATGAAAGGCAAAGTTAATCGTGGCGGGAATAATATAATGATAATAAATAACAATAATAACATATAGAAGAAGAAGAAGAAGAAGAAGAAGAAGAAGAAGAAGAAGAAGAAGAAGAAGAAGAAGAAGAAGAAGAACAACAACAACAACAGACGACGGCAACAATAACAGCAACAAGAGCAATAATAATATTTGGTTCATTAACCACAAAGGGGTACAAAAATGTCATTAAGGACGGTACAACACGCTAGATAGTATCAGCAATGGAAAGACCAACGGAAACATTGTTTCCTTGGTCTGATTTGACGAGATCCACCCAGCTCGGCAAGCGAATGGGGTCTGGGATCTTGTCGATCGATCAGAGTGAATGACAATACGCTAGAGTGTGGGTTTATGGGAACGTGTAAAAATGAGAGTACAAACAAAATAAGTAACAATAAAATTAATATAAAGAAAATATCCTCAAATGTGGTTGGGGTCTCTGAGGGTTAATAGTGGATAAAACAAATAAAAATATCACGGTCACCCTGAACACTAAAACCAAATGCCTGTCTTTTAGTTACCACCATCCAATCTGTAGGTACATGCTCAGAACCATGCTTGTCACTTTCATCTCACACGTTTAGTGTAGGACCCTTTACTCGAACCATGCTCGTCACTCTCATACTAAATGCTCAGAGTAGGCCCGCTTACTCGGTCTATGCTCGTCACTCACATACTAAATGCTCAGAGTAAGCCCGTTCACTCAGACTATGCTCGTCACTCTCATACTACATGTTCTGAGTAGGCCCGCTTACTCGGACTATGCTCGTCACTCACATACTAAATGCTCAGAGTAGGCCCGCTTACTCGGACTATGCTCGTCACTCACATACTAAATGCTCAGAGTAAGCCCGTTCACTCAGACTATGCTCGTCGCTCTCATACTAAATGCTCAGAGTAGGCCCGCTTACTCGGACTATGCTCGTCACTCACATACTAAATGCTCAGAGTAAGCCCGTTCACTCAGACTATGCTCGTCGCTCTCATACTAAATGCTCAGAGTAGGCCCGCTTACTCGGACTATGCTCGTCACTCACATACTAAATGCTCAGAGTAAGCCCGTTCACTCAGACTATGCTCGTCACTCACATACTAAATGCTCAGAGTAAGCCCGTTCACTCAGACTATGCTCGTCGCTCTCATACTAAATGCTCAGAGTAGGCCCGCTTACTCGGACTATGCTCGTCACTCACATACTAAATGCTCAGAGTAAGCCCGTTCACTCAGACTATGCTCGTCACTCACATACTAAATGCTCAGAGTAAGCCCGTTCACTCAGACTATGCTCGTCACTCACATACTAAATGCTCAGAGTAAGCCCGTTCACTCAGACTATGCTCGTCGCTCTCATACTAAATGCTCAGAGTAGGCCCGCTTACTCGGACTATGCTCGTCACTCACATACTAAATGCTCAGAGTAAGCCCGTTCACTCAGACTATGCTCGTCACTCACATACTAAATGCTCAGAGTAAGCCCGTTCACTCAGACTATGCTCGTCGCTCTCATACTAAATGCTCAGAGTAGGCCCGCTTACTCGGACTATGCTCGTCACTCACATACTAAATGCTCAGAGTAAGCCCGTTCACTCAGACTATGCTCGTCACTCACATACTAAATGCTCAGAGTAAGCCCGTTCACTCAGACTATGCTCGTCACTCACATACTAAATGCTCAGAGTAAGCCCGTTCACTCAGACTATGCTCGTCGCTCTCATACTAAATGCTCAGAGTAGGCCCGCTTAGTCGGACTATGCTCGTCACTCACATACTAAATGCTCAGAGTAAGCCCGTTCACTCAGACTATGCTCGTCACTCACATACTAAATGCTCAGAGTAAGCCCGTTCACTCAGACTATGCTCGTCGCTCTCATACTAAATGCTCAGAGTAGGCCCGCTTACTAGGACTATGCTCGTCACTCACATACTAAATGCTCAGAGTAAGCCCGTTCACTCAGACTATGCTCGTCACTCACATACTAAATGCTCAGAGTAAGCCCGTTCACTCAGACTATGCTCGTCACTCACATACTAAATGCTCAGAGTAAGCCCGTTCACTCAGACTATGCTCGTCACTCACATACTAAATGCTCAGAGTAAGCCCGTTCACTCAGACTATGCTCGTCGCTCTCATACTAAATGCTCAGAGTAGGCCCGCTTACTCGGACTATGCTCGTC
>OZ024749.1:29202668-29210168 GCA_964016885.1 Eledone cirrhosa | reverse complement strand
GTCGACGACGACCACGACGCCGCTGACGACGACCACGACGACCACGACGACGACGCCGCTTACGACAACGACGACCACGACGCCGATGACGACGACGACGACGACCACGACGACGACGCCGCTTACGACAACGACGACCACGACGCCGATGACGACGACCACGACGCCGCTGACGACGACGACGACGACGACGGCGACGCCGCTTACGACGACGACGCCGCTGACGACGACGACGACGACGCCGCTTACGACGACGACGACCACGACGCCGATGACGACGACCACGACGCCGCTGACGACGACGACGACGACGACGGCGACGCCGCTTACGACGACGCCGCTTACGACGACGACGCCGCTGACGACGACCACGACGACACCGCTGACGACGACGACGACGACGACCACGACACCGATGACAATGATGATGATGACGATGATATATGATATATAATACTGGATTAGAATTGTATTGAAATTCTACGATCTTTGCTAGTGAGGAATCTTTCAATGGTAGCTGCTTCCATTGTATTTCAGCTGAGTTCTTCAATAAACGACACCAAAACAGTCAATATATTCGCTCGATATATTGGAACGAAGAATCTTGCTTTTTTTCCCCCCTTATTTTTAATTTTGGTTTTATTAGAATCGACTCCACTAAATAAATTGACCATTATTATTTGCTATACCTTCTTTCTAAAGATTGCTTCAAGAAGAATCAATCCTCACCACCACCATCATCATCATCATCATCATCGCCATCATCATCATCATCATCATCATCATCATTATCAGCAACAGCACCAGCAGCACCATCATCTTCATTACCATCACCGCCGTCGTCACCACCGTAATCGCTGTTGTAAACGCAGCCACCGCCACCACCGCCGCCACCACCACCACCACCACCACCACCACCACAGCAGCCATCACTAACACCACCACCACCACCACCACCACCACCACCACCACAGCAGCCATCACTAACACCACCATCCACCACCACCACCACCACCACCACCACAGCAGCCATCACTAACACCACCATCCACCACCACCACCACCACAGCAGCCATCACTAACACCACCACCACTAAACAAATGATAAATGAATCTAATTCAACAGAAAAAAAAAAGAAATAGTTCAATGTTTAATTACCTGGACAGTTTAAAAGAGAAAAATCTATCAACCCTGTCTTCGATGGCATGTAGATCGATATATATATCGATCCCCCCTCTCTCTCTCTCTCTCTCTCTCTCTCTCTCTCTATATATATATATATATACACACACTGGGTGTCCCTCAAAAATGTATGCACACTTCAACAGCATTCTAATAGATATTGCCTGTACAGATAATCAAAGTGTGTATGCATTTTTTGGGATACCCTGTATATATATATATATATATATATATATATATATATATATATATATATATATATATATATATATATATATATATATATATATATATATATATACTATAGATCGACTTTGGAGGATGTTTATGTATAATAAACATACATGAAGTCTCACCATGACTATGTTAATATGTGATCATATCATTAATTAATTGTCTATAATTCGTGACATTAATCTATATAAGTCTAGGGCGGTGAATTGGTAGTATCGGTAGAGGGTTGGACGCCATGTTTTCTAGCATAGTTACGTCCCTTTACAGTCTGCGTTCAAATCCCGCCGAGGTTAACTTTGCCTTTCATCCTTACGGGGTCGATAAAATAAAGTACCAGTAATGTACTGGGTAATTTGCTGGCCTTGTGCCTAAAGTAGAAACAATTAATCTATATAAGTGTTTTGTTTTTAAAACGCACGTCAAAATATATTGTAAAGTGATAGTGCTAGTACCATGATAAAACGCACCATGTACACTCCGTCGAGTAATAGTACCATGATAAAACGATTCATGTATACTCTGTAAAGTGATAGTGCTGGTACCATGATATAAAGCACCATGTACATTCTGTAAAGTGGTAGTGCTGGTGCCATGATAAAACGCACCAAGTACACTCTGTAAAATGGTTTTGCCGCTACTACGATTAATCGCACTCATTATACTCTGTAAAGTGTTAGTACTAATACCACAAAAAATGCACCCACTAGACTCTGTAAAGTGGCAGTGCTGGAGCCATGATAAAATGCACCCATTAGACTCTGTAAAGTGGCAGTGTTGGTGCCATGATAAAATGCACCCATTAGACTCTGTAAAGTGGCAGTGTTGGTGCCATGATAAAATGCACCCATTAGACTGTAAAGTGGTAGTGTTGGTGCCATGATAAAATGCACCCATTAGACTCTGTAAAGTGGCAGTGTTGGTGCCATGATAAAATGCACCCATTAGACTGTAAAGTGGTAGTGTTGGTGCCATGATAAAATGCACCCATTAGACTCTGTAAAGTGGCAGTGTTGGTGCAATGATAAAATGCACCCATTAGACTGTAAAGTGGTAGTGTTGGTGCCATGATAAAATGCACCCGTTAGACTCTGTAAAGTGGCAGTGTTGGTGCGATGATAAAATGCACCCATTAGACTGTAAAGTGGTAGTGTTGGTGCCATGATAAAATGCACCCATTAGACTCTGTAAAGTAGCAGTGTTGGTGCAATGATAAAATGCACCCATTAGACTGTAAAGTGGTAGTGTTGGTGCCATGATAAAATGCACCCATTAGACTCTGTAAAGTGGCAGTGTTGGTGCAATGATAAAATGCACCCATTAGACTGTAAAGTGGTAGTGTTGGTGCCATGATAAAATGCACCCATTAGACTCTGTAAAGTGGCAGTGTTGGTGCAATGATAAAATGCACCCATTAGACTGTAAAGTGGTAGTGTTGGTGCCATGATAAAATGCACCCACTAGACTCTGTAAAGTGGCAGTGTTGGTGCAATGATAAAATGCACCCATTAGACTGTAAAGTGGTAGTGCTGGAGCCATGATAAAATGCACTCATTAGACTGTAAAGTGGTAGTGCCGGTGCCATGATAAAATGCACCCATTAGACTCTGTAAAGTGGTAGTGCTGGTGCCACGATAAAATGCATCCATTAGATTCTGTAAAGTGACAGTGCTGGTGCCATGATAAAATACACCCATTACACTCTGTAAATTGGTAGTGCTGGTGCCTTGACAAAATGTACCCAGTACAATTAGTATAGCGGAAGTTTTGGTAGTTCAATAAAACACACATAGTACGATCTGTAGTGTAGTTGGACATAAGAAGAACATTTAGCTGCAGAAACCATGGAATATGGTTCAAATATGAAAAGTATGTCTCGTCTTTGACTGTAAATGGTCCTAAGGATGCAAGCATGGAAATCTGATGCTGCTGATAATGATAATGATGTTGATGATGATGGCGTTTAAATTATCATCATCATCATCATCGCCATCCTCATCATGTTGGCGTTGTTGCTGTGAAGATCCAGTTATTGGTAAGATTATATATATATATATATATATATATATATATATATATATATATATATACAAATATAATTTCAGCGAGATCGTTTTTCGGCGGTGGCCAAAACAAAACGAAACGCAATCCTCGAGATATGCCGGCAAGCGTTCAATGGACTAAGAAGAAACCAGAGCAATTAACATACGTTATAAAGGCCAGATAAAATGAAAACAGTGGTCGTGAAGCCATCAGCCACCGTAGCCGAAAAGACGAAACAAGCTAAACAGGTTAACAAAAAAATATATATATATACATATATATATATATATATATATATACATACATACATACGTACATACATATATACATATATGCATACACACACACATGTATATATATATATATATATATATATATATATATATATATATATATATATATATACTAGCAGAGGTACCCGGCGTTGCTCGGGTATTAAATACCAGTTATGTATACCATTTATGTCAATACTTCAGTGCTGCTTGAAAAACTACACTTTTACAAAATCATCGGCTTTTTCCAAAAGGAGGTTCCTGCCCCCAAGGGTCCCCTACTCAATATGTGCCAATTCTGAGAGTTCACATTCATCTGTAGAACAAACGTAGCCCATGTGTCAAGTTTTGTGAAAATCGGTTGCGAACTCCAGAAGTTATGACGTTTTGTTGCATTGTACTGCAGGGCTTCAGTCGACTCCAAGGAAGTGGCTAAAGGGGGTTATCTGCCGGGAGGCCCTATAATTAATATCTGGAAAAATGAAAGTGCCCATGACCATCCAGAGTACATAAGTAACCTATGTTTTAAGTTTGGTGAAAATACTGTAGAAATGCATAATGTTTACACACACACACACACGTGTGTGTGAGTGTGTGTGTGTGTGTTTGTGTGTGTGTATGTATTTGTGTGTGCGTATGTATATGTATGTGTATGTCCATCGGCGCATACGTAGTACTGGCCTAAATCTTCACTATTTACTTTTACTATTTTAAGGCAAAGTTAAAATCCCGTCGACGTTAACTTTGCCTTTCATCATTACGGGATCGTTAAAATAAAGTACCAGTAATGTACTGGTGAAATGCTGGCCTTGTGCCAAAAGTAGAAACAACTATTTTAATAACTTCTGTCATTTTCGTTTACAATTTTATTTACATCATTCTTAAACTCCGGGGCTGGAAATCATTCGGTTATTTTAAATAGAATATTAGTCTAACGACTCCCTTTACACCATAAACTTGGTCTCGTCTTTGCATGAAATTGTTCTTCTCAGTCTACATAAAGACGTATTATCCTCGCTTTTTTTCCGTTCATTGCCAGGGAACGTCTTCACGAACCAAAATATCGTCTTCCTGTTTTCTTTCGGTTGCAACGTTTCTCGAAATATTTAATTTTGATTGAATTTTTTTAGTTTAAGAAGATCCCGTTAATGTTGACAGCAGCGATTCTTTGCTTAAACTTTCTTTCTTTCTCAATCCCTCTCCCTTTTTTTCTCTCTCTCTCTCACTCATACCCCCTCTCTCTCTCTTAGAGAGAGTTGCAACATGCATGTAGTTTCATAGATTTTTGAGAATGAAAATATAAACAGAGCATATAAATAAATTTACAGTAGAATAACATAACAAATATGTTTTAAATATATACATAAATAACATTACAAATGCCTCGGTAACACTACAAAGGATGATACAATGACAGATATATTCCTTCAATGCTACAATATTAAAGAAAATGTAAAAGAAGGGGTGAACAACGGAGCCAACACCAGAGCAAAAGACAGCAACGACGCGAGTACTGGGCAACCTCTCTTATGAGTTTTGAGGCAAGCCAGCACACTCGCAGCGTTGCCTCGGGTGATGGCGAGGCAGATGCGCTGAAATATTGTTTAAAAAGACTTTTTAATGGAAATGAAGTAAAATGGAAGCTTAATGTTGAAACTTCGAACTCATGAATTTTGCAGGTTAAAATTTTGCTGGCCTGAAAACTGTTCGCGTATTTTTGTACGTGTAGTTTGTTCGTAACGTAAATAGATTAGACAGAATGACGCCATAAAAGGGAAATAACTCGTCTCTCATCTCTATTTATACATTTGAACTGAAAAATCAATACATTAAAATTCGATTCTTACACTTGGCGTGGGTCGATTTCAAAAATTTTTTGACCGATGACTCCGCCGGACCTTCATCTATAAGTGTAGCAATTTCACCGAAATTTGAACGTACAGTTTAAGAGGAGATGTGTGCCGAAGGTTTTAGTAGACAGACAGACAGACAACCTCAGTTTTATATATATATATATATATATATATATATATAGGAACGAGTAGGACCCCGACGACTGAGCTCAAGCCGTTTCGACGGCTAATTCTGGACTACATGAACATTTTTATCCTGGTATTTGAATAGCCGAGCTTCTCAAGGGGTAATTCCATATATGGTCAAAGTGATTGTCACAGGGATTGGGCAAAAGTTTGTAGTTGAGACATAATAATTCTATGATGGCAATTTGTGGAGGGTAGGGGTAGCTAAACTGCCAGTAGGAGAAAGAGGGGAGGGGGTGAGGAGACCCATTCATGCGTTGATAGTGCCGGCTACAGCTGGGCGTGAGGTCAAAGAAGATACTAGGGAAGGGGAGGGGGAGGAAGTCGAAACAGTAAGTAGAACAATAAGGGGTAAATATATAGAAAAATACTGAGAGTGTTAAAAAGCAATTAAATGTAAAAATAAATAAACAATTTCTGGTTACTACGACCTAAGTCTCTCACTATTGCTAGGCTAAAGAAATATACTAGGTGGGATGGAATTAAAATGAGACCCTTTTAAGAGGTATAAGTAATAAACCGAGTATATCTTACGGTGACGGGTCAACAAGTGAGGGGCCAAAATACTAAAGAAACTACCACGAAATAATAAAAGTTTCTACTCCAGGCACAAGGCCAGCAACCATCCAGTGCAAAAAAGTAAACTAATACGAAATAATAATTCAGAGTCCCGAAAAAGAATACTAATACTATCTCTAAGGGTGCCGCCACGATACAAAAGTTCTAGTGCAAGCTACATAAAAGCTCGTACGAAGTAAAAGTAAAATTTGATACGGAAAATTAATTCAGAATCCCCCCCCCCCCCAAAAAAAATACTGATAAACGAGAAATTAAAGCAAAAATGCCACTAATAAATATA
Source organism: Eledone cirrhosa (assembly GCA_964016885.1). Lineage (NCBI taxonomy): Eukaryota > Metazoa > Mollusca > Cephalopoda > Octopoda > Eledonidae > Eledone > Eledone cirrhosa. The sequence goes on along the minus strand of OZ024749.1, from coordinate 29,203,541 downwards.
GAAAGCACGGAAAGGGGCAGCGGTCGGATAAGAGGGCAAGTATCCGGGGTCTAACACATCTGCTATAAAAAGCGGAGTCGGCCAAATCTATCATAGAATAGGGGAAGGGGGTGGGGGTACTGAGACTACAAAGGACCGAGAGGCTGCCTCGGTTGGGCGAGAAAAAGACGACGACAAAGAAAGAGAACTGGGTGGAAGGACTAGGGAGGGATGGGGGGAAGAAGGAAATATAGAGGAAGCGATAAAAAGATATAAAAAAAGATCTTACGTCTCCCTTAGCAAGCAGGGGTTACCCATTACAAAATCGGCAAGTGGGATGTTATAGCCCTAGTCTACCCCCCCCCCCCGGGTCATTATGGGATTTGAGGGCGAGGTAAGTCCTACGCAATCTGCGTTTACATGCAGTAACCAGTTCATCTTTCTTGTTTAGGAGTCGGTCCGTCGAAAACAGCATTTATAAAGTTTCCTCCGAGCATAAATTGCACGGACGGCGTCCTCCCGTGTAAGAGTTGGCTCTGGACAGTAATCTCCAAGTGAGATCATAAGTAATGTTGTTATCCTTGAGGTCCCATATGTGGCCCGAAAGTGTAGTGGCGTGACGCCGGGCCGGGTTTCGGAAGGTATGTCTGTGTTGGTATAGCCGGGTCTTGAAGTCACATGCGGTTAATCCTATATAAGCCTTGTTGGAGGTGTCCGTCCTCACGTTGCACTGGTAGATCACATTACGATCTCTGCATCTGTTGTCGAGATGGCAAATGGATCCATCAGGACAGTTGCACCTCCTGGTCGGCTCTCCACTGCTATTTAGGTTATTTCTTCCATAGGGGTTGAGTTTTTTGTTGTTGGAGGAGACGATGTTTTGTGCAAAGTTTG
>OZ024749.1:29167668-29195168 GCA_964016885.1 Eledone cirrhosa | reverse complement strand
CAACTATAACAACAACAATAACAACTACAACAACTATAACAACAACTATAACAACTACAACAACTATAACAACAACTATAACAACAACTATAACAACTACAACAACTATAACAACAACTATAACAACTACAACAACTATAACAACAACAATAACAACTACAACAACAATAACAACAACTATAACAACTACAACAACTATAACAACAACTATAACAACTATAACAACTATAACAACAACTATAACAACTATAACAACTATAACAACAACTATAACAACTACAACAACTATAACAACAACTATAACAACTACAACAACTATAACAACAACTATAACAACTATAACAACTATAACAACAACTATAACAACTACAACAACTATAACAACAACTATAACAACAACTATAACAACTACAACAACTATAACAACAACTATAACAACTACAACAACTATAACAACAACTATAACAACTACAACAACTATAACAACAACTATAACAACTACAACAACTATAACAACAACTATAACAACTACAACAACTATAACAACAACTATAACAACTATAACAACAACTATAACAACTACAACAACTATAACAACAACAACAACTATAACAACAACAATAACAACTACAACAACTATAACAACTATAACAACTATAACAACAACTAAAACAACAACAACAACTATAACAACAACAATAACAACTACAATAACAACTACAACAACTATAACAACTATAACAACTATAACAACAACTATAACAACAACTATAACAACTATAACAACTATAACAACAACACTAACAACTACAACAACTATAACAACAACAACAACTATAACAACAACAATAACAACTACAACTATAACAACAACACTAACAACTACAACAACAATAACAACTACAACAATTATAACAACAACAATAACAACTACAACAACTATAACAACAACTATAACAACTACAACAACTATAACAACAACAATAACTACTACCACTACTACTACTACTACTACTACTACTACTACTTCTACTACTACTACTACTACTACTACTACTACTACTACTACTACTGCTGCTGCTGCTGCTGATACTGCAAATAATAATTATAATAATGGTGTCTTATATAGGCACAAGGCCAGCAATTTTGTGGAGGGGAAAATCGATTAAATCGACCCCGTAAGGATGAATGGCAAAGTTAACCTCAGCGGGATTTGAACTCAGAACGTAATGGGCCATAACACTATGCTGCAAAGCATGGTCTCTGACGATCTACCGATACCGCCAGGAGGCGTACTGGTCTTGCCATGGGATGGATAGATTACAAGAAGGCATTCGACATGGTTACTCATTCTTGGATAACCAAAAGCCTAGAGATCTTCAAGGTGGCAAACAACATCAGACAGCTATTAAGTAAAAGTATGAAGTCCTGGGAAACAGAGCTAACATCAGGTGGAGAATCCTTTGGATGCGTAAAGATCACGAGAGGTATCTTCCAAGGAGATAGTTTGTCCCTTTTGTTGTTTGTCCTTACCCTCATACCCTTGTCCCTCATATTGCGAAAAGTGAAAGCAGGATACAAGCTGGGAAGAGGAGAGCTTACCACCATATGGACGATCTAAAACTCTTTGGGAAAAGCGAGAAGCAGTTGGATGTACTTGTTAACAGTGTCCGTATTTTCAGCAATGATATATGTATGGAATTTGATGTTAATAAGTGTGGAGTACTAGTGATGAAGAGGGGTAAATAGAACAGAAGCAACATCTATTATTAGGTTCAGTGCGGGAATTCTGAAATGGACAAAACGAAATTGATAGAAAGACTAGGAAGCTAATGACTACCTACAGCATGTTCCACAAGAGGAGTGATGTTGGTAGATTCTACTTAAAGAGATCTGAAGGTGGAAGAAGTCTTATCAGCATAGGGGACTGCGTTCAGATGGAGAAAAGCAGTCTGCAACCTTCATGAAAAATTCCTTCATAGCACCTTTTTTAAGAAAACGGAATTCAGAGATCCACAGACAAGGAGCTGGTTAAAAAGAGGAGACCTTTAAAAAGCTACAGAAGGAATGCTAATGGCTGCACAAGAGCAAGCCCTCAGAACGAAGTGGGTGAAACACCATATTGACCAGGATGAGGCTAGCTCACTCTGTAGGATCTGTGGAGAGAGAATGGAGACTGTGGCTTACATCGTATCCGAGTATAAACACCTAGCCCAGACTCACTATAAAGGCTGGATGCATGATATAACAGGAAAGGTGTTTCACTGGTATTTATGCAAACTAAATAATTTACCACATTCTGAGAAGTGGTATGAGCATAAGCCAGAGTCTCTGATAGAAAACGATCATGTGAAGGTGCTATGGGATTTCAGGATACAGACAGACAAGAAATTAGAACACAATAGGCCTGACCTGGTGGTTTTTGACAAAGAAAAAAGATCGTGCCTGATTGTAGATGTAGACTGCCCCTTTGACACAAGAGTGCAAGAAAAGGAGAAGGAGAAAATTAACCGATACCAGAATTTAACGTGGGAATTAAAAAGGATTTGGGACTGTCATGAGCTCAAGGTCATCCCAATTGTCATAGGAGCACTAGGTACTATCTCAAAGAGGTTTTAAGGATGGTTAAAGAACATTAGTCCAGCCCCCTTTTTTGGAACACTTCAAAAGGCATGTTTGCTGGGAACAGCAAGAACCCTCCGATACGTCCTGAATATCTGAGGCTGCAGGTAGCGGATTGATGTTCATTTGAACAAACTTTCCAGTTGAAAAACATCAATGACTGAGATTTCAATAATAATAATAATAATAAATCCTGATGTTGACAAAACTTTAACCCATCAGTGGTTGGCATCCTCTGGACTGAAATCGGAGACTGAAGGACTGATTATATCAGCACAAGATCAGTGTCTGCCAACAAAAATTATCAAGCCAACATAATAAAAAATGGATGCAACCCATTATGCCGTGTATGTAAAAAACAATCAGAGACCATTGATCATATAATTTCAATGTGCAGTCCTATAGCTCCAACCGAATACCTAAACAGGCACGACAGAGCTGAACAATACATACATTGGATAACGTGTAAGCATTTTGACCTGCCCCATCAAAAGAATCGGTGGGAGCATCAACCACCTCCCGTACTTGAAAAAGATCACATCTCAATCTTGTGGAACTTTAGCATCCAAACAGACCGAAAAATAGATGCAAATAGACCTGATATAATACTGAAGGACTTTAAAAAGAGGGTATGCCTGCTAATTGATATGTCCGTTCCAATAGACAAGAATGTATCTATAAAAACATTTGAAAAATTGAGCATGTATAAGGACCTGGAGATAGAAATTGGAAAAATGTGAAAGTTGAGAACTAAAACAATACCTGTGGTTGTAGGCGCACTAGGAATGATACCTAATGGGTCTAAAGATTACTTATAGCAAATCCCAGGAAACCCCGTATAAGAGAAATACAAAAGATAGTACTAATGGGAACTGCCCATATACTAAGGAAGATTCTGTCAATATAAGTACATCACAAGTCTAAACACCTAAAGATGCATGTGTGTGTATGTATGGTCTTTCTTGAACATGGCGGACCTTGTTGTCTCTTGAGGTCACTGGTTGTGACTTGGTGATAACTCGTAAGAACATAAAGCAAGATAAATGCAACTGTAATAATAATAATAATAATAATAATAATAAGTAATAATAATGTTTTCTTTATTAACCACAAGGGTTTACATAAAGTAGACATTAAGGACAGTACAGGACAATACAGGACGGTACAAATGGGCATTTCTGCGTGTAAAAAAACAGGATGTAATAAAATAACAAAGAAAAATTCCCCAATAGGGGGGAGACATCCGAGGGACATTTGTGGAGAAAGCCCATTAAAAGACCACAGTGACCCTGACCACCAGGGCAAGTGCCCTCTCCCAGTTTTCCACCTTTAATTTACAGACACATACTCAGAGAAGGCCCATTCATTCGGGCCATACTTGCTTCTCTCACCCATCTTAAAACAAAATGCTGGGAAGAGAGCACTTCCCTCTCTACCCTGATTTTCCTTTTCAAATGAAATTTGAAAAAGGTAATCAGGGCATCACCGAAGAGGTAAGTGCTCGTCTTCAGCCCTTTCAAACGTGTCCACCATACTATCTCTTTCGCCATGGCCACCAGACAGATAAAAACTGCCTGCCCTTCCCGGCTAAAGGAAGAGGGCGGGGCAATCCTCACGATGGACTCAGATGATAGCTGGATCCGTCCTACACGTGACAGCAGGTGTTCGACATAAACCCACAAGTCAGCAATGCTCGGACACTGGACGAGTGCGTGCAGGACGGTTTCGTCGCCCTGCGCGCATCTCGGACATGCCCGGCTGACGGCACCTCCATGCCTGTAGAGTTTATCCCAAACTGGCAAAGCTCCCCGGTAGCACTGCCAGGCCAGGGATTTCTGGAAGTTGTCCATAGACCCCGGCCCGAAAGTTCTTCCGAAGAGATTGGCTAGTTGATTTTCGTCGACGCCTAGAGTTTCTCCAAGTACGTCGTCGCTCTTCCCCTCCACTAATCCTCTATAGAATGCCGAGGTGGAGTTTCCACCGATTACATTGCCCGATTGGTCGAGGGCTGTGAGCGCCTGAAGACATTCCAGTCTCCAAGCGCTCCCTCTCGGTCTTCGCTTGACCCAGGACTGCAGCTCCGTCAAGGAGACGAGCTGGGGAAAGACGTGTCTAGCAAACGGCGACTACACCTGATCACCGTCGAGGAAGAGGTGGAGATGTCGTAGCCTGAGCGCGTGTCTGCGCATCATCAGCCGCGGCATGCCCAGCCCTCCACGTAACGAGTGTTGACAGCAGATGGACCGCCTGACCATCGGAGCGCGTCCCTTCCACAAAAAGCGAAAGAGCAAACGCTCCAGCGCAGTCAGGCGGGGCTTAGGACAAGGTACGACGGTCAGGCGGTAGTAGATGACGGACGCGATGTACGCGTTAGCCACCTCCGCTCGACATTTCAGGGATAGCTTCCTCTCGGCCCATTTCTGGGTGAGAGAAGCCACCCTGCTCGTCACCTCGTCCCAGGTTTTGTCCGTCTGGAGGTCTGGACCGAACCAGACCCCTAGCAATTTAACCGGTCCGTCCGTCCAGCGCCCGACGACGCTGTTGGACGGCATGGGCCTGCCTCTCCAGGTGCTGAGCTGCAGGCCCACTGACTTTTCCTGGTTGATCATTGCTCCTGTCACCGCTTCGTATTCTCTTAGTGTAGTGCCGATCGCCTCGATGTGTTTGGCGTTCGACACCACTACGGTGACATCGTCCGCATATGCTGACACGGATCTTGGGCATCCTAGTTCGCGCGGGACTCCCCTCAACGTCTCCAGTTTGTGCAGTAATGGCTCGAGAGTCAATACGTACAATAGGGACGAGAGGGGACATCCTTGGCGGACCGAGCGCATGATGTTGAACGGTTCCGAAAGGTGACCGTTCACTAAGGAGCAGATGTCGCTGTGTATGGCAGCGATCCAGCCTCTGAAGACGGGCCCAAAGCCAGCCGCCCTCAGGACTGCCGCTAGGTAACGATGGTCGACCCGATCGAAGGCTTTCGACTGATCTAAATTGATCAAAGACCCACCCGTGCCAGGTTCCCTAGCTACCCTCTCTACGATGTATCGCATGAGGAGGAAGTTGTCGTGGATGGATCTGTCGGGAATGGCGCATGTCTGTGCCTCTCCCACCAGACCACCAACGACAAGCGCCAACCTCTTTGCTAGCACCTTGGCCAAAATCTTGAACTCTGTGTTTAGCAGAGTTATGGGCCTGAAATTATCTATGTTATCCCCCTTGTTCGGATCCTTTCTCTGCAGCGCCACAGCTCCTCGGCTCACAGAGCTGGGAATTCTCCCGTTCTGTTGCCAGTTGCAGTAGACGTCCGCCAAGAGGCCTCCGAACAAGTCTGGCATCTGTACGTAAAGTTCATAGGGCAGACCATCCAAACCAGGCGATTTACCCCTTGTGCAGCCAGTCATTGCCTCCCGTACTTCAGCGGCTGTTATCGGCTTTTCGCAACACTTCGCCTCAGTGGCCGAGAGCCGCGGCAGTCCGTCGAGGTAGACACTAAAGTCCATCCATCGATCCGGCCCGCCGCTGCCCCCGAACAGCTGTGCGAAGTGTCGCTGAAAAGCTTCACACATTTGCCCGGGATCGAGTAGCATGCGCCCGTCGTGGTCCACCAAAGACCGGATCGTGGCTTTGTTGCCACAACGCGCCTCCGCCACTCGGGCCCATTGAACGGCTTTCGTCCCTTCGTGTCTGAGAGCACGCACCCTAGCTCTGACAACGCAGCCTTCGTGCTTTGCATTGAAGAATTGGTCAAGGGCCAATTTCGCCGCAAGTACGTCGGTCGCGATGCCTTTGCTAAGCGCCTCGTCTAATTTTCTAACTAATTCTCCCTCTGCTCTATTTTTCTCTATTGCTAAAGCCTTACTAAACCTAATGGACTCTATTCTGATTGCTCTTTTCAGAGCAAACCACCACTTGTTGTTGACGATGGCCCCCGTCAACGCTCGCTTAACTAGTTCGCTAATCCGGTCTCTGTAGGCCTTACGCGCTGGTAAGGACGCGTTTAGCTTCCAGTAGCCGGGTCCTCGTCTATGAAGCCTATCTAAGTCAAGCACACAGATCACGAATTTGTGGTCTGTGTAGCTGACTATCTTGAATTGTGGACAGCCTATGCTAGACCTATCTATTTCCCTACAAAATACTCTATCTAGATATGATCTGGATGACCCTATGCGATGTGTCCAAGTCCACATTGGCACATTCGGGAAATTCAATCTGTACCTGTCAGACAGTTCAAAACGCCTGAGCAGGTTGGTGAGACTCCTGCACCCTCCTCCCCTATCCATTAATCCCACACAGTCCCAGCGTGCATCTAAGATCCCGTTCCAGTCACCCACTAACACTAAAATGCGGGACGTTCTAAGAAAGGTCTCCAGACGCCGAAAGAAATCAGGCCGCCCTGCTCCTGTCGGGGCATAGACGACCACTAGCCTGAAAGCTTGCCCGTCTCCGCTGGTCACGTCCAGCACCACCAACTTATCTTCTGGGTCCAGGAAGATGGCCCGTATGGCAAGATCCAAAACTCTCCGAAAAAGCACATCAACTCCTCCCCCCGATCCCGGACGGCTGGGAGATGCGTACACATCGTAGCCGCCGAAGATCGATGCGAAGGCCCGTGCTTCGGAGATTCTGGTCTCGCTGATGGCCACTACATCTATGTTTAGTGACCTGAGGTCGTTGAGCAGGTGGCCCTGCTTCCATGACGACCCCAAGCCAAGCGCATTTATGCTGCCTATTCTGAGTGAGGTCATGTTGAAATGGAGTGGAAAAGATGTTCGGATCCTTTCTCATTTTGCTGGTGGTGGTGGTGGTGGTTTTGCTACTGTTGCTGGGCTTGTTGCTGTTATAGTTGCTTCTGTTGTTGCTGCTACAGTTGTTGCTGCCATCTCTGCTGCTGGTGGTGTTGATGGTTGAGTCACTGCGGTGGGTAGGAGAGGTGGCCTCAAACGACACACCTAGGCCTTCTGCCCTCGACAATTACGGTGAGGTGGCTGCCGTCAGTGAGGTCTATTTCCTCTGGGATCTCCTCAATGCTTTTTTGGTCCGCTTGGATCAGGAGCTCCATCCCAGATCCGGACCAGTTTTCCTGCTTTTCTTTCGCTATTGCTATTATCTTGGTGTTGGTTTCGATGCCGGCGAGGACGGTAGCTATTAGCCAGAGAATTTCGATGGCCGGTGGAACGTGGGTCACCCTGATCTTTACGAGTCTCTGGCTACAATAGCTTGGGACGAGTGTGAAGTCGTCAGTTCTTAATGGGGCCATGGAGTGTTCTCTAGCCTCCTCCGGTGTTTCAAAGAACACGTCCACGGTTCCATACTTCTGCCCACGTCTGATGTGGGTTTTTCTTGCCCACACATGTCCCAAAGCTTTTTGGATTTGGGACTCGGATGCCCGTTCCACTCGGCGCGATTTTACATTAATTGTTCGATAAGACACGGTGCATAGGCGCCGATGCTCCATCTTATTAGGTGTGTGTGTGTGTGGGGGGGGGGGGGGCTGACCCTGTACTCATCTTTCTTTAACATTTTTTTGGCATCTTCTAATTCCTCCTGAGTTACCTGAAATGCTTCGCACTGTTTTGCTACTCTGGCAAAACTCAGGGTGGTTTTCTTAATGTCATTGTTGCTGTTGTTGTTATCGTTATTTTTGTTATTATTAATTTTAGTTTCAGTTGTGGTGGTGGTGGCGTCAGTGGTGTTCGGTGTGGAAGAGTTCATTTTTGTTGAATTCATTTCGACATCACGAGTTAATTAATTTTTTTCTTTTGTTTCTGTTGTCGCGGTGGTGGTGGGGGTGGTGGTTGTCGCGTTGGTGGTGGTGGTGGCGGCTTTAACACCTGCAGTCATTGGTAATGGCGGGAAATGAATGTCTGCCTGAGACAAATTTAAAATATTGCTACTGCTTAAATTTTTAGTGTTGGCAAACGTAGTAATATTTACAATGGTGGTGTCGGTGTGAGGTGTTAGTTTGTGAGGAAGGCTCTCAGCTGCTTGGTGCAGAGGTGAATCAGCCATGATTTTTTAAAAGAAATTTTTTGATAATCATAAAAGCTTAAATTTTGGGCACAAGGCCCCAATCTTTTTGGGTGTCCTTTTCGGAAAACAATGTATGTGCGCTTATATATAGTTAACAATAAAATTTTTCCATAAATGGCAATTTTTAACAAACGGAAACAACAAACCTTTGCGGAGATCACGATGATATGATTTACTACGTAGGTCGCCAATAATAATAATAATAATAATAATAATAATAATAATAATAATAATAATAATAATAATAATGATGGTTTCTAATATAGGCACCAGGCCAGCAATTGGGGGGGGGGGGGGGGTCGATTAAATCGACCTCAGTGCGCAACTGGTACTTTATTTTATCGACCCCTAAAGGATGAAAGGCAAAGTTAATCGTGGCGGGAATAATATAATGATAATAAATAACAATAATAACATATAGAAGAAGAAGAAGAAGAAGAAGAAGAAGAAGAAGAAGAAGAAGAAGAAGAAGAAGAAGCGGATTAAACGATGGAAGTTTGTAAGTTATGCGAGATGTCGTCTGCTAGTTAAGTTGTAGCTACACTTCCTTTACTCTTATTGATCACAGAACATATTTGCTCTCTATTGAATGACATCGCTGTTCCATTCTTCATTTGCCTGAAAAACATGGCCGTTTACTAAAGATTGCTCACCTCGCTAAAGATGGCGGCATTATCGATTTTATTTAACGACAATCTCGCAATGAAATTGTTCGTCAGTTATTGCAGTGGACGTTAAATCCTTTTCGTTTCGTTACCATATTCTAATGAAGTATAACCATGCTAATGATGGAGTTTATGTGGTGTCAGTGTGACATACAGTATCTTAAACCTGGTCATTCCTTCTCCAGGTCTGAACTCAGCCAATTTAGTTAAGAGAGAGAGAGAAAGAGAGATAGTGAGAGAGAGAGAGAGAGAGGGAAAGAGAGAGAGAGAGAAGAGAGGGGGAGAAAGAGAGGGAGAGAAAAAAATATATCTATGTATATATCTTATAGAGAGAGAGTAGTGGTATATACATATATAGTGGTAGTAGTGGTATATACATATATATATATATATATATATATATATATATATATAGAGAGAGAGAGAGAGAGAGAGTGAAGTGAGAGTAGTGGTGTAGACATATATCTATCTATCTATCTATATGTATTATATAGTATATACATATATATATATAGAGAGAGAGAGAAATGGCAGAGAGAGAGAGAGAGAGAGAGAGAGAGAGAGAGAGAGAGAGAGAGAGAGAGACGGAGATGGGGATAGAGATAGAGAGATGGGGGAGAAAGAGATATAGGGGAAAAATCATATGATCATCGACCAATACTGGATTGATACTGTATTTATCCACCCTCGAAAGGATGAAAGGCAAAGTTGAACTTGGCAGGATTTTAACTCAAATTGCATTGAGACGGAACGACTATCACAAAGTCCTTTATCCGACGTTCTAATGACTCTGCCAACCCACTGCCTATTGATAACCCCCGCCACCTCGTTAAGGAAGAATACTTAAAATGAAAAAGAAAAGTTTACAGCTGACCCCTATGTAGGTTTAGTTGAACTCCAGCCAAACTACAAAGTTGTATCCCGTAGCAACGGAAAGGAACATAAAAAGAACGTAATAATGCATCTCCTGGTCCAGGAATCGAACTCTCAGCCTTATGACAGTGGCTCTAATTACTTGGCCATGCACCTACATATTAATTTCTGATTTAGACACAAGGCTTTATAATTTTGAGGGAGGGAGGGAGGGGCAATCGATTAAATTGACCTCGTACAGAGCTTCCGTTGCAGTTTTTGGATAGGTGGTGTGTGGCTTGAGTACGTATACTGTACATGTGTATTATTACTATCAGGGCAGTGAATTGGCAGTATCGGTAAAGGGTCGGACGCCATGCTTTCTAACATAGTTACGTCCCTTTACGGTCTGAGTTCAAATCCCGCCGATGTTAACTTTGTCTTTTATCCTTACGGGGTCGATAAAATAAAGTACCAGTAATGCACTGGGATAATTGCTGGTCTTGTGCCAAAAGTAGAAACAATTATTATTATTAGCTCACGCTTTTTTTTTATATTACCAATACGAGACTAAGAAAGAAATTAAAAACCTGACCATACAAACATATTTAAAGTCAATAGAAAATCAGTGTAGTAACATACAAAGCACAAGTATATTGAAATAAATTATTAGAGGGGCTTAAGCCACCAAGCCCCTTTAGCGCCGGAAGGCCTGCCGTAAGGCTGAAAGGCAAAGTTAACCCAGGTGGGAATTGAATTCAGAACGTAAAGCGACGTAACTATATGCCGCAAAATATGTTGTCCGACGCTCTACCGATGCTACCAATCTATGCACCTTCATAATGAATACACTGCTTGTGTGTCAATTAAACTTTGGAAATATTGCGGAATTTCGTGAGAATTATTGGTAAAATAATCAACTTTATCATTATTACGCGGGTTACTGGAATAACAAACCGCCAGAAACGGTCCTGGTTCTACAATATAAAACTATTTATCTCAAAGTGTTTATATTTATTATAAATAATTCTATGTAACAATCCTTGTTAAGTTATATCCCAAACACTAACTTAATAACGAAAGAAGTTAGTGAATTTGCTAAATTCCTATAAATTCTTGATTATTTTCAAAAGATTATTTGAAAATCACAGACAGCATCTCTTTCAATAGAAATGTGGTAACGAAAGCTTAAATAAAAAAAAAGGAAAGAAAAGGGTTCTTACATAAATTCACAATGGAAGATTTTGTGAGGCTTCCTCGCTAAAAATGGCGGCCTTATTGATTTTACTTAATGACAGTTAGCAATGCATTGTCCGTCCATTATTGCAGTGGACGTTTAAAAGATTTCTGTTCGTTTGATTATGTTTGGCTCTTCACTGCTGTTATCTACGGAGCCATAATGAAAAAGCCCGATCCGAATTCATAGACTGTAAGTATCCATTAAATTATGATAAAAAATTAATTTATAAAAGACGAACAGGAAAAAAAAAAGAGAGACACAACACACTGTTGATTTAAGTATCGTGTTGAGTGCAAATAATTTACTGTGTGACTTGTGTCACGCGTGTGACTTGAGTAGAGTGTATATAATGTTTAGGTGAAAGATACTTCAACAGATTAATAGAGTTAACATATATGGACCGAATGACCAAACTACTTTATTAAGATAACAATAACTGTGACAACGTCTTTCATTTATGAACGGAAAAAGTTAATAAAAAAGAATAGTGTTTAACCCTTTTGATACCCCCACCCCGAAACCGTCTCTGGTTCTACAATACAAAAAAAAAAAAACCTGCTTTCTTTTTGTTTTGTTTTTCAATCGATCGACAAGATCCCAGACCTCATTTGTTTACCGAGTGGGCTGGAACTCTTCGAATCGGACCAAGAAAACAATGTTGGACTTCCTTAAGATAATGTGTGTTTTCTATTGCTGATACCATCTACTGGGCACATACATGGCAGAAAGAGCAACGAGAAATAAAGTGTCTTGTTCAAGGACATAATGCATCGCCCGGTCCGGGAATCGAACATGCAGCCTCACGATTGCGAATCCAATTCTCTAACCACAAAACCACGTGCCTTCGCTTTCATCATAATTTTATGTAAAAAACATTGTTAAGTTATGTTCCAAACACCAGCTAAATAATGAGAAAGTTATAGTACTAAATCACTAAAAATATTTAAATATTGTTAAAATTATTTAAAATTATTAGAATTCTAGAGTATTTCCGTTATAAAATTCTGGGCTTCTACAAGATAAGGTATCCGTATATTTGAATAAAATTTAATACAAATTTGTTATTAATTTTTTTTTTTGTGTATGTAAATATATTCTCTCTCTTTTTGTTTGATTTGTTTTGTTGGACCTTCGTCGGTTACAACGAGGAGTGTTCAATTTGTTTAATTAACAGGACAACCTGTCGTGCAATCAATGTGAAAGTGGTTGAGTATTGCATAAATACGAAGACTAATTAAGACAAATACTATAGTTAAGATAGCTATATTTATTGGCTTCTCACTATTTCTATCATAAATGCTTTATTAATAAAAAATATTAGTGTGAAGAAGTAGAAATAGAAATGTATTTAAATGAATATGAAATAGGAATGCGTGATAAAACAGCAATTAGCAGCTTCCTGTAGAGTGATTTGACAATCTTTTGGGGCTATCTTAGTTTAAATATATTGTCATGTGTGCTAGTATTGTTAAGACTGAATATAGTAGTATTGTTAAAGTAGTATAGTATATTGCTCAATAGAATTGTTGATGCAGCATATGTTGGTGTTAAAATCTAGGACTGATTTAAACCAACTACCATTATATATATATATATATATATATATATATATATATATATATATATATATATATAAAACAAAGAAAGTGTGGTAAGGAACCAGGAAGAGCGTCTTAACGTTTCGGAAGCTACTCCTTCATCAGAAGAAAGAGTCAGACATAAGATAGATTGAGGGGACGGGTGGGATGGAATTGGAAAAAAATGTCTTCATGTCCATTCATGTTGACATCTCTTGCAAAATATATATATACATATATATTTTGAGTATATGTTGGTTGTTTACCCACACCTCAGTATGCAGGTTGATTTGTTTACTCCGGAGTAATGTGAAATAATTAAGTCAAATATGTAAAATTTGGCTTCGTTTATTATAAATGATAGATATACTGCTATATATATTTTGGTGACAGCCATCATTGGCTGTGACCTCTTCAGGAACTCCGAATTGGTGTGGAAAAGACAGGGACACATGTTGTTGAAGTGTGTTTTACTCCGTCCATACATCGATATGTCCAGCTCCTGGTTGTGTTGTTATTCCTCTGAGGAACTGGAATCATATTTACATATATACATATACATATATATATATATATATATATATATATATATATATATATATATATATATATATATATATATATATATATATATTTATATATACATATAAATATATATACAAATAAATATATATATACATACATACATTAAGACAACAACAGCAAGCCGGACTGGAAAATCAACTTGAGAATTTTAATTCCGCGAAAGCACTATACATATCTCGATGCTAGATAAGGTGATTTCATCAGGTGTTATTTGCAGAATTATGTAACAGGATTACGTTGAACTTATGTATATATATATATATGTATATATGTATGTATGTATATATAGATAGATATATATAACAAAGGAATTGTGGTAAGGAACCAGATGGACCATAACGCACCAGAGTACTCAATATTTAGGGTAGTAGAGTGGGAAATAGGAAAAAGTATGACCCCAATATATATATATATATATATATATATATATATATATATATATATATAGGAAAAAGTTTGATCCCGACGGCAGAGCGCACACACACACACACATATGTATATATGGAAGAATTTGTAGTTTACTTGAAGCATTGTATATGGTGTAAAGAATTCAAAGTTTTAACTTCCAATTGTTTATATATATATATATATATATATAACGAAGGAGATGTGGTAAGGAACCAGATAGACAATAACGCACCAGAGTACTCAATACTCAGGGTAGTAGAGTGGGTTATAGGAAAATGTTTGACCCGGACGGCAGAGCTCAAGCCGTTTCGACGGCTATTTCTGGACTAAATTAGAATTTTTAGCGTGGTAAATAAAATAAAAAAAATTTTTTTTTTTTATTTACCACGCTAAAAATTCTAATTTAGTCCAGAATTAGCCGTCGAAATGGCTTGAGCTCTGCCGTCGGGGTCCAACGTTTTCCTATAACCCACTCTACTACCCTAAGTATTGAGTACTCTGGTGCGTTATTGTCTATCTGGTTCCTTACCACACCTCCTTCGTTATATATATATATAACCAAGATATAAAAAAAAAAATGGCGACAAGGAAGGTCGCTTGACTACGTCTTGACCACGTCTTGACCAAACAAAATATGATATTTTCACCCAAAACTGCCCTTTAAACACATGTCAGATGGATTACAATATTCATTATTACAACTACTTTGACTGTTCCCTGACAACTAGTACCAGTTTCAAGATAGAATTATCTTAACGAAGTATATATAATTTGACTTGATTTTCGCCAATTTGTTGTTTGCGTCAATTGTTAGCTGCCGAGACACTGTATCCTTTAAGACACTCATGCTTCCCGAAATACGCCAAAACTACACCTGATGTACCCCTTCCATACACATGCACACATGTGTGTATCATGACTCGTGCACTGTTCATTTTACTGATGTTTGAGGATTGCCCTATGTACTGTACATGCACTTTTTTGATAAGTTGTGGTGCACCTGGGCACTGTACACAATATTTCATTATTGTTATTATTATTATATCATGACTCGTACACTGTTCATTTTCCTGACATTTGTACATTATTCTATGTACTATACATGCACCTTTGATGAGTTGTAGTGCACCTGAGCACTGTACACAATAATTTCATTATTATTATTATTATTATTATTATATATAAACAATTGGAAGTTAAAACTTTGAATTCTTTATACCATATACAATGCTTCAAGTAAACTACAAATTCTTCCATATATACATATGTGTGTGTGTGTGTGTGTGTGTGTGTGTGTGTGTGTGTGTGTGTGTGTGTGTGTGTGTGTGTGTGTGTGTGTGTGTGTGTGTGTGTGTGTGTGTGTGTGTGTGTGTGTGTGTGTGCGTGTGTGTGTGTGTGTGTGTCTGTGTGTATGTAAATTTATATTTATATATGTATATATATTCATATATATACAGTCCGACGAAACGGAGCAGTAACTGTGAGACATTGTACCTTCTATACCTTAAATAAAAGTAAACATCTACTTAGATATTGAGTTCTCTTTTTCAGCCATTACCAGTAATATTATACACACATGCACACACACACACACAAATATGTATATGTATTTATATTATGTATGTATGTTTGTATGTACGTACGCATGTATGTATGTATGAATGTATGTACGTATGTATGTATGAATGTATGTATGTATGTATGTATGTATGAATGTATGTATGTACGTATGAATGTATGTACGTATGTATGTATGTATGTATGTATGTATGTATGTATGTATGTATGTATGTATATATGTATGTATGTATGCATGTATGTATGAATGTATGTATGTATGTATGTACGTATGAATGAATGTTTGTATGTATGTATGTATGTATGTATGTATGTATGTATGCATGTATGTATGTATGCATGTATGTATGAATGTGTGTACCTATGAATGTATGTATAAATGTATGTATGTATTATGTATGTATGTCTCTCTCTTAATTTCGAGTACATTTTTGACCGGCCACCTTCCTGGTGGCAAGGTTTTAAAAGAAAAAAATTGTCATCCCTTGAATCGCAAGAATGTTTTGCAAATTTTGAAGGTGCCATGTGTGTGTGTGTGTGTGTGCGTGTGTATGCATATATGTACGTTATTTGTTGAACATTTTTTACAGGATTAAAGCCGATACCACACCACCACAACTGCTACCACCACCACCACCACTATCACTATCACCATCACCACCAGTACTACTACCACCACCACCACTACTAGCACCATACTACCACCAACACCACCACCACCATCACCACCACCATCACCACAACTACCACCAATGCCACCACCACCATCACTTCACATTACTTACTAAATAAGTTACACAATAAAACATACAATAGGTTATCAGCCAACAGTGATAGTTTTCTATAAATATTTGCAACATTAATTAAACATATAAGTATTTCATTTAATTTCGTTTCGTTTAAATTCGTTTTGTTTCGTTTCGTTCTGTTTTTGAATTTTTAATTTCTCAAAAATTATTGAAATTAGTGTTCAGAGTGAGTATCATATCCCTAAGCCTTCCATTTTTGAATTACTTTCCAGTATCTGATATTTTTTATATATGTATGTATGTATGTATGTATGTATGTATGTATGTATGTATGTATGTATGTATGTATGTATGTATGTACGTACGTATGTATGTATATATGTATGTGTATATATATATAATATATATAAATATATATAAATATATATACACATATATATGTATATATATATATACTTAAATATACATATATATATGCACATTCATATATGTATATATATATATATACATATACATGTATATATATAATATATAAAATACATAATATATATATATATATTTATATATATGTATATAAATATATACATATATATAAATATATTTATACACACACACATGTGTATATATATATATATATATATATATATATATATATATATATATATATATATATATATATATATGCACATATATATATTATATATGAAATATAAAATATACATATATGTACAAATATATATATATATATATATATATATATATATATATATATATATATATATATATATATATATATATATATATATATATACAAATATATCAACATATTAATTTTATATATTAATTTATCATTCAACTGAACCAATTGTATTTCTTGATAAACCTCAATTTTCACTAAACATTTATAGCTTGCAGTGTTGCTACAGCTATACTGGATCGTTGGATTATTAATTACGTTTTATCGTTTATATTTAATATTGTCACAGCTCTCCACAGCCCCCACTATTTTTATTTTCTAGGGGTGCAGGGTTGGGTGTGTTGCTAATAAATATATTGGATTTCCTCGGTAAGAGGGTCAACATAATATTTCCAGAATTATGGAAGTAGTTAACAGCAATCTCGATTTTAATGATGGCGGCAAGGATAATGAAGGAAAATTGTGTAACAGAGTGAATCGTTATAATCCAGACATACGGAGCATCAATTCTTCTTGACCAAACCACTTGAAGATGTGGTATTGTCGAAAGGAGCCGAAATTGTTGCAATCTGAAGGGAATGTCTCGCAGTGAAAACTCTATGTAGAATAATATAATATTGGCAGTATCGGTAGAGGTCGGACGCCATGCTTTCCAGCATAGTTACGTCCCTTTACGATCTGAGTTCAAATCCCGCCGAGGTTGACTTTGCCTTTCATACTTACGGGGTCGATAAAATAAAGTACCAGTAATGAACTGGGTAATTGCTGGCCTTGAGCCTAAAGTAGAAACAAATATGATATAATATAATATAATATAATATGATATGATATAATATAATATAAAGTAATATAACATAATTGTTTCTACTTTAGGCACAAGGCCACAATTACCCAGTGCATTACTGGTACTTTATTTTATCGAGTCCGTAAGGATGAAAGGCAAAGTCAACCTCGGCGGGATTTGAACTCAGATCGTAAAGGGACGTAACTATGCTGGAAAGCATGGCGTCCGACCCTCTACCGATACTGCCAATCCACCGATAATGTAATGTAATATAATATGATATGATATGATATGATATGATATGATATGATATGATATGATATGATATGATATGATATGATATGATATGATATGATATGATATGATATGATATGATATGATATGATATGATATGATATGATATAATATAATATAATATAATATAATATAATATAATATAATATAATATAATATAATATAATATAATACATGATATAATAAATATAAAATATAATATAGTATAATACAACATAATATAATTGTTTCTACTTTTGGCACAAGGCCAGCAATTACCCAGTACATTACTGGTACTTTATTTTATCGACCCCGTAAGGATGAAAGGCAAAGTTAACCTCGGCGGGATTTGAACTCAGACTGTAAAGGGACGTAACTGTGCTAGAAAGCATGGTGTCTGACGCTCTACCGATTCTGCCAATCTAATATGATATAATATGATATAATATAATATAATTGTTTCTACTTTTGGCACAAGGCCAGCAATTATCCCAGTGTATTACTGGTACTTTATTTTATCGGCCCTGTAAGGATGAAAGGCAAAGTTAACCTCGGCGGGATTTGAACTCAGATCCTAAAGGGCCATAACTCTTTGCTGCAAAGCATGGTGTCCGACCCTCTACCGATACTGCCAATCCAAATCATCTACAGCAATGGGTGTATAACATATGGTAAGTCAGTGATGGGTGTATAACTTATTGTAAGTCAATGATGGATGTATAATGTATAGTAAGTAAGTCAGTGATGGGTGTATAACACATGGTCAGTCAGTGATGGGTGTATAACACATGATAAGTCAATGATGGGTGTATAGCACTGCGAAGGTCAGTGATGAGTGTATAACAAATGGTCAGTGGTCAGTAAAGTCCAAAAGGCGGCACTTTCCGTCCTTTCCTAACGTTACAGTGACGTTTCAGAGACCCTAACGTTACAGTGACTTTAGAGTGACATTTAGATACCCTAAGGTTAGAGTGACGTTACAGAGATCCTAACATTACAGTGACGTTTCAGATGTCTTAATGTTAGAGTGACGTTACAGAGGTCCCAACCTTACAGTGACGTTTCAGTGACACTAACGTTAGAGTGACGTTACAGTTACGTTAGTCTGACGTTACAGTAACGTTTAAGAGATGATAACATTACAGTGACTTTACAGTGACTTTAGAGTGACTTTAGAAGGACGTTACAGTGACGTTTAAGAGATGCTAACGTTACAGTTACGTTACAGTTACGTTAGACTGACGTTACTGACGTTACAGTAACGTTTAAGAGATGATAACGTTACAGTGACGTTCGAGTGACTTTAGAAGGGCGTTACAGTGACATTTAAGAGATGCTAACGTTACAGTGACGTTACAGTTTCATTAGACTGACGTTACTGACGTTACAGTAACGTTTAAGAGATGATAACGTTACAGTGACGTTAGAGTGAATTTAGAAAGAGGTTAGAGTGACATTTAAGAGATGATAACGTTACAGTGACGTTACAGTTACGTTAGACTGACGTTACAGTAACTTTTCAGAGAAGCTAACGTTACAGTGTCATTACATTTACGTTAGACTGGCGTTACAGTAACGTTTCAGATATGATAACGTTACAGTAACTTAGATTAATGTTACAAAGGTCTTAATTTTCGAGTGACGTTAGAAGGACATTACCGTAACATTTCACAGATAATAACGTTACAGTGACGTTACAGTGATCCGAACATTAGAGTGTCGTATCAGAAACGTTAGACTGACGTTACATTAACGTTTCAAAGATCGTAACGTTACAGTGTCCTAACATTAGAGTGTTGTTACAGAGACGTTATACTGGCGTTACAGTAACGTTTCAAAGATCGCAACGTTACAATGACGTTACAGTGACGTTTCAGAGATTTAGCAATCTCATTAATTTTAAATAATTGAGGAAAATAAAGTAACAATTTTCTAGAGTAAATACAATAAAAACAATACAATTGATATATACATATACATACATACACACACACACACACACACACATATATATATATATATATATATATATATATATATATATATATATATATATATAACTAAACAAATAAAAGTAAAAGTGGAGAAGTAGAGAAGTAGAGGAGTGGAGAAATGGAGGAGGGAGAGGTAAATGTGGAGAGTAAAAGGGTGTTTATTGTTGGATATGTTGTTGAAATATAGATGAAACATCGCTGAATGTCCTTTCTGTCTTTTGTTAGTTCTGTATTGTAGTGGACTACTAATAATGAACAATCATCACATTAGAGACATACACACATACACACACATAATGACACATACACACATTGACAGACATACGCACACATATAAACAGTCACACACACAGACATATAGACAGATACAGACACATACATACACATGTAGACAGACAGAGAGAGAGACAGACAAACACACACAGAGAGGTAGGTATATATAAACATATAGGTGCTACAGTCAATTATATATATATATATATATATATATATATATATATATATATATATATATATATATATATATATATATATATATAATTGACTGTAGCACCTATATATATATATATATATATATATATGTGTGTGTGTGTGTATATATATATATATATATATATATATATATATATATATATACACACACACATATATATATATATATATATATATATATATATATATATATATATATATATATATATATATATATATATATATACATACATATATATATATATATAGACATATATAGATATATGTGTATTTATATATATATATATATACGTGGTGCTGGGATTGGTGTAGTGTGAGGCCGTTATTAGCTGTTGTTGTTTGGGAAGTGTGGTTGTTAAAGTATTTATACATTTATTTATACAGTAAATATCAATAAGCTAACAATAGACACCTCATTGTCATTATTACCTGAAAATATAAAATATCTAAAAATCACACCTAACAACATTTGTATAATTAATTGATTGGCTAAAAAAGCTGGAACGAAACGGAACGAAAAAATAATAAAAAAAAACACATGAAAGAAAAAAAATGCTAAAAAAAAATAGAATAGAATAGAGGAGAAGTAAAGAAAGAAAGAATGTTACTGTGTCTTTTGTAAATGGTATGAGAGGTGGTCTTTAGCTTGATGGCAGCCAGGTAAATCACGACTGAAGCTGACTAATAGACAGGTAAAATATTAATTAGCTAAACAATGATTAGATTCAATATAACAACCATTTCAAGATTAATGGACGAAACTTATTAGTTCGGCAAATACTTTAGAAAATATTACTGCACTCCACTCCACTAAACCCCATTACACCCCATTATACCCCATTACACTATGCTACACTACACTCTACTTTACTGGACTCCACTCCCACTCAACTTCACTCCACTTTACTGGACTCCACTCCATTTTACTTTACTGGACTCAACTCTGTTGTGTTCTATTTCATCTTTATCATATATTATATATCCAGGGGCCAGGGGCCGTTCATTTGATCTCTTAATTATAATCCATTAGATCCAGTACACTCACATACACACATATATATATAAATATATATATATATATATATATATATATATATATATATATATATATATATATATATATATATATATATATATATATATATATATATATATATATGTATATATATATATGTAGGAGGTGAGTTTTATTGTAGTACAATAAAGCAATGCAAATATCGGATAAGTAGCTTATAGGATTGGAGTATAAATAATATAAAATCAAAAGATGGTTAAAAGAGTTCCATGTATTTTATTATGCGCATTTCAAAAACAAATATCATCATGGCATGATATTTGCGTTCTCAGCAGATAAAATAGGGAGACATGATATGAAGCTTAAAAAGCATTTACGAGCAGTGAAGTGTTAAATCAACATATGTTGATTTAACACTTCACTGCTAAATCACATGCTATATATATATATATATATATATATATATATAGCATGGGGTTAACAGAACAGGAATGTGTGGATCACATTATGGTCTGTAGGCTGTGAAGCAGATAAATAAACCTGAATCAACTGAATATGGCCCCCGATCTTTTATTAATATATATATATATATATATATATATATATATATATATATATATATATATATATAAGATTAAGAAAACTAAAAAAGAGAAGACAACGAACGAAAACTTTATAAATAAAATTTTAAAAAACCAAAGACAGAATTCCAAGGTCTTCAGCCGTCGAGATGGACTTTGGCAGTTTCGACCCCCTACCAACGGTAGTGCAGGTTCATCCTAGGCCACAGTGTTTGATACAGGCCAAAGCGCTGTAACGTACAGCAATTAAGCAATAACAGGTACACATACAATTTTGTGACGACTATGAGAAGATATTGTGTTTTGCATAGCAACGATAGTCTCCTGAGACTAAAAAAAAAGGAAGAAAAGAAAGAAGAAAGAATATATATATATATATATATACAGACCCAGCATATTTATCAATGCCAGGACCGGTTGTACGGTTGTATCTCAGCGTACACCATGGGCAATGTAGAATACATTCCCAGAGTATACACATAGTTATTCGCTTCAATACAACACACGTAAAACTGGTGCCTATAATAGTTCCCGGACTCGAGTTTCGGCCGCACTAATGCACCAGTAAGGTGCACTGCACCATCCGTCTGCATATATCATACACGGACACGCACACACACACACACACAATCACACACACACATATATATAGAGAGAGATAGATAGATATATACATATATAATATAGTATTAAGATAGATGTTTACATAATTATTTTATCGTATTATACGTATTTCAATGACATGGTGGTTAGCAATAATTGTTTCTACTTTAGGCACAAGGCTAGCAATTACCCAGTGCATTACTGGTACTTTATTTTATCGACCCCGTAAGGATGAAAGGCAAAGTCAATGGTTACATCATTAACAGGCCTCATGTGACATCATCAGAGCATGTAAGTACGTAATATTGCATATATTTGATGAATCTTATACCTATATTTGAGGGGTCTTATTCCTATATTGGAGAATATAAAATGCCTATATTCGAGGGGTATAATGAATATATTTGCTGACTCTAATGCCTATATTTAAATATGCGGGTTTAATACCCGCATTGGAGTACAGAAATGTTTATATTGGAGGTCATAAAATGGGTATATTGGAGGGTTAATACATATATTGGCGGACATTAAATGGCCAAATAGGCGGGTTCTATTGCCTATATTTCAGGACATAAAATGGCTATAATGGAGGGTACTATTACATATATTGGAGGACATAAAATGGCTACATTGGAGGGTTCTATTACATATATTGGAGGACATATAATGACTATATTGGAGAATACTAACGACTATATTACATTGGAATGTCGCCATCTATGGACACATAATTCCATACTTTTTAATCTTCTTCATAGATAATAAATCAATGGTCCGTTATGCAGATTTTCCAGCCATTCATTCAAAGAGTTCTGTCGTGTCAGAGATGATACATGTGTTCAAACTTCTGTCGACAATCTCAAACACATTTCCGCCGCCATTGAAAAAGTCATCCATATTTTCACAGAATTATTAACATATCTCTCGTCACCATATTTAACAAGTATGCTGAACTACTAATTCTGCTCTAGCTCCCTGGCTGAAGAAGCTTTCCGTTCGATATTTATTTTCCGGTTTACCCTCTAAACACCGATTATTCATTCAAGTTAAACAGATTACGTTATGATATATATATATATAATTAAGTATAACTTATTCGTAAAGATTACATATAGTGCAGCCGCTATCCATTCATTTGTTTATATTTATCTGAAAACTTTTCATCATAATTTTATGTAAGAACTTTTGTTAAGTTATATTCCAAGCACCAGCTTAATAATGAGAAAGTTATAGTACTATATATCTAATAATATGTAAATACTGTTAAAATTATTTGAAAATCATAGGTAGTGCCCTTCATTAGAAATATGGTAATTTCTAGCCCAACGTTCTGACGGCTCTGCCGCGGAAATTCCTTTGCCATTTTGACCTCGGAGCGCAACTGAAACACCACTCTGACCTAGGGGTAGAGCCTGTCACCCTCTCTCCTCCCCTTTTCTTTCTCCCTTTGTTCTAGTAGTTCTTGCTCTTCCCCTTCTCTTCTACTCATTTATTGCATTTATAGCATTTATAGTCCTTTCCAATACTGTTTTCCTTTAATGTCATTTATACAATTGTGAACTTCGGAAAATAAAATCGTCAAAGACGAAAATTCGTCCCCTTATTTTTGTCTCAATATAAGTAATTAAACCCTAGTTCAGGATTTCCGAACCTTTGATAAATCCAAGGCAGGATTAACCCTTAAACTAGATAAACATACTCTTAGGTCACCAAAGGGAAGAGAGACAACATTTTATTCAAAGTACCGTAATTCCCGGCGTCGAAGACGCTACATTATCCCTAAAATAAGTCTAAAAAATCTACCATGCGTCCTGGAGGCCGAAGGTGGTGTATTATTTTTTTTCCAATTTTCGGCGCCGGGAAATACGGTAGTTTCAAGGGAAAATAACTTCTTTCAATAAATGAAAGACATGGCTGAACACTTTTGATAGTCATCATCATCATTATCATCATCATCACCACCAGCGCCACCATAACCATCACTGCCATCACAGCCACCACCACCACCATCATCATCATCACTACCTCCACCACCACCACCACAACCATCATCATCATCATCATCATCATCATCATTATCACCATCACGACCAACAACCACTTTACAGTGTGTACTGGATGCATTAAGTCACGGCACCACCACTACCACTTTACAGTGTATTGAGTGCATTTTATCGTGGTACCAGCACCTCCACTTTACAAAGTATACTGGGTACAGTACCAACACTAACACTTTTACAGAGTGTATGTGGTGCATTCTCTCATGGCAACACCACTACCACTTTACAGAGTGTACTGAGAGCAGTACCAGCACTACCATTTTACAGAGTGTACTGGGTGCATCTATATTTTAAGGTGTCCCCTTTGTCAGTAACTATATTATGGTAGTGTGTGTGTGAGAGAGGGGGGGGGGGGTGATAAATTCATTATGAATTTACAGCAACAACAACGACAATGCTGGCCGCCACCGATAGAGCTTCTACGTGGTTACCGTAAATGCTAGAAATAGCAACCAAATGTTCCTTAAATAACACCTGTCAGTTTCAATATATACTCAGTCGACACATTAGCTAATGATGTAGACACTTTTACAGGATGGTCACAGCTGGAATGTACTTCATTATTTTTCTACTGAATCGATGGATTGGCAGTATCGATAGAGGGTCGGACGCCTTGCTTTGGCGCAAAGAGTTACGGCCCTTGCCATTCTGAGTTCAAATCCCGCCGAGTTTAACTTTGCCTTTCATCCTTACGGGGTCGATAAAATAAAGTACCAGTAATACACTGGGTAATTGCTGGCCTTGTGCCAAAAGTAGAAACAATTATTTTTCTACTTGAACAGTGTTTACTTAACAACAATAACAGCATCAACAATAGCAACAACAACAATAACAACAAGAATAATAGCAACAACAGTAGCAACATCAGCAACAACAACAACAACAAGTGTTACAACAACAACAATAACAACAACAACAATAACAACAAGAATAATAACAACAGCAGTAGCAACATCAGCAACAACAACAACAATAATAAGAACAACAAGTGTTACAACAACAACAATAGCAACAACAACAATAACAACAAGAATAATAACAACAACAGTAGCAACATCAGCAACAACAACAACAATAATAAGAACAACAAGTGTTACAACAACAACAATAGCAACAACAACAATAACAACAACAACAACAATAACAACAAGAATAATAACAACAACAGTAGCAATATCAGCAACAACAACAACAATAATAAGAACAACAAGTGTTACAACAACAACAATAACAACAAGAATAATAACAACAGCAGCAACATCAGCAACAACAACAACAACAATAAGAACAACAAGTGTTACAACAACAACAACAACAATAACAACAACAACAACAACAACAAGAATAATAACAACAAGTATAATAACAACAACAGTAGCAACATCAGCAACAACAACAACAACAATAACAACAACAACAATAACAACAAGAATAATAACAACAACAGTAGCAACATCAGCAACAACAACAATAGCAACAACAACAACAACAGCAACAACAACAATAACAACAATAACAACACTGATATCAGTTGATACTACAGTAATTACAGGGTCTACAGCATTAACACCATTACCACCACCACAACAACAGCAGCAACAACATATCTACACTCACGTACACATTTACATACACACACACACACACACTTACAAACACACACCCACATATAAATACGCACACCAATACAAACGCATGCACACATCAACACACACACATACAAACACACAAGCAAACACATACACGCACCAACACAGACATACACAAACTCATATACAGACACTAACACATACATACATACATACATACATACATACATACATACATACACCAACACAAACTCATACACACATACACCAACACACGCTCACACACACATACACCAAGACAAGCACACACACATACACATACACGAACGCGCGCACACACATACACATGCGCATACACATACACGAACACACCCACACACACATACATACACCAACACACGCACACACATACATATACTAACACACACACACATACATACACCAACACACGCACACACATACATATACCGACACACATACACACATACATACACCAACACATACACCAACGCACACACACACACACACACACACACATACAAAAGACGCGTAAGCGGTTTAGGAGAGGAGTAGGCGGAGTAGCTTTATAATTAAAGTAAAATTTATCCCCGCCTTCCACTAAGTCACAGCTTCTACAGCCAATCATTGGCTTTTGTTTGGTGTGTGTGGTGTGAAGGGAAGGAAGGTGGGTGTGGCGTTATTGCTGTCATGTTGATGGTGGTGATGGTGACGGTGGCGGCGGTGGTGGTGGTGGGGTGGTGGTATTGATGTGATGGCGATGGCGGTGTTGTTGTTGTTGTTGGTGGCGGTGGGGGTAATGATAATGGTGGCGAAGATGTTGGTAGCGTTATTGCTGTGGTGGTGGTGGTGGCGGCGGCAGCGGCGGCGGTGGCGGAGGAGGTGCTAGTAGTGAAGGTGGTGGTGGTGGTGGTGGTGCTAGTAGTGAAGGTGGTGGCGGTAATGATGATGGTGGCGAAGGTGTTGGTAACGTTATTGCTGTGGTGGTGGTGGTGGTGGCGGCGGCGGTGGCGGAGGAGGTGCTAGTAGTGAAGGTGGTGGTGGTGGTGGTGGCGGTAATGATGATGGTGGCGAAGGTGTTGGTA
>OZ024749.1:29157668-29162668 GCA_964016885.1 Eledone cirrhosa | reverse complement strand
GCTTCAGATATTCAGGACGTATCGGAGGGTTCTTGCTGTTCCCAGCAAGCATGCCCTTTGAAGTGTTCCAAAAAGCGGGGCTGGACTAATTTTCTTTAACCATCCTTGGAAACTCTTTGAGATAGTACCTAGTGCGCCTATGACAACCGGGACCACTTTGACCTCATGGCAGTTCCAAATTCTTTTAACTCCCACTTTAAGTCCTGGTATCAGTTAATTTTCTCCCTCCTTATTATTATTATTATTATTATTATTATTATTATTATTATTATTATTATTATTATTATTATTATTTGTTATTGTTATTGTTATTGTTATTTACTACACTAAATGTTCTTTAATTTTTCCTTTAAAAAAAAATTGAATGGTGGCTGGGTGGGGTGTTTGATTGCAAAGCCTTTGTACACCACGGCTGGGCTGGGCTGGACATGATACCTCACCTGTACCGCAACTGGATATAATATATCACCTGCACCACGGCTAGGCTGGACAGAATAACTCACGTGCACCTCAGTTAGACAGAATATCTTATCTGCACCACAGCTGGACAGATTACCTTAGCTAGGTCCTGGCTAGACAGAATAACTTGGACAAAATATCTTAACTGCACCACGGCTGGACATAAGACCATAACTGCACCCACGGCTGGACATAAGACCTTAACTGCACCACGGCTGGACATAAGACCATAACTGCACCCACGGCTGGACATAAGACCTTAACTGCACCACGGCTGGACATAAGACCATAACTGCACCCACGGCTGGACATAAGACCTTAACTGCACCCACGGCTGGACATAAGACCATAACTGCACCCACGGCTGGACATAAGACCTTAACTGCACCACGGCTGGACATAAGACCATAACTGCACCCACGGCTGGACATAAGACCTTAACTGCACCCACGGCTGGACATAAGACCATAACTGCACCCACGGCTGGACATAAGACCATAACTGCACCCACGGCTGGACATAAGACCTTAACTGTACAACAGCTGGACAGATATCTTAACTCGGTCCCGACTGGACAGAATATCTCAGCTGGATATAAGACTTCAGCTACGCCTTGTCAGGACAAAATACCTCAGATGGGCAGAATATGTCAGTTGCATCACGGTTACACAAAATACCTCAATTAAGTCACAGTTGGACAAAAAATACCTTAGCTGGGCTCTAGCTGGACAAAATAGCTCAACAGGGCCCCGACTTGATAAAATAGCTCAGCAGAGCCCCAGCTGGACAAAATACCTCAGCAGGGTCACAGCTGAACAAAACACCTCAGTAAGGCCTCGACTGGACAAAATAGCTCAACAGGGCCCCGACTTGATAAAATAGCTCAGCAGGGCCTCAGCTGGACAAAATAGCTCTGCAGAGCCACAGCTGAATAATACACCTCAGCAAGGCCCCAACCGGACAAAGTACCTAAACAGGGCCACGGCTGGACAAAATACCTCAACAGGGCCACGGCTGGACAAAATACCTCAACAGCGCCCCGACTGGACAAAGTACCTTAACAGGTGTTGGTGGTGATGGTGTTGTTGGTGGTGGTGGTAGTGGTGGTAGTGGTGATGGTGGTGGTGGTGTTAGTGTTGGTGGTTGTGATGGTGGTGTTGGTGTTGTTGTTGTTGTTGTTGGAGGTGAGGTAATGGTCGTGGTGGTGTTTCTGGTGCTGGTAATGGTAGTGGAGGTGTTGGTGGCGGTGGCGGTGGTGGTGTTGTTGGTTATTGTGATGTTTTTGTTGTTGTTGTTGTTGTTGTTGGTTGTTGTTGGTGGTGTTGTTGGTGATTGTGGTGGTGTTGGTGTTGTTGTTGTTGGTGGCGTTTGGTGGTTGTGGTGGTGTCGGTGTTGTTGTTGGTGGGTGGTATTGTTGGTGGTTGTGGTGGTGTTGGTGTTGTTGTTGGTGGTGGTGTTGTTGGGGGTTGTGGTGGTGTTGGTGTTGTTGCTGTTGTTGTTGGTGGTGGTGATGTTGGTGGTTGTGACGGTGGTGGTATTTGTAACAGTGATGGTGGGGCCTTTTAAAGGAAGTTAAAATCAGATTAATATTTACCAATATTTAGGTGTGAAGTAGATGTAATATGTCTACAATTACACAAGGACATGGTTTGTAACAATGCACATGTTAATTAATCATTTATATATAATTTTCTTAATTACCTATCGAAAACAAATCTTAATTAATGAAACATGTAATTCAATATTTATTAAACGAGTATCTGTCACCAAACTAAAAGGTTTGCAGATATCTGCTTAATATGAAATTAATTGTTTAATACCTCCCTCGTTATAGCTTTTCTAATCATAGTAAACACATCGAGTACTCCATAAACAATACAGAGCTGTAATGGTAAAAACGTAGCGCTTAATATATAGGTAAGAATATATATATATATATGAAAAATATGGGGAGAAGAATACTGCATGGTTGCACATGGATTACATGTTATAAAATGAGTCTCTCATCAGTGATTTGCCAACGATCATTGGTATTTCATCGCATTAAAAATCATATACTTCACGTTGGTGCGATAATAAGTTATTAGGACAATTGAAACGCGTAAAGCGAGTGAGACAAGTAAACAACACAGGGGAAAGCTAACCGAATATATATATATATAGTGGTAGAACACTGGAAGGTAATATCCGTAGTGGTAGAGCACTCAGTCCATGGGACGAATTATGTAGAAGTGGTTACACAACAGTTAGTTCACCATACCAAGAACAATTGTTTCACCTTAGCGGATCCTCAGGGGAAACAATTGTTCGCGGTATGGTGAACTAACTGTTGTGTAACCACTTCTATATATATATATATAATATATATATATATATATACGATATTAATAAATGGAAACTATATTTATAAAACCATATTTATTTCATTATACATATTTCAGGGATACCAAATTAAATTATGGTATGCCTTCATCAGACAAAATACAATATATAACAGTTTTACAAATAAGCTTTGACGTACCCTTTTAAAATGCGACCATTATTTTTGGAAGTTATCTGGATAGTGAATTCTTTATATTATTTTAATAAGTTTTAGTGTTAAGGACAATTAGAAAAAGACGGAGAGAAAGAAAAAAGACGGAGAGAGAGAAAAAAGAAAAAGAAAAAAACGTGGAGAAATATCGGAGAGAGAGAAATGCATGGAGAAAAAAAAAAATATATATATATATATATATATACATATATATATATATACATATGTATATATATATATATATAATATATATATATATATATACATATATATATATATACATATGTATATATATATATATATTTATATATATATATATATATATATATATATATATATATATATATGTGTGTATATATACACACACACGCCCCCCCCCACATACACACACTTTCTCTCTCTCTCTCTCTCTCTCTCTCTCTCTCTCTCTCTCTATATATATATATATATATATATATATATATATATATATCTTTAGGTTTGTTGGTTCACCACTAGATAGAATTGGTCATTCCGTATGGTTAATCTTGGTGTAATATTGTGGGGAGTACTCAACGTAGTGCAGTTCACCTGCCTTCGTTTGTGTAGTTGGTGGTGCGAATATAAAATAACAGGAGGCTGGACTGGTGTAAACCGGGACTGGTGTAAACCTTTCAAGGATTTACACCAGTCCAGCCTCCTGTTATTTTATTTATATATATATATATATTGGTAAAAGGAAAAGAAAATGCTGACAAATTGTTCCCAGTGAAAAATAGTTTAATTAGGAATAAGTAAAAATTAGTAATAGTATTGGTTAGTATTCAGTTTTGGTTTTAAGTTTTACCGGTTGCGCAGATTAGAGCAAACATCGCGGGCGCTCTATCTCAAAATTATTTTTGAAAAGCATTAGAAATGCGCAACCGGTAAAACTTAAAACCAAAACTGAATACTAACCAATACTATTACTAATTTTTACTTATTCCTAATTAAACTATTTTTCACTGGGAACAATCTGTCAGAATTTTCTTTTCCTTTTACCAATATATCATAACTCGTGTGTTACACCTCTATTCTTTTAAATATATATATATATGATATTAAATAAATGGAAACTATATTTATAAAACCATATTTATTTCATTATATATATTTCAGGGATATCATATTAACAATATGTTATGCCTTCTTCAGACAAAATACAATATAAACAGTCTTATAAATAAATACGACATACCTTTCAATCGACTTGCATTTGTGAAGTTGATTTGGCAGTAAAAAATATTGTGGACAGTTGTAAAAAGAAAGAATATATATATATATATATATATATATATATATATGAAAGACGTAAAATAAGAAAATTTTAAAAATTAAAAATTAACTTACATACTAAAATTTTTAAGTAAGTTAACTTTTAATTAAGTAAGTTAATTAAGTAAGTTAATTAAGTAAGTTAATTTTTAATTTTTAAAATTTTCTTATTTTACGTCTTTCATATAATTGTTTTGCATCCTCCTGCATTGAACCACCTAGGTACTATGACATAACTTATGTATTTGCTAGCATTAGTGTACATCTGTACGCATATGTTGGTAAATATACTAATTCTCTCTCTCTCTTTATATATATACAAAGGAAATGTAGTAAGGAACCAGATGGACCTTAACGCACCAGAGTACTCAATACTTAGGATAGTAGAGTGGGTAATAGAAAAAAGTAAGACCCCGACGGCAGAGCTCAAGCCGTTCCGACGGCTATTTCTGGACAGAAATAGCCGTCGAAACGGCTTGAGCTCTGCTGTCGGGGTCTTATTTTATGTATATATATATATATATATATATATATATATATATATAGTGAAAGAAGAAGTATAACATGGTCGGCTGTACAAAATGGCTTTTATTTACAGTATTAACAATTGTTTCATTGATCAGGTGAGTCTAAAGGCTGCTGATCACTCGAAATTGCGTCACTCGACCTTAAATACAGTGTTTGTCTCTGATCAAATCGTCGGAATACTGGCATC
>OZ024749.1:29121371-29128871 GCA_964016885.1 Eledone cirrhosa | reverse complement strand
TATATATATATATACACATCAATCTTAAATTATTTTTCATATGTTGATTTAAAACTTCACTATTCACAAGTGTTTTTTAACCTTAATATCATGTATCCCTATTTTATCTGATGAAAACGCAGATATCATCTCATGATGATATTTGTTTTTGAAATGCGCATAATAAAATACTTGGAACTCTTTTAACCATCTTTTGATCTTATATTATATATATATATATATATATATAGTCGTGAAGCGACTGAGAGTACAACCCCCCCCCCCCTGGACAGGATGCCAGTCCATCTCAGGGTTGAACCCCCAGCTATTGCTGGTACTCATTTTCAGCTGAGGTTACTGGAGCAACGTGAGATGAAGTGTTTTGCTCAAGAACACAACACGCAACGCAGGAATCGAGCCCACGACATTATGATCATAAGTCCAACACCCTTACCCCTAGGCCACGTGTCTCCACACACACACACACACACACACACACACACACACACACACACACACACACACACACACACACACATATATATATGTATGTATGTATGTATGTATGAATGTATGTATGTATGCATGTATGTTTGAATGTTTGTATATGTATATTAGATTTACGTATATTAATTGTTTCTACTTTTGGCACAAGGCCAGCAAATTACCCACTACAGTACTGGTACTTTATTTTATCGACCCCGTAAGGATGAAAGGCAAAGTTAACCTCGGCGGGATTTGAACTCAGACCGTAAAGGGATGTAACTATGCTAGAAAGCATGGCGTCCAACGCTCTACCGATCCTGCCAATTTACCGCCTTACGTATATTAATGTTATTTAATTACCGTTAATAGTGCGATACTATTAGAAGACATTAAATTGATAAAACAGGTGTTTCTGTTGTATGGGATTTGTACAAGAAGAGAAGATAAGCGTGAAAAAGTCCATAATTTT
Source organism: Eledone cirrhosa (assembly GCA_964016885.1). Lineage (NCBI taxonomy): Eukaryota > Metazoa > Mollusca > Cephalopoda > Octopoda > Eledonidae > Eledone > Eledone cirrhosa. Next base: position 29,127,937 of record OZ024749.1, on the reverse strand, counting down.
CTGACGCATTGTTGGCGTCACATACAGTAGACACTGTGACGACCGCAAGACACCCATGATGGCGTCAGTTACAATAGTATCTGTAAAAAACCATAACACCCATCATGGCGGCTGTTACAGTAGACACTGTAATGACCACAAGACACCATCATGGCGTCAGTTACAATAGTCTCTGTAAAAAACCATAACACCCATCATGGCGGCTGTTACAGTAGACACTGTAATGACCACAAGACACCATCATGGCGTCAGTTACAATAGTATCTGTAAAAAACCATAACACCCATCATGGCGGCTGTTACAGTAGACACTGTAATGACCACAAGACACCATCATGGCGTCAGTTACAATAGTATCTGTAAAAAACCATAACACCCATCATGGCGGCTGTTACAGTAGACACTGTAATGACCACAAGACACCATCATGGCGTCAGTTACAATAGTCTCTGTAAAAAACCATAACACCCATCATGGCGGCTGTTACAGTAAACACTGTAATGACCACAAGACACCCATCATGGTGTCAGTTACAATAGTCTCTGTAAAAAACCATAACACCCATCATGGCGGCTGTTACAGGAAACACTGTGACGACCGCAAGACACCCATCATGGCGTCAGTTACATTAGTCTCTGTAAAAAACCATAACACCCATCATGGCGGCTGTTACAGTAAACACTGTAATGACCACAAGACACCCATCATGGCGTCAGTTACATTAGTCTCTGTAAAAAACCATAACACCCATCATGGCGGCTGTTACAGTAAACACTGTAATGACCACAAGACACCCATTATGGCGGCTGTTTTAGTAGTCTCTGTAACGACCACAACACCTCCAACATGGCGGAAGTTTCAGTAGACTCTGTAACGACCACAAGACGCCCATCATGGCGTCAGTTACAATAGTCTCTGTAAAACCCATAACACCCCCATGGTGGCGGCAATTACAGTACACTCTGTAACGACCATAACACTCCCATCATGGCGGCTGTTTTAGTAGACTCTGTAACGACCATAGCACCGCCACGTTGGAGGCAGTTACCGTACAAGTTACTGTACTCTCTGTAACGACAATAACACCCCCATCATGGCGGCTGTTTTAGTAGACTCTGTACGACAATAACACCCCGATGATGGCGGCTGTTACAGCAGACTCTGCAACGACAATAACTCCCCCATCATGGCAGCTATTACTGTACAAGGGGTTTCCCAAACCCTTTTTATTACCTCATTTTAAAAGTAGAAATATTTTACTTTATCTAAATTCCAAAATGTTTTCAAATGAGGTGCTTTTACATATTAACTTAACTTGTAGTTCCTTCTTTACCTCAGAGATATAGTCAACATCTACATACTCCCCCCCCCCCTCTCTCTCTCTCTCTCTATCTCTCTATCTCTATCTCACTCCCTCTCTCTTTCTCTCTATATTTATATATAGTGATATATATCTACATCTCTCTCTCTCTCTCTCTCTCTCTCTCTCTCTCTCTCTCTCTCTCTCTCTCTATATATATATATATATATATATATATATATATATATATATATATATATATATAAATTACCGGGAATCGTATTTCGGCTTAGGAATTAACGAAAAACAACTCCCGAGATGTGTGGCAAGTGCTCAATGATTCAGATGAAACAGAGCTACAACATTCGTTAAAGGCCAAACACACTGAGACGATGGTTAAACAATCATCCGCACATATATATATATATTAAAATAACAGATTAAAGTTGAAGCAAAGAATCGCTGCTTTCACCCCTAACAGGATCTTCAGAAGATCCCGTTAAGGGTGAAAGTAGCGATTCTTTGCTTTAACTTTAATCTGATATTTTAATGAATATTTGCTCTAGGGTTCTTATATATTTGATATATATTTATCCTTATCGAGCCCTCTATGGATTTTAGTCTTCACATTTATTATTATTACTATATATATATAAATATATATATAATATATATATATATACATATGTGTGTATGTGCGTGTGTGTGTGCGCGTGTGTACGTATATATATGTGTGTGCGTGTGTGTATATATATGTATGTGTATGTTTGTATATAATATATATATATATGTATGTATGTATATATGTACGTACTGATATATTCACACACACACACACACACACACACACACACAAATACATACATATATATATATATATATATTAAATCGGACCGAGGAAACAATGTTTCCGTCGGTCTTTCCAGTTGCTAGTACTATCTATCGGTCGCAATTCCAGATAGAAGGAGCAACGTGAAATAAAGTGTCTTGCTCAAGGACATAACGCATCGCCCGGTCCAGGAATCGAACTCACAACCTCAAGATTGTGAATCCAATTCTCTAACCACTCAGCCATATATATATATATACACAGCTCATCTATATATATATACACCATACACGCACTGTTTCTAATTTAACGTAATTACAGTAATTTATTGCATTGCTATTAATTTTCTAAACTGCCAAAATGTGTGTTGTATGGCAGAGTTATAATAAACGACCAAAATTAATCAGAAAAACATATTAATTGATTGGAATTAACATGACACCTGTTATATACTATATATATATATATGGTAGATAGCTTTAGCATGGCACCTGCCACTCTCTAACTCTCTCAGTCTCTCATTCTCTCTGCCTCTCTGTCTGTCTGTCTCTCCCTCGCTCTCTTTCAGACACACATATACCCTCTCTCATTCGCTGTCTGTCTGTTTGTCGGCCTGTCTGTCCCTCACTCTCTTTTAGGCACACATATACTCTCTCTCATTCACTGTCTGTCTGTCTGTCCCTCACTCTCTTTCAGACACACATATACCCTCTCTCATTCGCTGTCTGTCTGTTTGTCGGCCTGTCTGTCCCTCACTCTCTTTTAGGCACACATATACTCTCTCTCATTCACTGTCTGTCTGTCTGTCCCTCACTCTTTTTCAGACACACATATACCCTCTCTCATTCGCTGTCTGTCTGTTTGTCGGCCTGTCTGTCCCTCACTCTCTTTTAGGCACACATATACTCTCTCTCATTCGCTGTCTGTCCGTCTGTCTGTCTGTCCCTCACTCTCTTTCAGACACACATATACCCTCTCTCATTCGCTGTCTGTCTGTCTGTCTGTCTGTCTGTCCCTCACTCTCTTTCAGACACACATATACTCTCTCTCATTCTCTGTCTGTCTGTCTGCATGTCTGTCTGTTTGTCTGTTTGTCTGTCTCTCCCTCACTCTCTTTCAGGCACACATGCTCTCTCTCAATGTCTCTCTGTCTGTTTGTCTCTCTATCTGACCCCCCCCCCCTCCCTCTCTCTGAGTTCTTTTTTTCTGTCGTAGTTGTTAGAGTGTTCGACTCACGTTCGTAAGGTCGTAAGTTCGATGCCCAGAGCCACGTTTTGGACTAAAGCAGGACTCAATATTTCACGTTGCTGTAATTGTAGCTGTAATTCAAAAGGTCAACCTTCTTACACACTGTGTCATGCTGAATCTCCCTGAGAATTATGTTAAAAGTACACTCAGACACTTGCACGATAATTCTATGAGCAGCTTGTTCCGTTGAACAAATAACTGGAACATGCGCCGTCGGAACCGACGGGCATCCAACACACACACACATACACACACACAGATACACACACACACACACACACACACACACTCACACATACACACACATATACACGTACATACACACATACACACACACAGATACACACACACACACACACACATACACACACACACACATACGCACACATATACACGTACACACACACATACACACACAGATACACACACACAGATACACACACACACACACACACACACTCACACATACACACACATATACACGTACATACACACATACACACACACATACACACACACATACACACACACAGATACACACACACACACACATACGCACACATATACACGTACACACACACATACACACACACACACACACACACATACACGCAAATATATACACACATACACATACATGCGCACGTGTCCGCGCATTCTCTTACCCTGTTATTCGCTCGCTATTACCTTTTGTCAGTCATTGGACTGCGGCCACGCTGGAGCATCACATTCCTTCATGGCTTTAACCAATCATATCGATTCTTGTTTATCTATTTCATTTAAACGGAAAAAATGAAACGAAACTTCATTTCCTTATATTTCATTTAACTTTTATCTTTCAAGTCTGGTACTAAATTTTATCGAACATTGTTTCTATTTATTGTACCGCTAAGTTACACGACGTAAACAAACAGCACCGACTGGAGAATAGTGTAAACGTAAAGATACATATGGTTACAGGGATGTATATATATGTATATATATGTGTATGTCTGTGTGTGTGTGTATATATGTGTATATGTATATATATATATATATATATATATATATATATATATATATAGATATATATAGTGAAAAATGGAACGGGAACAAAACAGAGAGGCAGTACGAACAAAGGTTTATTAGTTTCATGCTCTTGAGAGTGTGGAGGGGGGGGGGGGGGCTATGTTTCGGGCATAAGCCCTTCTTCAGGCGAAAAGTGGGTGGGAAGAGGGTTCAGAGGGTGTGTAGGGGAGTGGAGGAGAGACATTTAGAAAAAAAGGGAAAGGGAGGAAAAACGGTGGAAGGGGTACAAAAATAAATAAATAAATAAATAAAATAAACATGAAGATAAACAAGTGGTGGACGGGTGTGGGGCGTGTAGGGGTGGTGGTGGGTGGAGTGGGGAGAGGGACGTGGTGTGTCCGAGCGGGGAGGGCTGAAGGTGGTGTATGTGTGTAGGTGTACGTGTGTGTGTGTGTGTGTATGTGAATGTGAGAGTTGGGGGAAGAACGAGGTTCGATGTTCAGAAAAAGGTGTGTGTGTGGGGTGTAGGTCGGTGTGTGTGTGCGTGTGGATGGGGAGGGGCCAGAGGGGTGGGGGAGGGGGGAGGATTCCGGAGGCTGAGTATGTATATATGTGGGGGTACGCACGTCTGTGTGGTGTTTATACGTTTTGTGGATGTAGGTGGCGTGGTTCTAAAAATTTTTTTGAGTGTATGTCTGTGGGTAAGTTCCTAAGGTAGTTCCGTCGAGGGTGTGAAGGGATGCCGGATATTTTCCATGTGAGGGAGTAGATAGTGGGAACGATGGCCAATGGTATGTAATCCGTGGTTGTGTTGGTCGGAAGAGGGGAGATGTGGGGTGCGCGCGCAACAGGAAGTGGTCAGAGGGTCAAGGCAGGATGAGGGTAGAGGAGAATGACAGGTGGAGAGGGCTGTGTGTCTGTGTGTGCGGAGAAGTGGTCAGAGGGTCAAGGCATAGCAGCAGTAGAGGAGAATGGCAGGTGGAGAACATGGCCAACGAAAAGGTTGGCATAGTTTGGGTCCATTCTTGTGCCCATGGCTACCCCCGTGACCTGTTGGTAAAACTCACCCGAGAAGGAGAAGCAGTTGAGGGTGAGGACCAGCTCGGCGAGGCGAAGGAGGGTGTGGGTGAGGGGAGGGGGGAGGGGCGAAGGTCGAAGTAGTGCTTGAGGGCACGTAGGCCGTCGGCGTGGGGGATGACAATATAAAGCGACTTGATATCTAGGGTGAAGAGGAAGGGCTGTGGGTTGGGTGGGAAGGTGAAGGAGTCGAATAGGCAAAGGGCGTGGTTGGTGTCGGAGATGTGGGAGGGGAAGGTGGTGACGAGGGGGGCGAAGATGGAGTCAAGAAAGGCGGAGAGGAGTTTGGTGGCGCAGTTGTAAGCGGAGACGATGGGGCGGCCGGGGTTGTCGGGTTTGTGGAGTTTGGGGAGGAAGTAGATAGTAGGGGTGCGGGGGGTGCGGGCGATGAGGTGGGAAGCGGTGGGAGGGAGGAGAGAAGAGGAGACAAGGTGTTGCATGGTGGAGGAAACTTGTTGTTGGTAGAGGGGTGTGGGGTCGGAGGGTAGAGGGCGGTAGAAGAGGGTGTTACGGAGCTGCCTGAGGGCTTCAGCCGTGTAGAGGTCAGCGTGCCACACCACCACGGCGCCTCCCTTGACGCCGGTTTGATGACGATGTCATCTCGGCTACGGAGGGAGCGGAGAACGAGGAGTTCGCCCCGTGAGATGTTATGCCGTTTGAACCGGTGGCGGAAGTCGAAGCGATTTACTGCGCTACGGCAGGCGTCGACGAACGCATCCAGGGTGAGGGCGGGTAAAATTCCCGAGATCCATGGACGAGTTCTCTCCAGCGGTCTCTGTCCCTCATTATCGCTGCCATGTCGTGCGCCTCCAACATACCAGTGTCTGTCCTTAGGGCATTAACATACGTTAACCTTGGTCTTCCTCTTCCAGTGTGTCCATGTAGGGGCTCCCACAGGAGCACTGAGTGCAATGACAACGCTGGATGTCGGTGAGCATGTCCAGCTAACCTCAGTCTCCTCTGTGTCACTTTTGAGCTGACTTTTGGGAGGCTCCCATACACCTCTGAGTTTTTCATCCTCAGTGTATCCTGAGTGTGGGGCTGAGAATGAATGAGACTAAAACAAAATATCTGGTAGAGAATGTTGAGAAGCCAGAGGGGATCA
>OZ024749.1:29108871-29111371 GCA_964016885.1 Eledone cirrhosa | reverse complement strand
CTCTCTCTCTCTCTCTCTCTCTCTCTCTCTCTCTCTCTATATATATATATATATATATATATATATATATATATATATATATATATATATATTATATATATATATATATATAGATAGGCCTCTTCGGATTTTATTCTTCACATTTATTATTAATATGCGGTGGATTGGCAGTATCGGTAGAGGGGTCGGACGCCATGCTTTCCAGCATAGTTACGTCCCTTTACGATCTGAGTTCAAATCCCGCCGAGGTTGACTTTGGCTTTCATACCTTACGGGGTCGATAAAATAAAGTACCAGTAATGCACTGGGTGATTGATGGCCTTGTGCCTAAAGTAGAAACAATTATTAATATATATATATATAAATATATATGCGTGTGTGTGTATGAAAGAGAGAGAATGTGTGTGTCTCTCCCTGTCTCTTTTTGCGCGCGATAGTGCGTGTCTGTGTCTGAGCCTCCTTCTGTGTGTCTGTCTGTCTGTCTGTCTCTACCCCCCCTACCCCCCCACACCTCTCTATATATATGTGAGACATCCTCCATTTACAACATGGCAACCGACCATTATTCTACTGTCATATATAACATAACATTATAGGCAGTATCGGTAGAGGGTCGGACGCCATGCTTTCCAGCATAGTTACGTCCCTTTACGATCTGAGTTCAAATCCCGCCGAGGTTGACTTTGCCTTTCATCCTTACGGGGTCGATAAAATAAAGTACGAGTAATGAACTGGGTAATTACTGGCATTGTGCCTAAAGTAGAAACAATTATATTATGTTAAAAACAATTATATTATGTTACGTAGTTGCCTTTCCGTCAAATTATTCTTTTTTCACCATTGTCATATCCCTCACATTATTACAAATGATTTGCTAAAGTCATCGTGGTGGCCATTTTGGATTGGTTGTTTATGTTTTACACCAATGGTGGTGGTGGTGGTGGTGGTTGTCATTTTGGAGTGGTTGTCTATGTAGTGTGGTGCTGCTGATGCTGGTGATGATGGTGGCGACCATTTTGAAGTGGTTGTTTATGTGTAATGGGTGGTGGTGGTGATGATGGTGGTTGTAGCTATTTTGAAGTGGCTGTTTGTGTGTAGAGTGGTGGTAGTAGTAGTGATGGTGGTGGTGGTGGTGGTGGTGATGATGGTGATGGTAGTGCTGGCCATTTTGGAGTGGTTGTTTATGTGTAGAGTGGTGGTAGTAGTGATGGTGGTGGTGGTGGTGGTGGTGGTGATGGTGATGGTAGTGGTGGCCATTTTGGAGTGGTTGTTTATGTGTAGAGTGGTGGTGGTGGTGGTGATGGTGGCCATTTTGGAGTGGTTGTTTATGTGTAGAGTGGTGGTGGAGGAGTCTGTGGTAGCAATGGTGGTGATAGTGGTGGTGTAAGACTTTTTCATTATTTCTTTCACACTTTCTGTTGAAGTGCGTGTGTGGAGGGAGGGGATTCGGTTTCTGACTTTAGTATGTCTTTTCATGTTTCGCTTCTGTAATATGTCTAAGTGTCGGATTGTGCGACTGCTTCGAACGGATTATCAGCATGCACCTGTCAGGTGGTTCAGGAATGGTGGTGGTACTTGAGTCACTCCTTGGTGGTTCTCCCCGCTAATGGGGACATTTTTTTCAAATTTTTTACTTGTATATCGTCTTTGTAAAACATTTTTTTTACATATTTATTGTTTATCTGTGGAGAGATGGCAGAGTGCACACATACATATATATATATGTATATATATGTATACATATAATATATATATGTATATATATGTATACATATATATATTATATATATATATATATATATATATATTTGAATAAATGCTCTGAAATAGCGATATATATGTGAATATAGACATAGAATATTCGAAAATATTCTGTATGTTTATAATAATATTTTCGAATATTCTATGTCTATATTCACAATATATATATATAATATATATATATATAGCTCTAGTTTTCTTAACTATTGAGCGCTTGCCAGCATTTCTACGATTTTGCGTTTCGTTTCGCTTTTTCTACCAGCCGAAATACGATTCTCGCTGAATTATATGTGTATATATATATATATATATATAGAGAGAGAGAGAGAGTAGATATATTTATCTGTAGTGTGATGGTAGAGTACTGATGAACACACACACACCGTTGTTCTATCTCTCTCTCTCTCACACACACGCACACACACACACACACATATATATGGGAAAGTAAAATCAACACAGGAGATTATATAATATATATATATATATAATCAATGAAAAAAGAGTTAGTTGATTTGTAATCAACTGATTCTTATATATAACTGTTTCTATTTTAGGCACAAGGCCAGCAATTACCCAGTATAACAGATGCCAAACACCCAAGGGTATAAATTAATCCGGAGTATTATTATAATAATTGTTTCTATTTTTGGCACAAGGCCAGCAATTACCCAGTGCATTACTGGTACTTTATTTTATCGACCCCGTAAGGATGAAAGGGCAAAATTAACCTCGACGG
>OZ024749.1:29091371-29096371 GCA_964016885.1 Eledone cirrhosa | reverse complement strand
TACATATATATATATATATATATATATATATATATATATATATATATATATATATATATATATATATATATATATATATATATATATATATATATATATATATATATAATATATATATATATTATACTGTACCGATTGTGTTGTTATTTCTGTTTACCTTTTACAAACATATATATATATATATATATAAACACACACACAGGATGTCCCCAAAACATATACACACTTTCATTACCAGTACAGGCAATTTTTATTTGAATGGTGTTGAAGTGTGTATACATTTTGGGGGAACATCCTGTATATATATATACAGTTGTAATATTTTTTTTGGCAATATTAGGACAACATGACCCTCCCAAAAGATAACAATATGTTTCAACACACGACTTCATATCAAAAACCTTGCCAAACAAATACATCGCTGCTAAAAATTATATCATTCTCATTAATAAATATATGGTTGAACATCATACATTAAGCATGGGTTAATACGTCAGAGAAGGCTGCGGATTGGTAGAATGTCGTTAGAACGTCGGATAGAATGCTTCGTTTCGGTTCTCTGTTCTCTGTGTTCAAATCCCGCCGAGGACAACCTTGCTTTTCATCCATTCGAGGTCGTTAAAAAAAGTACCAGTCTAATACTGGGGTCGATTCTTCCTCTATATCTCTTTCTCACTTCCATTCTCTCACTCGTTCTATCCTTCTCTGGAAGATATCTGCTGTATTCAGACCTGGAGAGGGAAGGGCTCCACTAGGGTTTAAGAAATGCCCAAGAAACACCGTATATAAATACAATGCCCCAACGATTCCTTTGGGAGTTACGGGGCCATGCCATGCCATGCCAATACGTCAGAGATATAATGGAAACATTTCTACTAATTCATATTATTTATATTTACTACACAATTGTCACAAAACATAACATCTATTCAAAGTGATATTTATATATTAGTAGTGGCACTCCGTCAGTTACGACGACGAGTGTTCCAGTTTATTACGATCAACGGATCAGCCTGCTCGTGAAATCAACGTGCATGTGGCTAAGGATTTCATAAACACACATGCCCTTAATGTAGTGCTCAGGGAGATTCAGCATGACACAGAATGTGACAAGGCTGACCCTTCGAATTACAAGTACAGTCCATCATGTGTTATAATGCAAGTGGCTGAGCATTTCACAAACATGCGTAGCCTTAATGTAGTTCTCAGGGAGATTCAGCATGACACAGAATGTGACATGGCTGGCCCTTCGAATTACAGGTACAGTCCATCATGTGTTATAGTGCAAGTGGCTGAGCATTCCACAGCGATGTGCACCCTTAATGTAGTTCTCAGGGAGATTCAGCATCACACAGAATGTGACAAGGCTGGCCCTTCGAATTACAGGTACAACTCATTTTTTGCCAGCTCAGTGGACTGGTCAACGTGAAATAAAGTGTTTTTCTCAAAGACACAGTGCAACGCTGGATATCGAACTCATAACCTTACGACCGTGAACCGAATTCCCTAACCACAAAGCCACGCGCCTTCACATTTATATATTACTAACTACACAATTGTCACTTAGCGTGGAGACTTCTGGTGTCCTTGGTCCTAGGACCACATACCACCATCAGCGCAGAGTTGGCTACCCGCAGATGTGATCCTCGCGAGCAGGAATGGCTCTTCCGGTGCGTATCTCCCACCATCCTCATTGGGAAACGCCTTCTCTATTCTGACCGACGGTGCCGCGAGGCGGCCAGCCCATTGATCCCCATTTGTTCATAATAGTGAGATATGGGGAAATCAGGAGGGACGGAAGCAGTGACAGTGGGAGTTTGGTTCCATTATGTTTGGAGTGGATTGGCAGTATCGGTAGAGGATCGGAAACCATGCTTTGCAGCATAGATTTACGGCCCATTATGATCTGAGTTCAAATCCCACCGAGGTTAACTTTGCCTTTCATCCTTACGGGGTCGATAAAATAAAGTACCAGTAATACACTGGTTTATTGCTGGCCTTGTGCCAAAAGTAGAAACAATTATTATTATTATTATTGTTCTTTGAGTTTCAGTCATTGATGTTATTTAACTGGAAAGTTTGTTGAAATGAATATCAAGCCATTACCTGCAGCCTCAGATATTCAGGACGTATCGGAGGATTCTTGCAGCATAGAGTTACGTCCCTTTACGCCGTGTTTTTAAATCCCACCGGGGTTGACTTTGCCTTTCATCCTTACGGGGTCGATAAAATAAAGTACCAGTAACGTACTGGGATAATTGCTGGCCTTGTGCCAAACGTAGAAACAATTATGTCTGGAGCTTATGTATATCTATATATTTATTTACCACACGATATTAACTGTATGTTTATTACTCTACTACATTTAAACGCTCTGTCTATTATAACTGACGTTTATATAGTGCTGACTACAAAATTGTCACTTAACATAAAGGAACGATCGACTTTTTTGTCAAATCGGACCGAGGGAACAATGTTTCCGTTGGTCTTTCCAATTGCTAATACTATCTAGAAGGAGCAACGTGAAATAAAGTGTCTTGCTCAAGGACATAACGCATCGCCTGGTCCAGGAATCGAACTCACAACCTTACGATTGCGAATACAATTCTCTAACCACTCAGCCACACGCCTTCACTTAACATATAATCTATTATAGTTGATGTTTATATTATTAACTAGACAATTATTACTTAATTTATCTATTTAAATTGATGATTAAATCATTACCTACGAAATTGTCACTTAACTTCTGAATGGTGCCCCAGCATGACATTAACCTGTCGGCTGGAACAGATAAAAGAGTAATTTATTTATTCAATTTGATATATATATATATATTTATATAAATATATATATATATATATATATATATATATATATATATATATATATATATATATATATATATATATATATATATATATATGTATATATATATATATATATATATATATATATATATATATATATATATATATATATATATACACATATGTGTGTGTATATATATACATATGTATGTATGTATATATATATATATATGTGTGTGTGTGTGTGTATATACATATGTATGTATATATATATATATATATATATATATATATATATATATATATATATATATATATATATATATATATATATATGTATTTATTTACACACACATATATATATATACATATATATATATATATATATATATATATATATATATGTGTGTGTGTGTGTGTAAATAAATACAGATATATATTTATATATAATTGAATATAAAAGAGAGATAAACACAGATATATACATATATGTGTTCAAATCGTAAGGGACCAGATTCGCTAGGGTGAAAAAATACCAACCATGAACAATAGGGTTTGTCAGACTCAATTTAAAACAATAAATCAAGAAAAGGAATACAAACCGACATTGGGGCAACTGCCAGACACACAGACAGCTTTGGCAATGTTGTTTCGCAATTTTAGTGAAGGGAATTACCAATTCTTTTGCACATCAGTGGGTGTAAAATTAGTAAACCCTTCACTTCTAAGTATCTCAGAAGACTGAATAGTGTGCATATATAAAATAACGCACATGGCATCAGAGCCTAGCGTGTCTCATAATAGTATACTACTAAAAATAACAGCCAAGTTTATTCGACATTTAAATTTGCTCTACAAATTCAAGGAGCCGAATATATCAAAAGTATATATTAAGTTAGAAACTCAAAATAGTCTCTTACAATTAAATAGCTCAAGGAAAGAGATTTTTCCGGGTCGTATACTAATATCTTTCCTTGATATATATATATATATACACACATATAAATACATATGTATATATATATATATTTATGTACATATATATATATATACATATGTATATATATATATACATATATATACATATATATACATATATATACACTCATACATACAAATAGAATAAAGGGGTCGATAGAATAAAGTACCAGTAATGCATTGGGTAATTGCTGGCCTTGCGCCAAAAGTAGAAACAATTATATATATATATATATATATATATATATATATACTTGTATATATGTACTTATGTAATTATACATATATGTGTGTGTATGTGTGTGTGTGTAAGGAAAAGAAATCGAAAATGCAACTGGAGTCTTTTTATTTCCTCGGAGACAAAACCACGAACAAAACCCCTACATCTTAATTCTACTTTTGAAAAGCACAAGAACTGTGAAACCGGTAGAGGAAATAAATAAATATTCTTAAAAAGACTCCAGTTGCATTTTTTTTTCCTTATACTTTCACCCGCGTAGAACCTCTCGTTTTTTATTTTCCAAAACCTCATTTTCTTATATATATATATATATATATATAGCGGCGATGAATTAGTTTTGCGAGGTTTTTTATATGAAATCGTGTGTCGAAACAGATATTGTTATATTTGGGGAGGGTCATATTTGCGTAATATTGCCAGAATTAATAACAGAACACACTCACTATTTGGTTGGTTTTCGCTTCTCGCTGTCTTTTATATATATATATCTGCGATCTAACTTACTCGGTCCTCAATGTTGCCATTGACTGACCGGCGGTCAAAAATAATACAGATACAATATAGACACAAACACATATATATAGTTTACATAATTTACATAAATCTTTCGTTGCACATCTGCAACATCGTCAGTGGTGTTATATTCATTGTTCCTCCTGTTGTTTTGTATGTCTACGCCATTTTTTTTTGTTCAGTCTGTCTATATATTTATTTATTTATTTGCTTGTTTGTTTATCTTATTTTATTTTGTCTTCTTTGCGCATGCGTTTGCGTGTGTGTATAGTGTTATGTGTGATGTGTGACTAGTGTGTATAGTGTTGTGTCTGCTGGGTGACTAGTGTGTGTTTATGTGCTTGTGTATGTATTTATTTATCTTATTTTATTTAATTTTATTTACTTATTTATACTTCTCTTAGGTCAGTGTTGTTTGTTTGGGTGTTGTTGTTGTTCCACTCATTCTTTCTGTTTAG
>OZ024749.1:29068871-29086371 GCA_964016885.1 Eledone cirrhosa | reverse complement strand
CAAGATAAAGGACACAGATATAGCACAAACTTACAACAGTCAAGCATGAACGATGGGGATGTGTTAAAAAGTAACGGTGTTGAAATGAAGTGCACTGTCCAAATATCAGGAGATCATATATTGGAGAATAACCTTCGGACATCTGATCAAAATCTATGTTGTACACGTCAGAACGACAGTGAAGATAGTAAAATTATTTTGACTGAAGATAATGATGAAAGTAACGGTAAAACAGAATTCATGGATAAAAAATGTGATGATTCCGACATGGAAGATTTTGGCAAACGGAAACAGCGCCGCTACCGGACAACGTTCACAAGTTATCAATTGGATGAATTAGAAAGAGCTTTCCAGAAAACCCATTATCCTGATGTCTTTACAAGGTAAGAACAGATCGATATTTTAATTTGACGGTTATTGATCACTGACCATTGGTTATTGATCCTATAAGTCAGTATTTCTAATGTTGTAAAGATACCGCCGAGATATATGGTGGCGGAGTGGTTTGGGTTTTTAAACCATGGTAATGTCCGTCTTTCTTTAGGTTTGGCCACAGCCAATTTCTTCCAACAGGAGAAGAGAGAGAGGGCGAGAGAAAAGGGGAGAGAGAGGGGGAGAAGAGAGAAGAAGAGAGAGGGTGAGAGGGCATGCCCTCTTCTCTCAAATATAATAATTTCAGCTTACACTTTGGAAACAGACAAACCTATTGTTTGACACTTCCTGCTTTGGCTACTTCCTGCTTTGGCTACTTCCTGCTTTGGCTACTACTCAAATTCACCCACGCCAAATCATGTAACAGGTTATAATTCCATGCGACCCTTTCCATCACTTCGGATATTTCTACAACACTCCTACGTGGCAAACATCTTTATATAATGATACCAGGAAATTATTGTATGGTATGGTATTCTGGGGAAGCCGTAGGGGCGCTGCGTGAATACTGCGTTTCTAGGGCATTTTAAGCCTGGTAAAGCCCACACTTTTTCAGGTAGGTCCGTGAGAAAGAAGTGAGAAAGAGATATAGAGGAAGATTCAACTCAGTATTTGACTGGTACTTTTTTTTTGTCGACTTCGAATGTATGGAAGGCAAAGTTTATCTCGGCGGGATTTGAACTGAGAGAGTAGAAAGCCGAAACAAATACGACAAATACCACAAAGAACTCTATCCAACGTTCTAACGACTCTGCTGCCAATTCGTCGCCTAATTATCATATATGCAAGTAGGACGGTGGATTGGTAGTATTGGTAGAGCGTCGGACACCTTGCTACACACACACACACACACACACATACACACACACACACACACACACACATATATATATGCTCACATTCCAACCAGGTTTGATGGTCTTTATTCTCTCTCGTTCACGATTTCACCGAATTTATATTCATAGAAATTTGGGACTTGACTTCTTCTTCCTCACTTTTCGTTGCTTCACCATCTTTGTTTGTTTACACTCGTGTCCCCTTTATTTACGTGTCCCAACGACTTTTTTTAGCCGTTGCTCGCACCAACCGGAGGTATATGGTCTTTAAAGCGATGAAATACCAATGATGGTTGGAAGATCACTGATGAAGGACTAACTTTATTCATATATATATATATATATATATATATATATATATATATATATACACACACCAATATATTTCAACAGTAAAACTATCCATAATATCTTCTATGTCTCTGGTATTTGGCAGAATCGGTACAGGGTTATACACCATGCTTTGCAACATAGAATTACGGCCCTTTACGGTCTGAGTTCAAATCCCGTCGAAGTTAGCTTTGCCTTTCATCCTTACATGGTCGATAAAATAAAGAACCAGTAACCCACTGGGGTCGATTTAATCGACTTTCCCCCTTCCCTGCAAATTGCTGGCCTTGTGCCTATAGTAGCAACAATTATATATGCAAGTTAATTATGCAAGTTCAGCCCTCTATACCGGTCCTCAATTAACTGAATCTCTTATAACACAATTGCTTCTAGCGATAAATTGCAACTAATTAATTTAATTAGTATAAAACTAATTAGTTTAGCGATTATATTACTGTTAGGTAACGAATGTAACCTAACAATTAAACGATGAATTTTGAAATGGAGATAATAAGGAATGGATGTTGTTACGGTTCACACCTACATAGGTTTATCCTGATTTATTGGAGGTGGCTATGGAGGTATTTTAGTCATACAATAAGGCAGTAGTCCCCAAACCTTTACACCTATATAGGTTTATCCTGATTTATTGGAGGTGGCTATGGAGATATTTTAGTCATACAATAAGGCAGTAGTCCCCAAACCTTTACACCTACATAGGTTTATCCTGATTTATTGGAGGTGGCTATGGAGGTATTTTAGTCATACAATAAGGCAGTAGTCCCCAAACCTTTACACCTACATAGGTTTAGTCAGATTCATTGGAGGTGTCTAGGGGTGTATTTTAATGATAGGGGTACCAGTCTTACAATGAGGCGGTGGTCCCTAAACCATCACACCTACATAGATTTAACCAAAATCATTAGAGGTGGCTACGGGGCATTTTAATGATAGGAGTACTAGTCATATAAGGCGGTGGTCCCTAAACCTTCACACCTACATAGGGTTAGCCAGATTGTTGTTATGGGGTATGTTAATGTTAGGGGCAGTCGTCCTACAATAAGGCGGGGGTTCCCAGACTTCACCCCTATATAGGGTTAGCCAGTTTCATTGGAGATGGCTATTTTGATGCTAGGGCTACCAGTCATATGGTTTCCAAATCTAGTTTTCCTCCTTCACGGCATACTTTTTGGAACAAGTAAACTACTTAGGTGGAATTTGTACCTAAATTTGAAAATTTATTCAAAATAGTGATGTAAATATATTGGCATGGCAAAAATAGAGAATTAAAAATACAGGAACATTATTTGTATATTTTGTTTTAGTTCATAAATGGAGGAATGTGATAAAAAAAAACAGCTAGTCAATGGTTTTTAGCAATTTTTTACGTTCTTAATTTTTGAATTTGTTTTGCAAGATTTCTTATCTGAAAACGTGTGTTGGAACAGATATTGTTATACTTTGGAAGGTTCATGCCGCCAATAAAAGCACACAGCACACGCCACACAAAAGCAAGATGGTATAGGACAGAACAAAGAAGAGACACAAAATAAAAACCGAATCACTGAGGAGGTCACAGAATGTGTGACGAAAGAGATTTGACAATATATAAACGACCATCTGGTTATGGTTATAGAACCAACCAAACAACCAACCGGAAATTTATAATAAATTGAAGTGAAAACCAACAGGTGCGTGTGTTTTTATTGGCAGCATGACCCTCCCAAAGTATAACAATATTTACGTTCTTAGTTTATTACGAATTTCAATTTGTATTTTTCACATTTTGAAATATAATTTTGCTATTTCGTGGTACACTGGGGCTCCCATGGACACACTTTGGAAAACAGCTACAATAGGGGGGGGGGGTGTATTGACCCTAATTTATTACTGGTACTTACGTCATTGACCCGTGAGGGATTGAAGGTCTAAATGAAACCAGGCACTAGTGCTCCCATGGACACAATTTGGGGAACGGCTACAATAGGGGGATCTATCGAGCCTAATTTATTGGTACTTACGTTATTGACCCATGAAAGATTTAATGAAACCCGGTAAAATTTGAACTTAAAACATCGATAAATTGAACGCGATAGCGACAAGTAGCAATCACAGACACATGCCAAAAATTTGATATGTGTGTGTAGGGGATGGGAGGGGGAGACAATTAAGTCGAGCCTAGTATATGACAGGTACTTTAATGTTAATTATTGAAATCAAAGAACGAGATTTTATTGTCATGTTATGATAACAATTAATGCTGATTTCTAATTTAAACACAAGGGCAGCAATTTTTTTTTTTGGGGGGGGGGGGCAAATTTGTTTAATTTACCCCAGTATTTGACTGGTATTTTATTTTATCGACCCTGGGAGGATTAAAAGGATAACAACTAATATTAAGAAGTGTTATTACGTATATGATGTAAGTTGACTAGTGTTATCGTAACGTCAGATTATATAATTAGTAATGTCAACATTACATCATATAACTAGTAATGTCATAACATCGTGTTATATAACTAGTGATGTCGTATCATTACATCATATAATTAATGATATAACAACATCGTATAATACAATTCGGGTTGTCATAACATTACATCACACAATTAATGATGCCATATCATTGCATCATATAACTATCGACGTCAGCATTACATCGTATAATTAGTGATGTCATAACATTACATCGTATAGTGATATCATAACATTACATCGTATAATTAGTGATGTCATAACATTACATCGTATAATTAGTGATGTCACAACATTACATCGTATAATTAGTGATATCATAACATTACATCATATAATTGGTGACGACATAACATTACATCGTATAATTAGTAATATCATAACATTACATCATATAATTAGTGATATCATAACATTACATCATATAATTGGTGACGACATAACATTACATCGTATAATTAGTGATGTCATAACATTACATCATATAATTGGTGACGACATAACATTACATCATATAATTAGTGATGTCACAATAACGTGTTATATAATTAGCGATGTCACAACACTGTGCCATGTAATTAGTGATGTCATAATATATTATATAATTGGTGATGTCATAGGTTTACGTCATGTAATCTAGTGATGTCATATCATCAGATTAGGTAATCAGTGATATCATAATATGTTAAATAAGTGATGTCACAACATGTATAATTATGTCATAATGATGTCACGATTTCATATAATTAATATAATCATATATCATATAATATCATATAATTAATATTTGTCATAACGATGTCAGAATTTCATGTTGCATAATTAGTGACGTCATGATATCATATCATAATTAATGTTTTCTTTATTAACCACAAGGGTTTACATAAAGTAGACATTAAGGACAGTACAGGACAATACAGGACGGTACAAATGGGCATTTCTGCGTGTAAAAAAAAACAGAGGTTGAAATAAAATAACAAAGAAAAATTCCCCATAATTAATGACGCCATAATGATGTCATAATTTATGTAATCTAATTAGTGACGTCACGATATCATATCATGTAATTAATGACACCATAATGACGTCATAATTTCATGTTATATAATTAGTGACGTCATAATATCATCTTATAATTAATGACACCATAATGATGTCATAATTTCATGTAATATAATTAATGACGTCATGATATCATATAATTAATGATGTCATAATGCTGTCATAATTTCCTGTTATATAATTAGTGGTAACAACTTCTTATATAATGAATCAGTGACGTCACAACGGACAAATTAAACAATTAGTGATTTTATTTAAAGAATGCCATAGCATTATGGTATAATAATTAATTCTCAATTAATTAATGAAAATATACTTACAACACCTGATACAATTAATTACTGACAATAAAAATACTATCTTTAAGTAATTAATAAAAATAACAATACGTCTGTTTTGGTTAATGGTGGTGTGTTGGTTAATGGTGTGGTGGTGGTGTGTTGGTTAATGGTGTGGTGGCGTGTTGGTTAATGGTGTGGTGGTGGTGTGGTGGTTAATGGTGTGGTGGCGTGTTGGTTAATGGTGTGGTGGTGTGTTGGTTAATGGTGTGGTGGTGGTGTGTTGGTTAATGGTGTGGTGGCGTGTTGGTTAATGGTGGTGTGGTGGTGTGGTGGTTAATGGTGTGGTGGTGTGGTGGTTAATGGTGGGGTGGCGTGTTGGTTAATGGTGGTGTGGTGGTTAATGGTGTGGTGGCGTGTTGGTTAATGGTGGTGTGGTGGTATGGTGGTTAATGGTGTGGTGGCGTGGTGGTTAATGGTGTGGTGGTGTGTTGGTTAATGGTGTGGTGGTGGTGTGTTGGTTAATGGTGTGGTGGTGGTGTGTTGGTTAATGGTGTGGTGGCGTGTTGGTTAATAGCGGTGTGGTGGTGTGGTGGTTAATGGTGGTGTGGTGGTGTGGTGGTTAATGGTGTGGTGGCGTGTTGGTTAATGGTGTGGTGGCGTGTTGGTTAATGGTGTGGTGGCGTGTTGGTTAATGGTGGTGTGGTGGTGTGGTGGTTAATGGTGTGGTGGCGTGTTGGTTAATGGTAGTGTGGTGGTGTGGTGGTTAATAGTGTGGTGGCGTGTTGGTTAATGGTGGTGTGGTGGTGTGGTGGTGTGGTGGCGTGTTGGTTAATGGTGGTGTGGTGGTGTGGTGGTTAATGGTGTGGTGGCGTGTTGGTTAATGGTGGTGTGGTGGTGTGGTGGCGTGTTGGTTAATGGTGGTGTGGTGGTGTGGTGGTGTGGTGGCGTGTTGGTTAATGGTGGTGTGGTGGTGTGGTGGTTAATGGTGTGGTGGCGTGTTGGTTAATGGTAGTGTGGTGGTGTGGTGGTTAATAGTGTGGTGGCGTGTTGGTTAATGGTGGTGTGGTGGTGTGGTGGTGTGGTGGCGTGTTGGTTAATGGTGGTGTGGTGGTGTGGTGGTTAATGGTGTGGTGGCGTGTTGGTTAATGGTGGTGGTGGTGGTGGTGTGTTGGTTAATGGTGGTGTGGTGGTGTGGTGGCGTGTTGGTTAATGGTGGTGTGGTGGTGTGGTGGTGTGGTGGTTAATGGTGTGGTGGTGGTGTGTTGGTTAATGGTGGTGAGGTGGTGTGGTGACGTGTTGGTTAATGGTGGTGTGGTGGTGTGGTGGTGTGGTGGTTAGTGGGGGTGTGGGGGTTGTGTGTTGGTTAATGGTGGTGTGGTGGTGTGGTGGTTACTGGTGTGGTGGCGTGTTGGTTAATGGTGGTGTGGCGTGTTGGTTAATGGTGGTGTGGTGGCGTGTTGGTTAATGGTGGTGTGGTGGTATGGTGGTTAATGGTGTGGTGGCGTGGTGGTTAATGGTGTGGTGGTGTGTTGGTTAATGGTGTGGTGGTGGTGTGTTGGTTAATGGTGTGGTGGTGGTGTGTTGGTTAATGGTGTGGTGGCGTGTTGGTTAATAGCGGTGTGGTGGTGTGGTGGTTAATGGTGGTGTGGTGGTGTGGTGGTTAATGGTGTGGTGGCGTGTTGGTTAATGGTGTGGTGGCGTGTTGGTTAATGGTGTGGTGGCGTGTTGGTTAATGGTGGTGTGGTGGTGTGGTGGTTAATGGTGTGGTGGCGTGTTGGTTAATGGTAGTGTGGTGGTGTGGTGGTTAATAGTGTGGTGGCGTGTTGGTTAATGGTGGTGTGGTGGTGTGGTGGTGTGGTGGCGTGTTGGTTAATGGTGGTGTGGTGGTGTGGTGGTTAATGGTGTGGTGGCGTGTTGGTTAATGGTGGTGTGGTGGTGTGGTGGTGTGGTGGCGTATTGGTTAATGGTGGTGTGGTGGTGTGGTGGTTAATGGTGTGGTGGCGTGTTGCTTAATGGTGGTGTGGTGGCGTGTTGGTTAATGGTGTGGTGGTGGTGTGGTAGTGTGGTGGTTAATGGTGTGGTGGCGTGTTGGTTAATGGTGGTGTGGTGGCGTGTTGGTTAATGGTGTGGTGGCGTGCTGATTAATGGTGTGGTGGTGGTGTGGTGGCGTGTTGGTTAATGGTGGTGTGGTGGTGTGGTGGTTAATGGTGGTGTGGTGGTGTAGTGATTAATGGTGTTGGTTAATGGTGTGGGGGCTTGTTGGTTAATGGTGGTGTGGTGGTGTGTTGGTTAATGGTGGTGTGGTGGTGTGGTGGCGTGTTGGTTAATGGTGGTGTGGTGGTGTGGTGGTTAATGGTGTGGTGGCGTGTTGGTTAATAGTGGTGGTGGTGGTGGTGTGTTGGTTAATGGTGGTGTGGTGGTGTGGTGGCGTGTTGGTTAATGGTGGTGTGGTGGTGTGGTGGTGTGGTGGTGGTGTGTTGGTTAATGGTGGTGTGGTGGTGTGGTGACGTGTTGGTTAATGGTGGTGTGGTGGTGTGGTGGTGTGGTGACGTGTTGGTTAATGGTGGTGTGGTGGTGTGGTGGTGTGGTGGTTAGTGGGGGTGTGGTGGTGGTGTGTTGGTTAATGGTGGTGTGGTGGTGTGGTGGTTACTGGTGTGGTGGCGTGTTGGTTAATGGTGGTGTGGCGTGTTGGTTAATGGTGGTGTGGTGGTGTGTTGGTTAATGGTGGTGTGGTGGTGTGGTGGTTAATGGTGTGGTGGTGGTGTGTTGATTAATGGTGGTGTGGTGGTGTGGTGACGTGTTGGTTAATGGTGGTGTGGTGGTGTGGTGGTTAGTGGTGGTGTGGTGGTGGTGTGTTGGTTAATGATGGTGTGGTGGTGTGGTGGTGTGGTGGTTACTGGTGTGGTGGCGTGTTGGTTAATGGTGGTGTGGTGGCGTGTTGGTTAATGGTGGTGTGGTGGTGTGGTGGTTAATGGTGTGGTGGCGTGTTGGTTAATGGTGGTGTGGTGGTGTGGTGGTTAATGGTGTGGTGGTGTGTTGGTTAATGGTGTGGTGGATGTAGTAGTGGGTGGTTGGGTGATGTGTTGCTTTATTGTGGGGTGGTGGCGTGTTGGTTAATGGTGTGGTAGTGTGGAGTGGTTGTGGTGGTTTATAGTGTGGTGGTACGGGGTTGGTGTGGTGGTGTGTAGGTTTATTGTGATGTGGTAGTGTGTTGGTTAATGGTGTGGGGGTGTGGAGTGGTTGTGGTGGTGTGTACGTTTATAGGGTGGTGGTACGGGGGGTGGTTGGGTGGTGTGTAGATTTATTGTGATGTGGTGGTGTGTTGGTTAATGGTGTGGGGGTGTGGAGTGGTTGTGGTGGTGTGTACGTTTATAGGGTGGTGGTACGGGGGGTGGTTGGGTGGTGTGTAGATTTATTGTGATGTGGTGGTGTGTTGGTTAATGGTGTGGTAGTGTGGAGTGGTTGTGGTGGTGTGTAGGTTTATAGTGTGGTGGTACGGGGTGGGTGTGGTGGTGTGTTGGTTAATGGTGTGGGTGTGTGGAGTGGTTGTGGTGGTGTGTAGGTTTACAGTGTGTTGGCGGTGGGTGTAACTGTGGGTTTGGTGGGTGTTGCAGTACAGTGGGTGGTTTCTTATGGGATGGATGTGGTGGTGTGTCGGTTTATTGTGTGGTGGCTTTAGGTGGGTGTAACTGTGGGTAGGTGGGTGTGGCTGTGTGTTGAGTGGGTGTGGTTGTGACAGTGTAGTGGGGGGGTTTCTTATGTGGTGGGTGTGGTTGTAGGTGGATGTGAGTGTGTGATTGTATTGTGTGTGTGGTGTGGTTGGTGTTGAGCGTCTCAGCCGTAGCTGTATAGTAGATGTAGTGGTAGGGGATTTGGTGGTAGTGGTTCTAGTGGTGGTTGTGGTAGTTGTAGTGGTTGTAGAGGCTGTAGTAGCTATGGTGAGTGTGGTGGTTCTAGTAGTTGTGGTGGTTGAGGTAGTAGTGGTGGTTGTAGAGGCTGTAGTAGCTATGGTGGGTGTGGTGGTTCTAGTAGCTGTGGTGGTTGTGGTAGTAGTGGTGGTTGTAGAGGCTGTAGTAGCTATGGTGGGTGTGGTGTTTCTAGTAGCTGTGGTGGTTGAGGTAGTAGTGGTGGTTGTAGAGGCTGTAGTAGCTATGGTGGGTGTGGTGGTTCTAGTAGCTGTGGTGGTTGTGGTAGTAGTGGTGGTTGTAGAGGCTGTAGTAGCTATGGTGGGTGTGGTGGTTCTAGTAGTTGTGGTGGTTGAGGTAGTAGTGGTGGTTGTAGAGGCTGTAGTAGCTATGGTGGGTGTGGTGGTTCTAGTAGCTGTGGTGGTTGTGGCAGTAGTGGTGGTTGTAGAGGCTGTAGTAGCTATGGTGGGTGTGGTGGTTCTAGTAGTTGTGGTGGTTGAGGTAGTAGTGGTAGTGGTGGATGTAGCGATAGTGGTGGTTCTAGTAGCTGTGGTGGTTGAGGTAGTAGTGGTGGTAGTGGATGTAGCGATATTGGTGGTTCTAGTAGCTGTGGTGGTTGAGGTAGTAGTGGTAGTGGTGGATGTAGTGGTTCTAGTAGCTGTGGTGGTTGAGGTAGTAGTGGTAGTCGAGGTTGTAGTGGCTCTAGTAGCTGTGGTGGTTGTAGTGATAGTGGTGGTTGTAGTCGCTGTGGTGGTAGTGGAGACTATGGTAATGGCAGTAGTTGCCGTGGTAGTTGTGATGGTAGTGGAGGTTGTGGTAATTGTAATGGCTGTGGTGGTTGTGGTAGTAGTGACTCTAGTAGTTGTGATTGTTGTGGTAGCTGTGGTGGTTGTGATAGTAGTGGTAGTTGAGGTAGTTGTGGTGGTAGTGGCAATTGTCGAGGTTATGGTAGTTGCGGTGGCTGTGGTAGTAGTGGAGATTGTGGTAGTTGTGGTGGTGGCAGTTATGGTTGTAGTGGTAGTTGTGGTAGCTGTGGTGGTAGTAGTGGTGGTTGAGGTAGTTGTGGTGGTAGTGGCAGTTATGGTTGTAGTGGTAGTTGTGGTGGCTGTGGTGGTAGTGGAGGTTTTGGTAGTTGTGGTAGCTGTGGTGGTAGTGGTAGCTGTGGTGGTAGTAGTGGTGTTTGAGGTAGTTGTGGTGGTAGTGGCAGTTATGGTTGTAGTGGTAGTTGTGGTGGCTGTGGTGGTAGTGGAGGTTTTGGTAGTAGTGGTGGTTGAGGTAGTTGTGGTGGTAGTGGTAGTTGTGGTGGCTGTGGTGGTAGTGGAGGTTTTGGTAGTTTGGTGGCTGTGTTGGTAGTGGTAGTTGTGGTGGTAGTAGTGGTGGTTGAGGTAGTTGTGGTGGTAGTGGCAGTTATGGTTGTAGTGGTAGTTGTGGTGGCTGTGGTGGTAGTGGAGGTTTTGGTAGTTGTGTGTGGCTGTGGTGGTAGTGGTAGCTGTGGTGGTAGTAGTGGTGGCTGAGGTAGTTGTGAAGGTTGTGGTAATTGTGGTGGCTGTGGTGTTAGTGGTAGTTGTGGTGGTAGTAGTGGTGGTTGAGGTAGTAGTGGTGGTAGTGGTAGTAATAGTGGTTATTTAAAAGTAATGCAAGAGACATTATCACAGTTGGCATCTTTGTTAGTTTGAAGTGACTGCAGTTGGTAAAATGTTACATGACACTCGTACTAACATTACTGATGGTTTCATAATAAAGATGGTGATGATAGTGGCTGGATAGTGATGGTAGCTGATTGATGGTGATGGTTCGATAGTGATGGTGATGGTTTGATAATGATTGTGGTGGTTTGATAATGATGGTGGTGGCTTGAAAGTGATGGGGATGATTTGATAGTGATGGTGATGGGTTGATAGTGATAGTGATGGTTTGATAGTGATGGTGATGGGTTGATAGTGATGGTAATGGCTTGATAGTGATGGTGATGGTTTGATAGTGATGGTGATGGGTTGATAGTGATGGTAATGGCTTGATAGTGATGGTGATCGTTTGATAGTGATGGTGATGGGTTGATAGTGATGGTAATGGCTTGATAGTGATAGTGATGGTTTGATAGTGATGGTGATGGCTTAATGAGTGTGATGGTTTGATAATGATGCTGATTGCTTGATAATGATGGTGATGGTTAAATAAGGATGGTGGTGGTTTGATAATGATGGTGATGGCTTGATAATGATGGTGATGGTTAAATAAGGATGGTGGTGCTTTGATAATGATGGTGATGGCTTGATAATGATGCTGATTGCTTGATAATGATGGTGATGGTTAAATAAGAATAGTGGTGGTTTAATAATGATAGTGATGGCTATATACGAATAGTGGTGGTTTGATAATGATGGTGATGGTTTGATAATGATAGTGATGATTTGATAATGATGTGATGGTTTGATAATGATGGTGAAGAATTTCAGACTTTGAAGCAGATTAAAGTTTTTCTTACACAGCACTGATGTTTGCCGTGTGTACTATACACACTACTATATACTATACACATTATTGTGCTACATACAGGCGGTGGATTGGCAGTATCGGTAGAGGGTCGGACGCCATGCTTTCCAGCATAGTTACGTCCCTTTACGATCTGAGTTCAAATCCCGCCGAGGTTGACTTTGCCTTTCATCCTTACGGGGTCGATAAAATGAAGTACCAGTAATGCACTGGGTAATTGCTGGCCTTGTGCCTAAAGTAGAAACAATTATTGTGCTACATACACCCTCTTATATTATATACACCCTATTGCGTTTTATATTCTATATACTCTATTATATTCTGTACACCCTACTATATTCTATACACCTTATTGTGCTATATACACCCTATTATATTCTATACACCCTGTTATGTTATATACATCATGTGCTATATACACTCTATCATGTACTATACACCCTATTGTGCTATATAAACCCTTATTCTACTTCTTTTGTCCACTTAGCTATGTGAGGATTGTGTGTGGGCAATGTTCTCAGATATGCCTTCCCAAAGGTCCTACCAGAAGCAACTCTCTTTACATGATCTGGCTGGACCCCTAAACGAGACCAGCCGAGCACCTGGATGTTATCCAGCCATCTTGCTCAGGCTCTACACTTGGATCTCCTGCCAGTTTGTTTTTCTCCTTAAAAGCTGTGATCTCTTGATATGGAGAGGTAGCTGCTATTGTGTTTTTGTTCATAATCAACAATAAAACTGTTTGGAAAATCATTGTATAGGTGTATCTGTAATTCAAAAAGGACAGCCTTGTCGCGCACTGTGTCACACTGAATCTCCCTGAGAATTATGCTATGGATACATGTGCCTATTGAATACTTAGTCATTTGAACTTTAATTTTTTTAATTATATTATTTAAAAGATGGTCATTGTGTCCTAGTTGCATATTTCCGCCCAGCCTTTCCACCAAATATTTCCATAAAGTATTTCTGCTCAGTCTTTCCACCATGTCTTTCCACCAAATATTTCTACCCAGTTTTTCCACCAAATATTTCTACCCAGTATTTCCACTAAATATTTCCACCAAGTATTTCCACCAAGTATTTTCACCAAATATTTCCACCAAGTATTTCCACCAAGTATTTCTGCCCAGTCTTTCCATCAAGTATTTCCACCAAATATTTCCACCAAATATTTCCACCAAGTATTTCTGCCCAGTCTTTCCACCAAGTATTTCCACCAAGTATTTCCACCAAGTATTTCTGCCCAGTCTTTCCACCAAGTGTTTCCACCAACTATTTCTGCCCAGTCTTTCCACCAAATATTTCCACCAAGTATTTCCACCAAGTATTTCTGCCCAGTCTTTCCACCAAATATTTCCACCAAGTATTTCTGCCCAGTCTTTCCACCAAGTATTTACACCAACTATTTCTGCCCAGTCTTTCCACCAAATATTTCCACCAAGTATTTCTGCTCAGTCTTTCCACCAAATATTTCCACCAAATCTTTCCACCAAATATTTCCACCAAATCTTTCCACCAAATATTTCCACCAAGTATTTCCACCAAATATTTCCACCAAGTATTTCTGCCCAGTCTTTCCACCAAATATATCCACCAAGTATTTCTGCCCGTCTTTCCACCAAATCTTTCCACCAAGTCTTTCCTCTAAGTACTTACACCCTGCTAAACTGTAACTACATATTTCAATAAACTTTAAATACTAAGCCGCACAAAAAATTGTTTTTAATATTCCATAGGAATCGAGGAGAGAGTTTTATATGTCTGCACGTTTTAAATGTCCACGGGCCTTATATATCCACGGGCCTTATATATCTGCGAGCCTTATATATCTGCAGGCTTTATATATGCCCCATGGGCCTTATATGACTGTGAATGTCATATACCTATAGGCTTTATAAGTCCACAGGCCTTATATATATATATATATATATATATATATATATATATATATATATATATATATATATATATATATATGTCCTTGGGTCTTGTATGTCGGCAGCCTTTATATGCCCGAAGGCTTCATTGTCGGTGAGCTGTATATGTGAGTGGACATTGTATTACCATACACCTTATATTTTATCAGATCCAGTGTATAGTGTACTGCTTAACAGATCTTCTAGTTGTTTCTCAGGTTGAGTGGCACACACTGGTGATGGGGGAGAAGAAGAAGAGGTGTTATACTATATAAGCTGTGATATCTACTGTGATAATTTGAGTGGTGATATGAGAGAGGTATAACTTGAGTAGTGACTTGAATGAGTGGTAACTTGAGTGGGGACTTGAATGAGTGATAACTTGAGTGAGTGATAACTTGAGTGACTGATAACTTGAGTGAAGACTTGAGGAATATTTGAGTCAGAGAGAAGAGAGCTGGAGTGTTGAAGTTACTGTGAGTGAGGACTTAATGGAAGCAGTGAGGACAAGTAGAAAACAATTGAGACGAATCTAACCATTGAATTAATTTATCAATTTATCTGATTTGCATATGAAAGATCGATTATAAAATCAATCAAATTAAAAGCAGAAATCACACAAAAATAAACAAAAGATATAAATATATATGTTCTTAACTGGAGGCGGGGAAAAAAAATCAATTTTATTAAAGTAATTAGATTGTCATTAGTTTTACTAATGACAATCTAATTACTTTAATAAAATTGATTGTCATTAGTTTTACTAATGATATTGTCTTAGAACTAGTCTGAAGGAGTAGGGGGAGGAGGGAGGGGAGGATGAGGAGGGGGGAGAAGAAGAGGATTGTGATGATCATGAGGAAGGAGATGGAAAAAAGAAGAAAGAAGAAAGAGAAGAAGAAAAAGAGGAAAAAGAAGAAAAAGAAGAAAAAGAAGAACCGTATGCCATCGTCAATATGATTTATTTTGTAAATTGAACTAAATTACCAAATTAATTATATATCAGTCAATGGTACCAAATTAATTATAAAAAGAAAACTAATCATTAGCACAATAAATATTATTTGTTTCTTGTATTGTTATTTTTATGTTTTGTTTTGATGTTTGGTTCTATCATTCCTTTAATGTTTGCTATCACATATATTGATATATGTGATATCATATCTATATTGCTAAGGTATGTGATATCATGCCATATATATGAGGGTCGACTGAAAATGTTATCGGCTGAAATGTTCATAGGTTCAACAAGATACTCTCATGAAATGACCAAATGAGGTTTATTGTTCGGCATATTCCCTGGGAAGAAACAATGCATCAATCGTTCATAGTCACCCAATAAACTTTTCAGCTTAGCCTCGTATATATATATATATATATATATATATATATATATATATATATATATATATATATATATATATATATATATATATATATATATATTAGAATTGGAGCTCTGAAATAGCAATATATATATATGAATGTATATATAATGTATTTTGCAATACACTTTATGCTTAATTAAAAGCATTTTGAAGACCGTATGCTATTGTTTTAGAGTAGTGACAAACTCACTTACTTTAATCTCAGCAAACAAGTTGGAATATTCGTCGTCAAAACCGACGGAGGTCCGATACATACAATATTCCAAGTCATGCAGTCCATACTTATATTTTATATATATATACACACACACACACACATATATATATATATATATATATATATATATATATATATATATATATATATATATATATATATATATATATATATATATATATATATATATATGAATGTATATATAGTGTATTTTGCAATACACTGTATGCTTAATTAAAAGCATTTCGAAGACCTTATGCTATTGTTTTAGAGTAGTGACAGACTCACTTACTTTAATTTTCAGTAAACAAGGGAGATAAAGATGACAAGGCCTTGTTTCGCATTTATTGATGCTTATCAAAGCCAACTACTCCTCTGAAAATTAAAGTAAGTGAGTCTGTCACTACTCTAAAACAATAGCATACGGTCTTCAAAATGCTTTTAATTAAGCATAAAGTGTATTGCAAAATACATTATATATACATTCATATATATATTGCTATTTCAGAGCTCCAATTCTAATTTTTAATTTCTGCCTGACCGGCAACCGCTCTGTATAATCAGCTCCTGATTATTTACTAGAATTCTATAAGAATATAACATCAGTGATCTCAGTAGACAGGAGGGAGTAGTTAGCCTTGATAAGCATCAATAAATGCGAAACAAGGCCTTGTCGGCTTATCTCCCCTTGTTTGCTGAGATTAAAGTAAGTGAGTTTGTCACTACTCTAAAACAATAGCATACGGTCTTCAAAATGCTTTTAATTAAGCATAAAGTGTATTGCAAAATACATTATATATACATTCATATATATATTGCTATTTCAGAGCTCCAATTCTAATTTTTAATTTCTGCCTGACCGGCAACCGCTCTGTATAATCAGTTCCTGATTATTTACGGTCTTCAAAATGCTTTTAATTAAGCATAAAGTGTATTGCAAAATACATTATATATACATTCATATATATATATATATATATATATATATATATATATATATATATATATATATATATATATATATATATATATATATATATATACATATCATCATCGTTTAACGTCCATCTTCCACGCTAGAATGGGTAGGTTGGGTTGATCCTTAGGGAGAGAATTAGGTCAGAGGACCATGTTTAGCTCACCTGATTGAGCTAACATGGTCCTCTGACCTGATTCTTTCCCTAAAGGTCAACTTATCCTGCCCATGTTAGCATGGAAGATGTACATTAAAGGATGATGATGATGATGATGATGATGATGATGATGATGATATTTATATATAAAAAAATAGGTCGTTTTGGAAGCCTCAACAATGCAGATGGGTAAATCTCCGGGTAACAGACTCCGGTGGTGAAGAGAGATGTAAGAGGAAATGTAGAATGAGACGTATAGTGTGTAGAGAAACGTAGGAAAGAGCGTAAAATAATAACACGAGATAGAGTTACCTTGGAAGAGATTTAATTGTCCCTATATTTCGGATTTCGCATCCATCAACAGGGGTAACCATGGTAAGGAAGGTACTCAATACAATTGTAGAGTATATACAAAATTCAATATAGAAATGGCTTCTACAGGACTAGAACTGTTTTATTTGAAGTAAATGATGATTTCTTTCGAATGAAACAGTTCTAGTCCGGTAGAAACCATTTCTATATTAAATTATTTATATATATATATATATATATATATATATATATATATATATATATATATATATATATATATATAATATTATATATATATATATATATATATATATATATATATATATATATATATATATATATATATATATATATATATATATATATATATATATATATATATAATATAATATATATATATATGCAGAGGTTATATTTAATGTGTTGGGATTCAACAAGCTTAAACATTTTTATAACTGATATAAAGCACTCAACAAATTAGTGGAGTAAATATACAATATATTAACAAATGGAAACTATATTTATAAAACCATATTTATTTTATTATACATATTTCAAGGGCCACCAAGGCAAATTATGGTGCGCTTTCATCAGATAAAATACAATACAGATTTATTTTATAAATAAATATTGACATACCCTGAAAAAACTATCCAGGAAGCTCCAACCGTTAAGGTTGTCTTTTTTCAGGGTATGTCAATATTTATTTATAAAACA
>OZ024749.1:29058871-29066371 GCA_964016885.1 Eledone cirrhosa | reverse complement strand
TATATAAACCTTAATCTAGTTAGAAAAATATAAAAACAATCTCTTCTCAACATATATTAATAACCTTAAATTACCATACTAATAATGAAAAGATATGCTGATGAGAATAGGTACAAATATGCGATAATGAATGTGTCTAAAAACGTCCATAAGTATGTATATATATGTGAAAATGTATATAAATAAGTAAATATATATATATGTTTGATGTGTATAGTTAGATGTAAGTGTATTCATGTATTAAAGTGCTTATATATATATATATATGTATATGTGTGTATATGTATGTTTGTGTATGTATGCATATGTATATATATATATATATATATATATATATATGTATATGTATATATGTATGTATATATGTGTATGTATATATGTGTATATGGATGTGTATGTATGTGTATGTGTGTACACATGGACTAGAGTATGTATGTATATATGTGTGTGTCTATACGTGTGTATATAAAGATAAGTTGAGTATGAAAATGTATACACATGAGCGCGTATGTATGTACATGAATACATGTGTGTATATATATGTGTATGCATGTGTATATATATGTAAGTATGAATATGTGAATTGTGTGTATATGTATTTTGTAGAGGTGTGCAAATATATTTGTGTGTGAATGCGTGGGTGAAAGGATACGTACACTTGAAAGAAAAATTTAAGCCTGAATGTTAATTAAGTGCAAACTCAAAACCAACCACGCATATCTTCACTATCTCTAATCCTTCTATAGATTTAGAAAAATAACCAATAATATATTCTATAAAAAATGTCAAAACAACAGATGGGAATCTAATTACTCACTGCCACCAAGAATTCTCACTGCTATCGAAAAACCACTCCTTCAACTATTCTTCTAACAACTTCACCCCTCCCTCCTAATATTCTCTATAAAAACTAAATAGGTCCTCAGTAATATTATTCTGATGAAATGACAGTAAATAATAACATTGAAATATTGAATGTCTGCATAACTAAAAGTTTGTAGATAGCTGTTTTAGGTTATGTAACTGTTATAGAAACACGTGTCAATAAATTCCTTTCAACTAAACTGTATCCATTCAAATCTTTCTATATATATATATATATATATATATATATATATATATATATATATATATATATATATATATATATATATATAGAGAGAGAGAGAGAGAGAGAGAGAGAGAGAGAGAGAGAGATAAATATAGACGGGTGTGTATGATTGTGTAGAGAAGATTATATTAATAAAAGGAATTCCAACTTTGTCTGATTTACTCGTTTTATTTACAATCCTTTAAAATTTATAATGGTATTATAATGAAATAGTATGATAGAATATTAAATGTTAAGTGTTAATTGAACAAGTACTTTCGCAATCTTCAGGTTTATAATGTGTGGTGACAGTCAAGTTTGCAATTTTCAACTGTAATGAGATGGGTAAATTTTGTACCTTATATACAGTGAAAAGTGGCTCCAGAATGCTAAATCTTGCAAACTGTATTCGACCAATCGGTGTGTAGTTTCACTGAATTACTAAAGCTGATTGGTTTAGGCGTCATGGTTCGTTGAGCATGTCTAACGACCACTAATTGATCCTATCCAAAGCATCAATTGTTTTGCTATTTTTAGAAATGATGAAAATAGCATTTTCTAGTAATCATCACTATCAACATCACTTTTATTATTATTATTATTATTGTTGATGTTGTTAGTGGTCGTAGTCGACATGGTCGTAGTCATAGTCATAGTAGGAGTAATCTCCCATTATTATTGTTCATTTAGCTTGGGTTTGAATTTATCAATAAAATTCTTTTCTTTGATTTTTCTCTTGATTTCACTTGGGCTG
The DNA here is from genome assembly GCA_964016885.1 of Eledone cirrhosa. Lineage (NCBI taxonomy): Eukaryota > Metazoa > Mollusca > Cephalopoda > Octopoda > Eledonidae > Eledone > Eledone cirrhosa. The sequence continues at coordinate 29,064,527 of OZ024749.1, read as the reverse complement.
TGTAATTTGTAGAATGGGAATATTATAAATATTCCCTGACCACATGTTGCTAGATGGTTACTTAGGGGTATCTGACGGACATTTGGGTCTCTGATTTGCTGTCGGTGTACCCGTGCACGTTCCGATAGTGCATTTCCAGTTTGACCGACATATAGTTCTTCACAATTCGGGCATTTAATGCAGTAAATTAGATTTCTGCTTTTGCAGTTCATATTTGCATTTGGGAATATTTTTCCAGTTTTTGTTTTCATATATTCACCGGCGTGTATGGATTGACATGTGCTGCATCGACTATCATTGCATTTAGATACAGTGAATGATTGGTCTTTGTTGTTAAGGTCAAACTTTGCTTTTGTTAGTAATTACTTCAAATTTTTCGGCTGTCTTTTACTAAGAGTCAAAGATCGATCTGTGATTAAGCCTTCTAATTCATTACTTTGAGCAATGATCGGTAGGTTTGCTTTGGCAGTGTTGAAGATATTCTGGTGACATGGGTTGTGTGTCATTATAAATGGTATGACCAGTTCTTGGTTTCTTCTTCCTTGGGTTGTCCTAAGTTGTTGTATATATATATATATATATATATATATATATATATATATATATATATATATATATATATATATACATATATTTATATATACATATATATATATATATATATACAATATATTAATAAATGGAAGCTATATTTATAAAACCATAATTATTTTATTATATATATTTCAAGGGCAACCAAGTCAGTCTTGGTGCGCTTTCATCAGATAAAATACAAAATTTGTTTTATAAATAGTGACATAGCCGTGGAAAACAACCTTGACGGTTGAAAATTCGCTGGATAGTAAAACATTTTATTGAGGGTAATTCAAAGTTCTGTGTGAATATGCAAATGAATGTCCGAAAAATTGAAAAAAACAATCGTTTATTTAAATTACGCTTTGGGAAGAAGAAAGAGAGAGAAAAAAAGAAGAGAGAGAAAAGAAAAGAAAATATTAGTATATGTAGAAATAGAGTGAAGAAATAAAGTGAAGAAAGAGCGAAGAAAGAAGCTTATCCGAGGATGAGTTCATATAACGTAAATACGTTTTATATTTATGTTACATATTTATGTTACGTATATTTACTAATAATTGTTAGAATTCTATTAAATAAATATTTATTTACTATTATAAGTATATAGAAAATTAGATATATAGAAAAAATAAAGATATATTAAAAATAAAAATAAAGATATAATAAAATATATTAAGATATATTAAAATATATCAAAATATATTAAAATATATTAAAAATAGATTTAAATATATATGAAGTAGAAGCTTAGGATAAAATGTAGATATAAGGATAGATATAAGGATAGATATATGAGTGGATATATGGGTATATCATGTTATAGGTGATAAATTATGAGGGATACTAGTTTATATTTAGTGTAAGTATTTAAATTAAATTAAATTAAATTAACTGAGTCAATAAGATTACTTATATGTTTTAATGTTTTACATTGGAAAAATATTGAAAATCCCAGTTTTGTTTATTTATTAGTTATTATGAGATAATTTTGACGAAGATATGTTTAAAGATATATTTAGCCAGAGTTAGTTATTGGTTATAACTCTAATATTAAATAATTACAAAAAATAAAAAAAAATTTTAAAAATGAATTAAAAGTATAAGAAAATACTAAAACCATTTAAAAATTAAGACTATAAAATGTTAACAATTCTAGACAAAATTCTTGAAAATTCCTGGAAAAACTTTCCAAGAGATTTTTAAAAAATCTCAGAAAGACTCCGAAGGTACTAAAAAAAACTTTTAAAAACATTTAAAAAGTGTTTAAAATTATTCAGGAAATATAATTAAAATATATTAAAAATATTAAAAAAATATATTAAAAATATTAAGGTGACCCCAAAACTAGTTTTTTGGGAAAATAAGTAATTTTTAAAAAGTTTTAAGTAATTTTTCTAAAAAGATTATGAGATATTTTGGAACTAAGATAAATAAAGATAAAAAATAAAGATATTTAAGAAGTAAAAATATTAAAAAGTAAAAATTTAAGAAGTAAAATATATATATTTAAGAAGTAAAAGTTATTAAAATTAGAATTACATTAAATTTAAATTTAAAGATTTAGAATTTATGAACATATATGCATATAATTTAAGAAATGAGATTATAGGTGTTTGGATAAAGTAAACGTTATGTAGAGAAGATTTAACGTGTAATTATATTTTATATAGAGATCTAAAAGTTGAGTTCTAGTTAAGGTTTAGATTTCTATTATTGATTCTATTTATATTTTGTGCTAGGTTCATAGTAGTAGAGTAAGATAGTTTAATTGTATGTCTGTTAAAGATTGAATAATATCTATGGGCCTTGGGAAAACATTTATCAAGAGCTTTAAAAAATAGTTTAGCTAAAGGTGTTTTAATACTTAGTGAAAATGGAGGAGAATACCAGATTATGTTTCTAGTTCTATTTCTTCTGTTAGTTTTAGAGTTTATGCTAGGTTTCTTATTATAATTATAATTAATATTATGGTTAATATTATGGTTAATTGCCTTATCATTATTGTCGATGTATTTGATTTCATTATTATAACCTGTTCAAATACCGCCGAGGTTAACTTTGCCTTTCATCCTTACGGGGTCGATAAAATAAAGTACCAGTAATGTACTGGCCTTGTGCCAATAGTAGAAACAATTATTATAGCCTGCTCTACTTAAAGCTTCGTTATAATATTGTGCCTTATCTTCAAATATATTTTTATTCGCTAATAAAAAATATATTTGAAGATAAAGCACAATATTATAACGAAACTTATAACGTTGTTTTGGTAGTGTATGGTTGGGTTTTGCCTACAGCAATTTTCAATTTGTCAAGCTATTTAAACGTATGTTATTACTCTAAGGACCTACTCTTATTGAGTGCTTTGCTACTCATTCCTTATTGTAGGTCGACTTTGCTTGGCCACAGCCAAAGCTTCGATTTTACTAAGCTTCCACTTGTATATATATATATAATTGTTTCTACTTTAGGCACAAGGCCAGCAAATACCCAGTATATTACTGGTACCTTATTTTATCGACCCCGTAAGGATGAAAGGCAAAGTTAACCTCGGCGGGATTTGAACTCAGACTGTAAAGGGACGTAACTATGCTAGAAAGCATGGCGTCCAACCCTCTACCGATACTGCCAATTCACCGTATATATATTTAATGGCTGACTGAATACACGTGTTTTTTCTCTAATTTTTTTCCATACCTTCGTCTTTTCACTCTACTTTTCTATTTCATATTTTATTTCTTATTGTTTCTCACTTCTTATTTAAATTAAAGTATCCCAAAATAATTTTTATAAGAACCATTTATTAAATTATTATCTTAGTAATGAAATAATTGATAATTTTTGTAAAGTCCTCTAACATTGAATATATTTCCTTAGAAATATGTTCATAAAAGTAGCATAAAATTGAGATTGATTATATTGTTGTAATTCTATTATAATAATTGTTTCTACTTTTGACCCAAGGCCAGCAATTATCCAGTTCATTACTGGTACTTTATTTTATCAACTCGGTAAGGATGAAAGGCAAAGTTAACCTCGACGAGAATGTCAGCAGAAGGGCACCCAGGAGTCATGATCTGGATGTGGCCTGGTTCCCCCTAGAATGGCACCCAGGAGTAATGACCTGGATGTGGCCTGGTTTCTCCCTAGAATGGCACCCAGGAGTCATGATCTGGATGTGGCCTGGTTTCCCCCTAGAATGGCACCCAGGAGTCATGACCTGAATGTGGCCTGGTTTCCCCCTAGAATGGCACCCAGGAGTCATGATCTGGATGTGGCCTGGTTCCCCCTAGAATGGCACCCAGGTGTCATGATCTGGATGTGGCCTAGTTTCTCCCTAGAATGGCACCCAGGAGTCATGATCTGGATGTGGCCTAGTTTCTCCCTAGAATGGCACCCAGGTGTCATGATCTGGATGTGGCCTGGTTTCTCCCTAGAATGGCACCCAGGAGTCATGACCAGGATGTGGCCTGGTTCCCCCTAGAATGGCACCCAACTGTCATGACCTGGGTGTGGCCTGGTTTTCCCCTAGAATGGCACCCAAGAGTCATGACCTGGATGTGGCCTGGTTTCTCCCTAGAAGGTCACCCAGGAGTCATGATCTGGATGTGGCCTGGTTCCCCCTAGAATGGCACCCAGGAGTCATGATCTGGATGTGGCCTGCCTCCCACCCCTAGAGTGTAAAACGTTAAGGGCCTAAAACTCGCTTGAAGGGTGGGAGTTTCTTCTCTGAAGACCTTCTGCTGCCCAGCCCTTCTGAGAGTTTCTTACCACTTACTATAATATCATAACACCAATTTGTTGAGGACCGTTGTATTAGGCAACAGCTAGCTCTGAGATTTTCAAAGAAAAGATATTTCATGATAAGCTTAGCTAGGAATTCATAATATAACTATCACATTAAACAAACAAAAACCAAAATAAAGATTTTCATAAAGATTTATAATTCAATTATTATTTTAATAATAAATTATTATTATTTTTGTTGTTGTTGTTGTTGTTGTTGTTGTTGTTGTTGTTGTTGTTGTTGTTGTTGTTGTTGTTGTCGTCGTCGTTAACTGAACACTCCTTATTTTCCAGAGAGGAGTTAGCCATGAGGATTGATTTAACGGAAGCAAGAGTTCAAGTGAGTTAAACACCGACATTTCCCCCTCTTTTACACACACACACATACGTACTAATGAGAATTTCAAGATTCTACATGGTTAAAGTCATTAAACAAATGCCTGAACTAAAAAAAAAAAAGGGATCTTTAAGGGCTGCCTCCATCTCAGGAAGTACTTACTATCATCATGGAAATACCACGACCCTAATATTCAATATTCACAAACATAATTTCCTCATACTAACACTCTGCACCGATTGACACGTCTCCTTCACACTACACTAACAAATGACTAACTCACGAACTGTCGAACACATACATATACTTACACACACATACAAACACATACACACATACAAACACATACACACACTTACACACACACACTCACACATATGCCATATCATATTATATTGCATTACTATTTTTTTATATACTAAGGGCGGTGGATTGGCAGTATTGGTAGAGGGTCGGACGCCTTGCTTTGACGCATAGAGTTACGGCCCTTGCCATTCTGAGTTCAAATCCCGCCGAGGTTAACTTTGCCTTTCATCCTTACGGGGTCGATAAAATAAAGTACCAGTAATATACTGGGTAATTGTTGGCCTTGTGCCTAAAGTAGAAATAATTACTATTTTTTTATATACTAAACAATTTTTAAGATTACATAAAAATCACCTCCCTTCGATTACCTATTGATACACTTTCCTATTCACACGCGATCTCACTCTGAAATCTTGTCCAGACATCTTGTCTCCACGTATATTTTGTGTCATTGTTTACAGTCAGCAGATGGCTTCCGTGCCTCTGCCTTGAAACCTTAGGTAGCGTGATAAATGTTAAGTGTATGAGTCTTTTATTATTTTCCTGGTTTCCATATATTAGATTGTGGTCATGCTGGAACAATCACTGGTTTCAATATATTAAACGATCATGCTGGAGCAATGAGTGATTTCCATTTATTTGACTTTGGTCATGCTA
>OZ024749.1:28986371-29053871 GCA_964016885.1 Eledone cirrhosa | reverse complement strand
TCTAGGTGATTACCCTTTATCAGTGCAGTTTACTGTTCACCTGCCAACTGTCAGAGCTAGTGAAAATACATGATATATATATATATATATATATATATTTATATATATATATATATATGTATATATATATATATTAAAGAGTTAAACAATATTCAATGAGTATATCAAAGAATGAGTTTTACAGTAGATTGGAAGCACTCTATGGAAAATAATTTTCCAGAGTTATTAATATTAAAATACAAATATTAATAAAATAGATGTTATTTTTATCAATTACTTTTTATTATACTTATTTCGGATGTACAACAGTACGCCCTCATCAGACAAAATATAATGATATATGACATACCCTGAGATGTTAAATGGTTAAGATTTAATAACCATTTAACATCTCAGGGTATGTCATATATCATTATATTTTGTCTGATGAGGACGTACTGTTGTACATCCGAAATATGTATAATAAAATGTAATTGATAAAAAGAACATCTATTTTATTAATATTTGTATTTTAATATATATATATATATATTGTTATACTTGGGGAGGGTCATATTTGTGTAATATTGCCAGAATTAATAACAGAACACACTCACTGTTTGGTTGGTTTTCGCTTTTCGCTTCTGTGTCTTTTATATCGGTAATCTAATTTATTCGGTCCTCAATGTTGCCATTGACTGACCAACGGTCAAAAATAATACAGATACAATATAGACACAAACACATATATATAGTTTATCAAAGTTCTTTCGTTGCACATCTGCAACATCGTCAGTGGTGCTATTGTTTCCTCCCGTTGCATTGTATTTTCTACGCCATCTTTATTTAGTCTGTTTATATATTTATTTATTTGTTTATTTTATTTTGTCTTCTTTGCGCATGCGTTTGCGTGTGTGTATAGTGTTTTGTTTGATGTGTGTTCGTGATTGGGTGACTGTGTATTGGTTAATGTATTCTATCTTTACTAGTGTGTGTTTATATGTGTTTGTTGTTATTGTGCTTGTGTATGTATTTATTTATTTATTTATCTATTTATTTATTTATACTTCTCTTAGGTCAGTGTTGTTTGTTTGGGTGTTGTTGTTATTCCATTCATTCTTTCTGTTTAGCCTTGGCCTTCTAAGTTCTATTTCACTGGCCTCTCTGATTTGCCTATCTGCTGGGTCATTTCTATGTTTAGATATTATTCTAATTTCTATGTTGTCTATGTTACCGTCGTGTTGTTGTCTGGCATGTTCGTATAGTACTGGCATGTTCGTTCAGTACTATACGAACATGCCAGACAACAACACGACGGTAACATAGACAACATAGAAATTAGAATAATATCTAAACATAGAAATGACCCAGCAGATAGGCAAATCAGAGAGGCCAGTGAAATAGAACTTAGAAGGCCAAGGCTAAACAGAAAGAATGAATGGAATAACAACAACACCCAAACAAACAACACTGACCTAAGAGAAGTATAAATAAATAAATAGATAAATAAATAAATAAATAAATAAATACATACACAAGCACAATAACAACAAACACATATAAACACACACTAGTAAAGATAGAATACATTAACCAATACACAGTCACCCAATCACGAACACACATCAAACAAAACACTATACACACACGCAAACGCATGCGCAAAGAAGACAAGATAAAATAAACAAATAAATAAATATATAAACAGACTAAATAAAGATGGCGTAGAAAATACAATGCAACGGGAGGAAACAATAGCACCACTGACGATGTTGCAGATGTACAACGAAAGAACTTTGATAAACTATATATATGTGTTTGTGTCTATATTGTATCTGTATTATTTTTGACCGTTGGTCAGTCAATGGCAACATTGAGGACCGAATAAATTAGATTACCGATATAAAAGACACAGAAGCGAAAAGCGAAAACCAACCAAACAGTGAGTGTGTTCTGTTATTAATTCTGGCAATATTACACAAATATGACCCTCCCCAAGTATAACAATATTTGTTTCGACACACGATGTCATATCAAAAACCTCGCAAAACTAATTCATCGCCGTTATATATACACATATATATATATATATATATATATATATATATATATATATATATATATATATATATATATATATATATATATATATATATATATATATATATATATATATATAGGAACGAGTAGGACCCCGACGGCTGAGCTCAAGCCGTTTCGACGGCTAATTCTGGACTAAATAAAAAATTTTATCCGCATATATATATATATATATATATGTATATATATATATATATATATATATATATATATATATATATATATATATATATATATATATATATATATATAGTAATAATAATACATTTGAAGACTAAAATCCAAAGTGGAGTTTCAGAAGATCCCGCTAAGGGTGAAAGCAACGATTCTTTGCTTAAACTTTAATCTGTTATTTTAATAAATATATATATATATATATATATATATATATATTATATGCATGGATATACATATATGTATATATACAGTACATACATATATATATATACATACATTTAGTTAGACCAGACAAATTCACACTTTATTTCTTTATAACCACTTAGTTAGACCACACAAATTTCATACCTTACTACTTTATAATTTCTACATTATATGTACCAGCCCCACATCTTACACTCCTTAAATTGATCGATAAGTTGATCACTACAATTACTAATTCAGACTAGCTAAACTTCCCGCTTTATTATTTCATATTTACTAAGTTAGACAATATAAACTGGAACATTTGATAAAATCTCTACCATTTTATATAAGACTAGTTTATAATTTTCTCCAAGTATCGATCGCTTTCCGGCAGTTTTGCGGTCGATACCGTAGCAGTGGAGACTTCTGGTGTTCTTGGCCCCAAGGCCACCTCCATGCTTACCACCATCGGCACAGAGTTGGCTACCCGCAAGTATGAGCCCCGCGAGTTGGAATGGCACTTCCAGCGCTTCACCTTCACCACCCTCCGGGGAAACGCCTTCTCTATTCTGTCCACCGGGGCCGAACTCCCGTTTGCTCACAATAGTGAGAGATGAGGGAGGGCGGCAGACACGGAGGCAGTGACAGTGGGTGTTTGGTTCTTTTGTTTTCGGACCTGGGGTATATATGTTTATATAAGAGTGAATGAATCCAAAAGCTGTTTCTTGTATTGCTTCTAATTACATTTCCGTTTAAAATCTGACAGACTATGCTATTTAGTAAGTTAGACCACTTAAACTTCATATATTTTTAGTTTAGAGTTTACTAATTTAGACCACGTAAATTTCAGTCTTTCTATTTTATAGATATTAAGTTAGACCACGTAAACATTGATACTTTATGATCACTAGTTTAGAATTTACTAAGTTAGACCACGTAAAATTCGTATCTTTCTAGTTTATAATTTAGTAAGTTAGAACAAGTAAAGATTGCTACTGTATAATTACTAGTTTATAATTTAGTTAGACCACGTAAACTTTGCACCTTTCTAGTATATATATAATTTAATAAGTTAAATCACTTAAACAAATCTTATTAGTTTATAATTTACTAGATTAGACCGCATAATCTTCACAGCTTTTAAGTTTATAATTTATTAGATTAGACCAGGTAAACATCACGTCTTACTAGTTTATAAATACTAATCTAGACCACGTAAACATTACTATTTTATAATTGATAGTTAATAATGTACTAAGACCACCTAAACGTCGTATCTTTTTAGTTTATAATTTACTTGGTGTGAATAAAATTTAATTGCGTTTTACGAAGTTAGACCATGCAAACATTACTACTTTATAAATACTAAGTTAGACCACGCAAACCTCGTTCGTTACTAGTTAATAATTTACTACATTAGACCACACAAACATTACTATTTTTTAAATATTAAGTTAGACAACACAAACCTCGTTCGTTTAGTTAATAATTTACTATGCTAGACCACGTAAAGATTGATGCCTTATACAGTATTGTGTTGAAATGAGAAGCATGTGGTAAGTTCTGTATCAGATTATATAAAACTTTAGCAATGTATTGTCATAAACATGTCATTAGGATTAGAAATGTTAATATCACATTTTAATATCTAAATCATTGTCTGTGAATGAGCATTGCAGAGTAGGCACTTTAAGGTTAATTGGGTAAATATGCCTTGGCTGTTTATATGAAGCAACCTATATAAATGCATGCTGAATGGTAGGCGCGAAAAACTGGAGAGCTATTTGTAAATATTATTATCTAGAAGTGTGGTAAGTAATTATCTCGTTTGCAATTAGTGATTTCATCACCGCAGCTGAGGTTTTTCAATAATAGTAGATAAGGGTGATGGCAACGATAATAATAATAATAATAATAATAATAATAATAATAATAATAATAATAATAATAAGGGAAGAAAACGCACATGGTGGATATATATCGTTATGGAATCGCTCCCGTAAGTTTTTGATTTTTACTTATTTAAAACAACTGTGATAGAATAATTCTTATTACAAATGAAGTATAAGATTACAGTTTGTACGTTCAGCATCACTTTACGCCATAGGGCCCCAATATTTAATATTTAATTTTGGATCAGAAATGTTATAGTCGAAAAAGAGAAAATGGCTAAGTGGACAGACAGGCAAATAATTTCACCACCAACACCACCACCGCCACCATCACCACTACCACGCCAAAAACTCTAGTCAAGTTACCTCAACTTCTATTTCTACTTCAACTTCAACACCATCACTACAGTACTACGATCACATCACCACCACCACTGCCTCATTATCGCTACCGCCGCTATTCTCTCCCACTACCTCCTGCTATGTACTACTAGCACAGCACCACCACCACCACCACCACCACCACCACTGTCTCATTATCACTACCGCCGCTATTCTCTCCCACTACCTCCTGCTAAGACATGCATCGTAGTGTCCCCACTAAAAGAGGAAGGCATCAAAAGATATAAATAAACTGATTTGATGACCCGGTCAAAAAATCAAAAAACCAAAAATCAAAATCAAAACAGCACAGCAACAACGAAAAAGGTAAAGAAAAGAAAAATGAAAAGAAAAACAGACAGAGAAGGAAAAAAACCCAACTAAATCAGACATTCAAACATTACATTACAATGAAACTTATGCTTATTCTTTTGGTTTTTTTTTTTACCTATTTGTTTGTTTGTTTATTTATGTTCGTCTACAGCGTGATAGTGCCACACTAAAATCACCGGTGGTTATGTAACCATACATTCACCAATCCTCGATAAGAGTGTTTAAATGTCGAACCTAAACAGTTCGAATAACGGTGAAGTGGAGACTGGAATGTCATGTGACAGACTCTCACCCAGCAGGTGCTCCCTGGCTCAGCAGCAGGGACCTGGCTGTCAACCAAATACTGTTGGCGTCGGAGGAAGAAGAAGGAAAGGGACCAGAACTAACTGGACGAAATAATTGAATAGAACTGTTATGCAATGTTACCTGAAGAGTAACCCCAAGGAGAAAGGCTATAGGAAATGGATGCATAACATCTGGAACGAGATTGGTCTATTTAAATTAGATGAACAAAAATTGGTCGGGCAGGCTCGGGTAATAAGAACTAATGGGTGGATAAGCGAGCTGGAACTGGAGGAACTGAGCAGAGAGATTAGGTTTGAAATGGAGAGTGGAGTATGCCAGGCAAACGAGTCAGTGGGAAATGAAGGTGAAGAGGTTGAGAGAACGGAGGAACCATCCGAAGCAGACAATGATCTGAATGCTGAAATAAATAATACCTGGAACAAAGATACTGGAAATAAAGTACAAAACTAGGAGGAAAAAGCTAAATATTATCATAGAGGAACTGAAGCAACGCATTGTAGCAAAGAGTGCAAAAATTAGGCGATACGAGAGCAGAGTCAGTCAGTATAGACTGAACCGCATGTTTGACAACAACCAGAAGATGTTGTTTGGACAGCTTGAAGGGAAAGAAAGAGGCAACGACTTGATCCCTGAGGCGGAACAAACTAAGACATTCTGGAGAGGAATATGGGAGCAGGATGTTAAACAAAATGACCAGGCAGTGTGGATTGAGACAGTACAAAAGGAGATTAGTGAACAGGCACACCAACAAACTGATTTGAGTATCACAGTTGAAACTCTTAAGGGGCAGGCCAAAAAACTAACCAACTGGAAATCACCAGGCCCAGATGGTGTCCAGGGGTATTGGATTAAAAATATAACATCCCTCCACCCGAAACTGACAACCATGTTCAATGACTGCTTGATGTCAGGTGAGATTCCAGAGTGGTTGACAAAAGGTACCACAGTTCTGGTAATGAAAGACCGAATCAAGAGTAATGATGTTACCAACTATAGACCTATCACATGTCTGTCCGTAATGTGGAAACTGTTGACAAGCATTATGTCTGAGGAAATCTACCATCACCTCCACACAAACAACTTGTTACCGGACGAACAGAAAGGATGCCGAAAGAAGTCCCGTGGTACAAAGGACCAGTTACTTATTGATAAGATGGTAATGAGGAATTGCAAGAGGAGACACACTGGTCTTGCCATGGGATGGATAGACTACAAAAAGGCATTTGACATGGTGCCTCATTCTTGGATCACCAAAAGCCTAGAGATCTTCAAGGTGGCAGATAACATCAGACAGTTGTTGGGCAAAAGTGTGAAGTCCTGGAAAACAGAGTTAACATCAGCTGGAGAATCCTTGGGAGACGTGAAGATCAAGAGAGGTATCTTCCAGTGAGATAGTCTGTCCCCTCTGTTGTTTGTCCTTGCCCTGATGCCCCTGACCATTATACTGCGAAAAGTGAGAGCAGGATACAAGTTGGGAAAGGGAGAGCTCACCATCAATCACCTCCTCTTCATGGACGATCTTAAGCTCTTCGGGAAGAGTGAGAAGGAGTTGGATGTGCTTCTGGACACTGTCCGTATTTTCAGCAATGATATATGTATGCAATTTGGTATTAGTAAGTGTGGAGTCCTTGTGGTGAGGAGGGGTAAATTGAGCAGAAGCAACGGAATCCAGGTACCAACAGGTGAGATGATAAAGGAAATTGACACTGAAGAAGGATACAAGTATTTGGGTGTTCTGGAGGCTGATGACATCAAGAACAAAAAAATGAAGGAATTGATAAGATCTGAATACATTCGGAGAGTAAGGAGCGTATTAAAGTCACATCTGAACAGTAGGAATGCCATAAGTGCAGTAAATTCCCGAGCTGTGTCTATTATTAGGTACAGTGCGGGAATTCTGAGATGGAATGTTGCTGAACAAAAAGAAATGGATAGGAAGACTAGGAAGCTATTGACTATCTACAACATGTTCCACAAGAGGAGTGATGTCGATAGACTCTACTTAAGGAGATCTGAGGGTGGAAGAGGTCTTATCAGCATAGAGGACTGTGTTCAGATGGAGAAAAACAACCTACACAAATACGTGACTGATAGTAAGGAGCCAATGCTCAGAATTGTACTGAAGGAGAGGACAATAGACCAGGGGATGTCCAAGGAGGAAATAACAACAAGGAGAAAGAGCAGCCTTCATGAAAAATCCCTTCATAGTACCTTCTTTGAGAAAACTGAATTCAGAGATCCACAGACATGGAACTGGTTGAAAAGAGGAGACCTTAAAAAGGCTACAGAAGGAATGTTAATGGCTGCGCAAGAGCAGGCCCTCAAAACGAAGTGGTTGAAACACCATATTTACAAGGAGGAAGCTAGCCCACTGTGCAGGATCTGTGGAGAGAGAGAGGAGACTGTGGCTCACATTGTATCCGAGTGTAAACACCTAGCCCAGACTCACTATAAGGGCTGGAGACATGATGTGATGGGTAGGGTGATCCACTGGCACCTATGCAAAGTAAACAATTTACCACATTCTGAGAAGTGGTATGAGCATAAGCCAGAGTCGGTGATAGAAAACGATCAGGTGAAGGTGCTGTGGGATTTTAGGATACAGACGGACAAGAAACTGGAACACAATAGACCTGACCTGGTGGTTTTGGACAAGGAAAAAAGATCGTGTCTGATTGTGGATGTGGCCTGCCCTTTCGACACGAGAGTGCAAGAGAAGGAGAGGGAGAAAATTAACTGATGCCAGGACTTAAAGTGGGAGGTAAAAAGGATTTGGAACTGCCATGAAGTCAAAGTGGTCCCGATTGTCATAGGCGCACTAGGTACTATCTCAAAAAGTTTCCAAGGATGGTTAAAGAAAATTGGCCCCGCCACGCTTTTTGGAACGCTTCAAAAGGCATGCTTGCTGGGAACAGCAAGAACCCTCCGATATGTCCTGAATATCTGAGGCTGCAGGTAGCGGCTTGATATTCATTTCAACAAACTTTCCAGTTAACTAACATCAATGACTGAGACTCAAAGAACAATAATAATAATAATAATAATAATAATTGTTTCTACTTTTGGCACAAGGCCAGCAATTATCCAGTACATTACTGGTACTTTATTTTATCGACCCCGTATGGATGAAAGGCAAAGTTAACCTCGGCGGGATTTGAAATCAGATCATAAAGGGACGTAACTGTGCTAGAAAACATTTCCGACCCTCTACCGATGCTGCCAATTCACCGCTCTAATAATAATAATAATAATGATTTCATTTATTGGCCACAAGAGCCGACATGTAAGGGACAATACAAAGACACGCACAGTGTGGGTTTACAATAAGCTCCAGTAAAAGTGCACAATGGCAAGACTAATTTAACAATGAAAATATAAAAAATATAAAATAAGCTATGCATAAACATAGCAAAATTAATTCCCTAATAGGGGGGGGGGGGGCAGGGGTGACTCAGGTACCCCACCAATCCTGAACCACCCGGCGCTTCTAGGGCACTCGGGGAGAGCACCCCTAATAATAATGTTTTGTATTATTGGCACAAGGCCAGCAATTTGGAGCGGGGGAAAGTCGATTAAATCGACCTCAGTGAATCACTGGTGCTTTATTTTATCGACCCCATAAGGAAGAAAGGCAAAGCTAACCTCGGTGGGATTTGAACTCAGAACGTAAAGGGCCGTAATTCTATGTTGCAATGCAGGGAGTCTGACACTCTAAACATTTTTCCATCCAACGCTCTACCGACACCGCCCTCATAATAATAACAATAATAATAATTTCTAGTATAAGCACAAGACCAGCAATTTGGGAAGAGGGGAAAGTCGATTAAATCAATTTCAGTACATTACTGGTACTTTATTTTATCGACCCCGTAAGGATGAAAGGCATAGTTAACCTCGGCGGGATTTGAACTCAGACCGTAAAGGACTGTAACTCTATACTGCCAATCCACCGCCCTCATAATAATAACAATAATAATAATAATTGTTTCTACTTTTGGCACAAGGCCAGCAAATTACCAGTACATTACTGGTACTTTATTTTATCGACCCCGTAAGGATTGGAAAATGCTCTGAGGATGATGATGACAATCGTGATGATGATGATGATGATAACAATGATGATGATGATGACAAAATAACAGCTATAACAAGTGAGTTTAGAATTTGAATAAACAGCTGTGTGGTGGTGGTTTTTTGGTGGTGGTGGTGGTGGTGGTGGATGGGGTGTGGGGGGATGGACTTAGTGGAATTGGAGGAGACCATCTAATCTATTTAATGGCAGCGTTTGGCAAGAAGAAGAAGAAGTTGTTTTTGTGGTGGTGGTAGTTGGTGGTGGTTGGGATTCTGGTTGTGGTCTTGTCTGTGGTGGTGGTTGTGGCTGTAGGTCGTAGTTGTAGTTGTGGTTTTATTAAATGTTAGAAAACCAACTGAGCTGTTGCGAATACGTTGATGGAGTGCGTATAAATGAAATGCAACGCCAATTATATAACGTTTGAGTGGTTTAAGCAATTAGAAGTAATAAAATATTTCCTCTCTTTCTTACGCATACATACCGTAAAAATGGCGATGGAATTGTAATAAATTCCTGAGAATAATGGACGATAAAGTGATTAATAATATATCTATGGTTGTAACTGTTTAAAAAAAGAAATTTTCTGAAGAGGGCACATTTCAGTCGAAATATAAAACTGGTTGAATGGGATAATTAATTATCCATCCAATAACGATTTTCACCGGAAATGGATTTCTATTGTTGTATTTTTATCAGTAATTCTGAAATGTGGTCCTTCGAATTAATTCGGATTCTCAAAATGTATTTAATATTAATCTAAAGATCTAAAATGCGGTTAAAACTTTACCAAAAGATATTTCTGATTAATGTCTGTAATGTTTTTCTTGGTATCAGCCCTTGTGGCCAATAAAGAAATCATTATTATTATTATTATTATTATTATTATTATTATTATTATTATTATTATTATTATTATTATTATTATTATTATTATTGTTGTTATTCCTTGAATCTCAGTCATTGATGTTGGTTAACTGGAAAGTCCGTTGGAATGAATATCAAGCCACTACCTGCAGCCTCAGATATTCAGGACGTATCGGAGGGTTCTTGCTGTTCCCAGCAAGCATGCCTTTTGAAGCGTTCCAACAAGCGTGAAGGGGCCGATTTTCTTTAACCATCCCTGGAAACTTTTGGAGATAGTCCCCAGTGCGCCTATGACAATCGGGATCACTTTGACTTCATAGCAGTTCCAAATCCTTTTCACCTCCCACTTTAGGTCCTGGTATCGGTTAATTTTCTCCCTCTCCTTCTCTTGCACTCTCGTGTCGAAAGGGCAGGCCACATCCACAATCAGACACGATCTTTTTTCTTTGTCCACAACCACCAGGTCAGGTCTATTGTGTTCCAGTTTTTTGTCCGTCTGTATCCTAAAATCCCACAGCACCTTCACCTGATTGTTCTCCATC
This sequence comes from Eledone cirrhosa, assembly GCA_964016885.1. Classification (NCBI taxonomy): domain Eukaryota; kingdom Metazoa; phylum Mollusca; class Cephalopoda; order Octopoda; family Eledonidae; genus Eledone; species Eledone cirrhosa. The sequence continues at coordinate 29,043,039 of OZ024749.1, read as the reverse complement.
ACCGCCTCTGGCCTATGCTCATACCATTTCTCAGAATGTGGTAAATTGTTTACTTTGCACAGGTGCCAGTGGATCACCCTGCCCATCACATCGTGTCTCCAGCCCTTATAGTGGGTCTGGGCTAGGTGTTTACACTCGGACACAATGTGAGCCACAGTCTCCTCTCTCTCTCCACAGATCCTGCACAGTGGGCTAGCCCCCTCCTTGTAAATATGGTGCTTCAACCACTTCGTTTTGAGGGCCTGCTCCTGCGCAGCCATTAGCATTCCTTCTGTAGCCTTTTTGAGGTCTCCTCTTCTCAACCAGTTCCATGTCTGTGGATCTCTAAATTCAGTTTTCTCAAAGAAGGTACTATGAAGGGATTTTCCCTTAAGGCTGCTCTTCCTCCTTGATGTTATTTCCTCCTTGGACATCCCCTGGCCTACTGTCCCCTCCTTCAGTACAGTTCTGAGCATTGGCTCCTTACTATAGGTCACGTATTTGTACAGGTTGTTTTTCTTCATCTGAACACAGTCCTCTATGCTGATAAGACCTCTTCCACCCTCAGATCTCCTTAGGTAGAGTCTATCGACATCACTCCTCTTGTGGAACATGTTGTAGATAGTCAATAGCTTCCTAGTCTTCCTATCCATTTCTTTTTGTTCAGCAACATTCCATCTCAGAATTCCCGCACTGTACCTAATAATAGACACAGCTCGGGAATTTACTGCGCTTATGGCATTTCTGCTGTTCAGATGTGACTTCAATACGCTCCTTACTCTCCGAATGTATTCAGTTCTTAACAATTCCTTCATTTTTTTGTTCTTTATGCCATCAGCCTCCAGAACGCCCAAATACTTGTATCCTTCCTCAGAGTCAATTTCCTTTATCATCTCACCTGTTGGTATCTGGATCCCGTTACTTCTGCTCAACCTACCCCTCCTCATCACAATGACTCCACATTTACTAATACCAAACTGCATACATATATCACTGCTGAAAATACGGACAGTGTCAACAAGCACATCCAACTCTTTCTCACATTTCCCGAAGAGCTTAAGATCGTCCATGAAGAGGAGGTGATTGATGGTAAGCTCTCCCTTTCCCAACTTGTATCCTGCTCTCACTTTTCGCAGCATAATGGTCAAGGGCATCAGGGCAAGGACAAACAACAGAGGGGACAGGCTATCTCCCTGGAAGATACCTCTCTTGATCTTCACGCTTCCCAAGGATACTCCAGTTGATGTCAACTCTGTCTCCCAGGACCCCATACTCCTGCCAAGCAACTGTCTGATGTTATCTGCCACCCTGAAGATCTCCAGGCTTTTGGTGATCCAAGAATGAGGCACCATGTCAAATGCCTTTCTGTAGTCTATCCATCCCATGGCAAGATCAGTGTGTCTCCTCCTGCAATTCCCCATTACCATCTTATCAATAAGTAACTGGTCCTTTGTACCACGTGACTTCTTTCGGCATCCTTTCTGTTCGTCCGGTAACAAGTTGTTTGTGTGGAGGTGATGGTAGATTTCCTCAGATACAATGCTCGTCAACAGTTTCCACATTACGGACAGACATGTGATAGGTCTATAGTTGGTAACATCATTACCCTTGATTCGGTCTTTCATTATCAGAACTGTGGTACCTTTTGTCAACCACTCTGGCACCTCACCCGACACCAAGCAGTCATTGAACATGGCCGTCAGCTTCGGGTGGAGGGATGTTAAATTTTTAATCCAATACCCCTGCACACCATCTGGGCCTGGTGATTTCCAGTTGGTTAGTTTTTTGGCCTGCCCCTTAAGAGTTTCAACTGTGATACTATTATTACTATTATTATTATTATTATTATTATTATTATTATTATTATTATTATTATTATTATTATTATTATATACCAAAGTAGAAACAATTATTTTAAATATAGAAACAATTATTATGATTATTGTTCTTTGAGTCTCAGTCATTAATGTTAGTTAACTGGAAAGTTTGTTGAAATGAATATCAAACCGCTACCTGCAGCCTCAGATATTCAGGACGTATCGGAGGGTTCTTGCTGTTCCCAGCAAACATGCCTTTTGAAGTGTTCCAAAAAGCGGGTCTTCTTCTTCTTCTTCTTCTTCTTCTTCTTCTTCTTCTTCTTCTTCTTCTTCTTCTTCTTCTTCTTCTTCTATCTAAAGTACCAGTAATGCACTGGGGGAAATTTAATCGACTTTCCCCTCCATCAAAATTGTTGGCTTTGTACCTAAACCAGAAACCATGGATTGGCAGTATTGGTAGAGGGTCGGACGCCATGCTTTGACGCAAAGAGTTACGGCCCTTTCCATTCTGAGTTCAAATCCCGCCGAGGTTAACTTTGCCTTTCATCCTTACGGGGTCGATAAAATAAAGTACCAGTAATTCACTGGGGTTGATTTAATCGACTTTCTTTTCCTCCAAAATTGCTGGCCCTGTGCCTAAATCAGAAAGCATTATTATTATTATCAATTCGGTTTATAATTAAATTAAAATTAATGATTTAGAATTTTCTAAATCTGACAGATGACAGATTCTGAAATATTTTAGTAAATTAATTACATTCTATTATTAATTGTATTAAGGGCAGTGGATTGGCAAAATCAATAGAGCTACTGCTGTCTCTTCTTCTTCTTCTTCTTCTTCTTCTTCTTCTTCTTCTTCTTCTTCTTCTTCTTCTTCTTCTTCTTCTTCTTCTTCTTCTTCTTCTTCTTCTTCTTCTTCTTCTTCTTCTTCTTCTTCAAAAGCAACCATCTCCAACTGATCCGGCTGGTTCCCCAAGCGAGACCAGCCAAGCTCATGGATGTTATCCAACCATCTTGCTCAGGGGCTACCACAGGGTCTCCTACCGTTTGTTTTTGTCCGTAAAATCTGTCCAGCGATTCTTTCCTGAGACATTCTAGCCCTATGCCCATAGTATCGGAGCTATGATCGCTCAATTCGGAGAATTAGCAGCTCTACCTGGAGTGCATCTCTGATCTCCGAACTTCGCACTCTATCGAATAACGTTACTCTAAAAACCCTTCGGGGGAACCCCATTTCGGCAGCTTGTATTCGCGATCGTATTCTTTCGGTCATTACCCAAAATTCATGACCCTAGGTAAGTTTTGGCAGGAATACCGAATTGAAGATAGTGATTTTGGCTTTTACACCTACCTCCCTTCTTCTGATTACCGAATGCTAAAGCTGGCGCATTACTGCACAAGCTCTTACAAATCTTGCATTTAATTCAGCCTCCTGCCTTCCATCACTCGGGAACACTATCCCGAGATACTTGAACTTCTCTATCTGCTACAATGGAACACCATTTACATGTAGAGTGCACTGCGCAGGCTTCTTTAAGAAGATATGTCTCAGTTTTCGCAGCACCGATTTTCATTCTAGCCATATAGCACTCGGCATCAAACCTACCTCCCTTCTGATTACGGAATGCTGAAGCTGGCGCATTGTCTCACCAGCTTTTAGAGTGTCGGACAAAATGCTTAGGAGCATTTAGTTACCGCCCTTGACATTATGAGATCAAATCCCGCTTAGGTTAGGCTTGCCTTTCATACTTCCGGGAAGTACGAGTCACGAACTGGGGTCGATGTACTCAACTTTCTCCTCCACACAAATTGTTGTCTTTGTGTCTAAATTTGCTCAAGGACACAAAGCGCCGCTGCGAGTCAAACTCACATCGTTACGATCGTGAGTTGAACACCTTAACCACTAAGCCACGCGCCTTCACATGTTACCACGTGCTGAATAGGTTAAAATATTATTTATTTTGCAGAAGGATCCTTATGGAGTAGCGTGAAATAAAGTGTCTCGCTCAAGGACATAAAACGCCGCCGGGAATGAAACCCACAGCTTTACGATCGTTAGCCGAACACCTTAACCACTAAGCCACGCGCCTTCACGTGTTACCACGTGCTGAATAGGTTAAAATATTATTTATTTTGCAGAAGACTCCTTATGCCATATCTACTTGGAGAAAATAAACCATTAATTTGTTTAATAGAATCCAAACAAATAAATATAATTTCTTCTCGATGATAATTGCGGAGCTGGTAGTTTTGTGAATGGATTCGACAGAGAACAAATATTTGACTAGTCAGACGGCAGTGGTGGTGCTGATGGTGCTGGAGGTGTTGGAGGCTGTCACCGTGATTATTGAATCTCCGTTGAACAAGATTCAATTACACTGATTAATTAGCCGTCTTCTAGATCAAATATAGTCAACCGATGCAATCAAACGAAAGCAATAATAGCGACAACGAGTTGGTTTGTGTGTCTAGTGAACAAGAAACACCGGAAATGCTTCAAGCCAGCCCATTGCCGACATATTAGCTTTAGCGTTCTATGTCAACGGGTTGTTATTATTAAAGAAAGGAAGAAAAAAATCAAACTTTTTTTTCCTTTAATACATGGTGTAAATTAAACAAGATGGCTGATGCTGTGGAGAAATATAAAGATGGCGCTAGTAGTAACAAGGACAATGAACGAGGTTTTAACATTTGGTAGGTTTATAAATGGACAATAACGAATATTTATTCCTTCCAACACACCCAACTCCTATTTTAGTTCTATTTAATAAACTTCAAATAGTATTTTGTTTACTATTTCAGAAAAAAATAACAAACAACATCAACAATAACAAAAGTTATTCCAGATTTTTTTTTTTTTTTTACAAAGATGCAGGAAATGTTATGTTTTATTAAAAATGAAACTGTTGATTAAATCTTAAGAATTTGTTGAAATTAATTTTGCGTTTATTTTTTTTGTATGAGAAATGAAGAAGTAAATATATTGAATAAAGAAATGGAAAGGATGTTTAATAACATCAGTGTTCCGTTTTATGATGAGCGTATTGTACTGGGGATACACATACATCTATAAATAAATATATAAATGAGTCCCGGGTTCAAATGGGGGTAACCACAGTAAGTAAGGTACTCAATACATTAGTAGAGTGTAAATATAATGTTTAATATAGAAATGGTTTCTACAGAACTGTTTCATTCAAGCTTTCCTTGTGATGATTTCTTTTGAATGAAACAGTTCTAGTCCTGTAGAAGCCATTTCTTTATTAAACATCATATATATATATATATATATATATATATATATATATATATATATATAACGGAGGAAATGTGGCAAGGAATCAGGTCGACCATAACGCACCAAAGTACTCAATACTTAGGGTAGTAGAGTGGGTAATAGGGACGAGTAGGACCCCGACGGCTGAGCTCAAGCCGTTTCGACGGCTAATTCTGGACTAAAAAGATTTTAGTCCAGAATTAGCCGTCGAAACGGCTTGAGCTCAGGCGTCGGGGTCCTACTCGTCCCTATATATATATATATATATATATATATATATATATATATATATATATGTGTGTGTGTGTGTGTGTGTGTGTGTGTATATATATATATATATATTATATATATATATGTGTGTGTGTTTGTGTATGTGTGTGTGTGTATATATATATATATATATATATATAGAGAGAGAGAGAGAGAAATACTCGTTCACACTAACACATACATATATATATATATGTGTGTGTGTGTGTATGTGTGTGTGTATTGATTTATTCATCATCGTACCAGAATTAACTAGTACTACTACTACTACCACCACCACCACCACCTCCACCACTACCTCCACCGCCGCCACCGATATAATATAATTTAATATAACAATGTAATATAATATAATATACTGTAATATATTCTAATTTAATGTAATCTAATCTAAAGTAATATAATATAGTACAATATAATACAATACAATATAATACAATACAATATATTATAATATAATATATTATAATATAATATAATATAATATATAATATAATTATCTCTACTTTTGGCACAAGGCCAGCAATTACCAAGTACATTACTGGTACTTTAATTTATCGACCCCGTAAGGATGAAAGGCAAAGTTAACCTTTTGATTTAATATATTAGGAAGTCGTTGTCTGTTTCTGACAGCAATATATATTGCTAATGAAGCGAGGCGGCAACACAAAGACAATAAGACAATTAGTACTAAAATAATTATAGTTTAATAATTTATAGCCTGCAGACGAAGAACAGTTCATTTGTTTCAAATATTAATAAATTAGCAAACATAGTTAGAAATATTTGGTGGTGTCGGTAGAGCATCGGACAATATGCTTCGCGATATAGAGTTACGGTCCTTTACATTCTGAGTTCAAATCACGCCGATGTTAGCTTTGCCTTTCATTCTTAAGGTGTCGATAAGTAAAGCACAAGTTATGCACTTAATCGATTTTCCCCTCCCCTTCAAATTGCTGGCATTGTACCTAAAACAGAATCAATTATTATTATTCGTATTTGTAAATCTCAGACATTTAGGTGTTAAACGATCTGGATATTTCAGTTAGGGAGCAGTCAACAAGTTGACAAAGGTCCCTCACTGTATTATCTTCTGCGTCTTACATAGACAAGACTTTCCTTAAAATCCTTGCTGTACCAAGAAGTGCTGTCGTCTATATAACCTGTAACCTTACATCAATTCTGGTTCTATTAACACAGTCCTCAAAACTCTCCAATATACATCCCGAAGCTCCAATCACCACTGGAATCCCTACCATCTCTTTCACCCCTTACAACTTTCCAGCCTTCTCCCTCAGTGGCTCATACTTTTCCATCTGTTCATACTCTTTATGTTTCACTCTACTATCCCCTGGGACAGATATATTAATAATTTTGGTCTCTTGTTTCTTCTTGTTCACAACTAAAATGTTTGGCCTTCTTGCCTTCTTCACCATTCTATTGAATTCAATGGTGAAGTCCCACAAAATTTTAAGTTCATCATTCTCTAACACCCCGTCTGATCTCTGTTCATACCATTTAGTTGCTCTGACAAACCCGAATTTATCATCATCATCATCATCTGAGCAATTAAATCCTTCACACAACCACACATGCATGCAAGCATACACACACACATTTATGTATATTTATGTATTTTTATATGTATTTATATATATATATATATGTATATATATATATATATAGTAATAATATTATTTATTCTTATATATGAGTTATATATAATTATAAATATGAAAGGGTAGTATTAAGCAAAAATTTGATTGTTTTATTTATATATATATATATACGATGGGCTTCCACATAATTTTCTTGGTCAACCCGAGGCTATAGAAGAAGATATTTGACCAAGATACCCCACTGTGGAACAGAAACCGAAACCATGTAGTTACGAAGTAGACTTCTTAACCACACAGCCATGCCAGCACCTATCCATTAAAAAAATTATCATACATTTAAAAAAATTATCATACATTTAAAAAAAATTATCATACATTTTTATGGATTAATATAACATTTTTCCTCTTCTTTTCTTTTCTATTTGATTAGGTTTGGTTCCAGAACCGCAGAGCAAAATGGCGTAAAAAAGAGAAAGTTGGTCCTCAATCTCATTTGTATGGTCCTTACTCAAATAACTTGAATGTTGGGCGTGTTGGAGTTTTGCCCACACATCAAAGTTACGCCGATCTCTTGATGAAATCGTACGAAAACCACATTCTTGGTCGGTACACCTTAGCATCAGCACAGAATGCCAACCCACAGTTCTCTCCCCCTACTGCTGCTGCTGCTGCTGCGGCTGCTGCCGCCGCCGCCGCAGCAGCTGGCTTTTACAGTCCGATGGCGTTGGCGGCAGCAGCGGGACTATCGTCGACGTCATCGTCGGCGGCGGCTCAGATCAGATCTTTCCCTTCATTTAGTACACATTTACCTCCCCCTGGCTCATTCCAACACCTCTTGGCCAGCATGACGTCGACGGCAGCGAAAAGCCGTGACAGTAACAACAACACCAACAGCAGCAGCAGCAATAACAACAACAACAACAACAACAGTAATAACAGCAACGGGTCGCCTGCTAGCATAAACAACAATGTTAGTTCTAATGATTCGACATCAGCATCACAATCTCCGCCCACCACAGCAGGACTGACAGTTACATCGGGAAATTTCGCTGATGCCGACAGACGTTCCTCAAGTATAGCTGCTCTACGAATGAGAGCCAGAGAACACGAAATTAGGCTTGGACTTAACGGAAAATGTAACAGTATTGTTTATTGAAAGGGAGGGCCAATATTTATGGAATATATATATATATATAATGCATATATATATATATATATATATATATATATATATATATATATATGTATGTATACACATATATATGTATGCATTTATGTACTTATGTATGTATATATATATATATATATATATATATATATATATATGTGCATACATACATATATATATATATATATATATATATATATATATATATATATATATATATATATATATATATATATATTATAAAGAAAAATAACAACTAAACTTGTAACAGCAACAACGAAATTTTGTGAAATTTAGAGAAGAAAATAATAATCGGGTTAATCCTAATAATAATTAATTAATTAATGAAAAGATCATTTTTTTTTATTCACGTTAACATTTTTTTACCTACCAAATTTCGCATTTAATTAAAAAGATTCGAGAAATCCAAGAGCAAATAAAAAACGACTCAATCAAAATAAAATATACTAAAATAGGAAAATACAATGTCAAGATAGTAACCATGTTGTTTTTAAGATTTCTGACTGTAATGGTTGTACCACTGGCAGTAGGAAGAATTGTGTTGGACCTCCGTCAGTCTCGACAACGAGTGTTCCAGTTGTTTGATCAAATAACATTCAGCCTGTTCATGAAGTCAACGAGCAAGTGGCTGAATATTCCACAAACAGCTCTCAGGGACATTCAAATGACACAGTGCCTGTGTGTGTGTGACAAGGCTGGGTCCTTTGAATTACAGAATTACAAGTACAGTCGGTTTTGTATTACAGTGCAAGTTGCTTGCTAAGCATTCCACACACGCATGCATCCTTAACGTAGTTTTCAGGGAGATTCAACGTGACACAATGTGTAACAAGGGTAGATCCTTTGAATTACCAGGTACGACACATTTATGCCAGTGGAGTCGACTGGAGCAAGGTGAAATAAGTGTGTCTTTCACAAGGACACAACACACTATCTCCGATGGGAATAGAACTCACGACCTTACGATCGTGATCCAAAACACTCTAACAATTAAGTCAAACACCTTCACAGGAAAAAATAGTAAGTACAGTCATGCGAATAATTCTTGGAGGACATTTTTTAGCCCCAGAATCTTTGACATTGTATGATCCAAACTGATTTAACATTTATTGAAAAGAAGCCTCAACAAACGACTTGGTATCGAACTTTATTACACGAAAAAAAAAAAAAGCAAAAACCAAGCATCTCCTGCGCCATTACAGTCTTCGACTAACAATGGTCAGAAATTCTTCATTCTTCTTCTTTCCACAGTATTTCCGATCTCTTTTCACTGATGTCCATATATGTCAATATATGTCCATGTTTGTCCATATATGTCCATGTATGTTCGTGTATGTCCATATTTGTCCATAATGTTCGTGTATGTCCATATATGTCAATATATGTCCATGTATGTTCGTGCATGTCCATATTTGTCCATGATGTTCGTGTATGTCCATATATGTCAATATATGTCCATGTATGTTCGTGCATGTCCATATTTGTCCATGATGTTCGTGTGTGTCCATATATGTCAATATATGTCCATGTATGTCCATATATGTCCATGTATGTTCATGTATGTCCATATATGTCAATATATCCCATGTATGTCCATACATGTCCATATATGGCAATGTATGTCCATCTATGTCCATATATGTCCGTGTATGTCCATGTATGTTCATGTATGTCCATGTATGCCCATATTTGTTTATGTATATCCATATATGTCCATATATATATATCCATATATTATGTATATCCATATATATCCATATATGTTCATATATATCCATATATATTCCATATATGTCAATATATGTCCGTATATGTCCATGTATTTACCTGTCTATCTGGCTGTCTTTCTGTCTATGTGCGTATGTATGGATGGATGGATGGATGTATGATTTAATGTATGTATGCATAGATTTGTATGTATGTTTTTATGCGTATGTATGAAAAAGACTGAGCATATTTCATACATAAATGGTGTATATATATACATATCAGATATATGAGTGCGTGTGTATATGTATGTAAGCATATAACTAATAATAAATATGTATAATTTCTATATATGTATATATATATCTATATATATATATACACTTTATATATATATATATATATACACGTTATATATACAATTATATATACCTATATATGTATAGATATAATAATAATACATACATATATACAAATGTATATATATATATATATATATATATATATATACATATATATATATATATATATATATATATATATATATATATGTATGTGTGTGTGTGTGTGTGTGTGTGTGTGTGTGTGTGTGTGTGTGTGTGTGTGTGTGTGTGTGTGTGTGTGTCTATATGTCTCTCTCTATATGTGAACCAGTACATTAGTTCATGTCATTATTTAATTAAAATCCTATATTTCAACTTCGTCTCACAAATCTTTCTCTGTTCATTCTCAATTTTCAGTTGAGTGCAAGTAGTTGAATGTGATGCTACACTCATCCCTGCTGAGTGCAAATATTTTATTGTGGTGCTACATACATGCATGTAGTTAAGTGTGGTGCTACATTCATGCATGTAGTTGAGTATGGGGCTATACTCGGTCCCAATGAGTGAGATATTTGAGTGTGGTACTACACCCCCAGCAAGTAACTGAGTGTAGTGCTACACTCGTCCAAATATTTAAGTGTGGTACTACACTCGTCCAAGTAACTGAGTGTGGTGCTACACTTATTCAAGCAGCGGAGTGTGGGGCTACATACGTGCAAGTAACTGAGTATGGGGCTATACTCGTCCTCGTTGAGTGCAAGCAGTTGTGTGTAGTGCTACACTCATCCAAGCAGTTGAGTGTAGTGCTACACTCATCCAATTAGTTGAGTGTGGTGCTACACTCCTCCAAGCAGTTGAGTGTCGTGCTGCACTCATCCAAGTAGTTGAGTGTAATGCTACTCTCATCCTCCAAATACAATAACAATAATTATTGCTACATAAAACAACAAAAACAATAGAATAAATAAAATATAACGTCCTTATTCAAAATAATGTTCAAACTCAGTGGAGATTAAACCAGCGGAACTTCCTCCTAGGAAATAATCGATTTATCAATATATCCCAGGTTAATATTCTATCATTTTCTATCCATTCTGTTATTTGTTTGTTTATTTATTTTATTTACTTGTTTGCTTATTTATTTATTTATTTGTTTATTTCTTTGTTTCTTTATTTCTTTGTTTGTTCATTGATTTATTTGTTTATTTATTTATTTAAGATGACCGAGGATGGCTTCTTAAAATAGGTATATATATATGTGTGTATATATATATATATATATATGTGTGTGTGTGTGTGTGGTGTGTGTGTGTGTGTGTGTGTGTGTGTGTGTGTGTGTGTGTGTGTGTGTGTGTGTGTGTGTGTGTATGTGTGTGTATATGTGAGAGTGTGTGTGTGCGTGCGTGCGTGCGTGAATGTGTGTGTGTGAGCAAAACGTAAATGACAGTACAGTGAAGAAATATATTAATCTAACGCTTGTTATTGTAGGAAAAGAGTCTTTAGGACACCAATCCTTCATCAGAAGATAGAATATATATATATATATATACGTACACACACACACACACACACACACATATATGTATGAAATGTGTGCACCCAAACACAAATGACCATAATGAGAATAGTCGATCTCTATAAATAATCTTTGAGAAAATCAGGGGCTAAAATATCCCTTAAAAACAGAAAAAAGGTGGACAGAAGCGATATTTTTTGGCAGTATTGGTAGAGGGTCGGACACCATGCTTTGACGCATAGAGTTACGGCCCTTGCCATTCTGAGTTCAAATCCCGCCGAGGTTAACTTTGCCTTTCATCCTTACGGGGTCGATAAAATAAAGTACCAGTACTACACTGGGTGATTGCTGGCCCTGTGCCTAAAGTAGAAACAATTATTTAATGTAGTTAAAGGCGGTGGATTGGCAATATCAGTAGAGGGTCGGACGCTATGCTTTGCAGCATAGAGTTATGGCCCTTGCCATTCTGAGTTCAAATCCCGCCGAGGTTAACTTTGCCTTTCATCCTTACGGGGGTCGATAAAATAAAGTACCAGTAATACACTGGGTGATTGCTGGCCTTGTGCCTAAAGTGGAAACAATTATTATGCTAATGTTTTTATTCTAATTTCAAATTTTCCCAATGTTTCTTAAGCCAACCGCTCTGTTTTCACACTCACACGTGTGTGTATGTGTGCGTGTGTGCGTGCGTGTGTTTGTGTGTGTGTAGTTGTTTACATATTTCGCTGTCCATAAGAGACGTCCACCTGTCACAATAGTCAGACATCAATGTCAGAAGTTAGGTAAACTAAATTAAATTTAATATTTTAAAGTCAAACTATATATTTTATATAAACATTGACAGTGTTGATGGTCGTAGTAGTGGACGGATACTGTATACTGGGCCTGTGTGTGTGTGTGCTTGTGTGTGTATATGTGATATGTGTATGTGTGCGTGTATGTCTGTGTATATATGTGTGTCTGTATGTGTGTGTCTGTGTGAGTGTGTGTATATGTGAGAGTTTGTGTGAGTGTGTGTGTCACTGTGTTTGTGTGAGTGTATGTATGTGTATATATGTGTGTTTGTATGTGTGTGTCTGTGTGAGTGTGTATATATGTGTGTCTGTATGTGTGTATCTGTGTGAGTGTGTATATATGTGTGCCTGTATGTGTGTATCTGTGTGAGTGTGTGTATATGTGAGTGTTTGTGTGAGTGTATGTCTCTGTATATATGTGTGCCTGTATGTGTGTATCTGTGTGAGTGTGTGTATATGTGAGAGTTTGTGTGAGTGTATGTCTGTGTATATATGTGTGTCTGTATGTGTGTGTCTGTGTGAGTGTGTGTATATGTGAGTGTTTGTGTGAGTGTATGTCTCTGTATATATGTGTGTTTGTATGTGTGTGTCTGTGTGAGTGTGTATATATGTGTGTCTGTATGTGTGTGTCTGTGTGAGTGTGTGTATATGTGAGAGTTTGTGTGAGTGTGTGTGTCACTGTGTTTGTGTGAGTGTATGTCTGTGTATATATGTGGGTCTGTATGTGTGTGTCTGTGTGAGTGTGTATATATGTGAGAGTTTGTGTGAGTGTGTGTGTCACTGTGTATATGTGATGTGTGTATGTGTGCGTGTATATCTGTGTATATGTGAGTGTTTGTATGTGTGTGTCTGTGTGAGTGTGTGTATATGTGAGAGTTTCTGTGAGTGTGTGTGTCACTGTGTTTGTGTGAGTGTATGTGAGAGTGTATGTCTGTGTATATATGTGTGTCTGTATGTGTGTATCTGTGTGAGTGTGTGTATATGTGAGAGTTTGTGTGAGTGTGTCTGTCACTGTGTATATGTGAGTGTTTGTGTGAGTGTATGTCTGTGTATATATGTGTGTCTGTATGTGTGTGTCTGTGTGTGTCTGTGTGAGTGTGTGTTTATGTGAGAGTTTGTGTGAGTGTGTGTGTCACTGTGTATATGTGAGTGTTTGTGTGAGTGTATGTCTGTGTATATGTGAGTGTTTGTGTGAATGTATGTCTGTATATATATGTGTCTGTATGTGTATGTCTGTGTGTGTGTGTATATGTGAGAGTTTGTGTGAGTGTGTGTGTCACTGTGTATATGTGAGTGTTTGTGTGAGTGTGTGTCTGTGTATATATGTGTGTCTGTATGTGTGTGTCTGTGTGAGTGTGTGTGTATATGTGAGAGTTTGTGTGAGTGTGTGTGTCACTGTGTATGTGTGAGTGTGTGTGTATATGTGAGAGTTTGTGTGAGTGTGTGTGTCACTGTGTATATGTGAGTGTTTGTGTGAGTGTATGTCTGTGTATATGTGAGTGTTTGTGTGAGTGTATGTCTGTGTATATATGTGTGTCTGTATGTGTGTGTCTGTGTGAGTATGTGTATATGTAAGAGTTTGTGTGAGTGTGTGTGTCACTGTGTATATGTGAGTGTTTGTGTGAGTGTATGTCTGTGTATATATGAGTGTTTGTGAGTGTGTGTGTCACAGTGTGTGTCAGTGTATTTGTGTGCGTGTCTTTATGTATGAGTCTGCGCGTATGTGTGTGTATGTGCGCGTGTGTGTATGTGTGTATGTGCTTATATGCGTACGTGCGTATGTGTGTGTGTCCGTGTGTGTGCATATGTGTCTGTGTGTGTGCGTGCGTGTATGTATTTGTGTCTGTGTCTATATGAGAGTGTGTATGTGTGTGTGTTAGGTTTTCTTTTGATTTATGGCTAAGTTTACGTGAATATATATATGTAGGCTTTTTGCATTTAATTCTATATGTTTATTGTTGTTAGCTCTTAGCTATATGTGTGTGATTATTGTGTCTACATTAATACACTACACTACACTACACTACACTAGCACCCACACTACACTAACACTACACTACATTACACTAACACCCACACTACACTACACTAATATTATATCACGCTTACATTACACTAATATTACATCACATTATTACTACATTACAGGGGCGGTGGATTGGCAGTATCGGTAGAGGGTCGGACGCCATGCTTTCCAGCATAGTTACGATCTGAGTTCAAATCCCGCCGAGGTTGAGTTTTCCTTTCATCCTTACGGGGTCGATAAAATAAAGTACCAGTAATGCACTGGGTATTTGCTGGCCTTGTGCCAAAAGAAGAAACAATTATTACTACATTACACTAACACTAATCCTACATTGCTTTACCTTGACTGATGGAAGAGATATCGCTAGATGGAAGAGATATCGACTAGGACTACAACCAGTTGTTACTTTGAGGGCACGAGGTAAACCCTTATGTTTTTAGACTGGCAAACACATGTGACCTTCCTCGTTGTTCAGGCAACCATGACATCCCAGCTATTTTATATCAGAGACTACACTATCTGGTCCACTCTTCTTTATTTAAGATGTTAGGGCGTGATTTAAGGCTATGTCTAGCATGATTTAGGGCGTGATTTAAAACTATGTCTAGCATGCAATGATGAGAGGCCCCGAAGTGGGTTTTCTGTTTGTCCAAAGACACAGCCAACGAATCAATATTTAGTGTTAATCGATATTCAATTTCAATCGATATTTAGTGTCAATCGATATTTAGTATCAATTGATATTTAATGTCAATCAATATTTAGTGGCAATCGATATTTAGTTTTAATCGATATTTAGTGTCAATCGACATTTAGTTTTAATCGATATTTAGTTTTAATCGATATTCAATATTAATCGATATGTAGTGTTAATCGATATTTAGTGTCAATCTATATTTAGTGTCAATCGATATTCAGTGTCAATCTGCTGGAAACGATTTATATTGATCTTTATGGATAAAGGGACCCAATAAAGTTTGGCAATGTTCGAACTCCAAATCTATCACAATAGATTTGGTTCTTCCATCAACAAATTGAGATATGTTTGGATGTTGAGAAATTGTTCAGAGTAAAGAGCAAGACAGAAAGAGGTGCTTATATATATATATATTTATATATATATATATATATATATATTTATATATATATATATATATATTTATATATATATATTTATATATATATATATATATTTATATATATATATATATATTTATATATATATATATATATATATATATATATATATATTTATATATATATATATATATTTATATATATATATATATATATATATTTATATATATATATATATTTATATATATATATATATTTATATATATATATATATATATATATATATATATATATATATATATATATATTTATATATATATATATATATATTTATATATATATATATATATATATATATATATATATATATATATATATATATATATATATATTTATATATATATATATATATATATATATATATTTATATATATATATATATATATATATTTATATATATATATATATATATTTATATATATATATATTTATATATATATATATATATTTATATATATATATATATTTATATATATATATATATATATATATATATATATATATATATATATATATATATATATATATATATATATATATATATATATATTTATATATATAGTAAAGAGCAAGACAGAAAGTGGTGCGTATATATATATATATTTATATATATATATATATTTATATATATTATATATTTATATATATATATTTATATATATATATATATATATATATATATATATATATATATATATATATATATATATATATATATATATATATATATATATATATAAATATATATTTATATATATATATATTTATATATATATATATATATATATATAAATATATATATATATATTTATATATATATATATATTTAAATATATATATATATTTATATATATATATATAAATATATATATATATTTATATATATATATTTAAATATATATATATATTTATATTGTTATACTTTGGAAGGGTCATGTTGCCAATAAGAAACACACGCACCAGTTGCTTTCACTTCAATTTATTATAATAAATTTATAAATTTAGGAATTTATAAATTTCCGTTTGGTTGGTTGGTTGGTTGGTTCCACAACCAGATGGTTGTTTATAAATGGAACGGGTGGACCAGAGCCATACGGACCCCCGAAAACCACGATGAACTAAAGAAAATGATTGCACATGTGGTGGGGGCCAGCATAAAATTAACCCTTAAGGAATATATGTTCAAAATTAATGGAAAAACATATGCCCAAGAAGAGGGAGCAGCCATTGGTGTTAGCATTGCAGGCGACATAGCTAACTTATTCATGGTATGGTGGGGCAGTAGACTTAAACTTAAACTTAAAGAACAATTAGAAGACCCCTAACCCTGATAATGTACTCCCGCTACGTTGATGATATAAACATCGTAGTTAAAACACCACCACTAGAGAACAGTCAGGAATTAGAGAAAAACACAATGGAAAGCATCCAGCAAATAGCTAACTCCATCCACCAGAGTATTAGAGTTACTATAGACTACCCAAGCAAACACCCCAACCATCGATTACCTGTACTAGAAGAGCTCTGGTTAGATACCATTAATAACAAAAAACAAATCCTCCATTCCCATTATGCCAAACCCATGACTTCCAAATATCTGATCCACCGAAACTCAGCTGTTTCGGACCATACCAAAATCAACATACTGATTACGGATTTGGTACGGGTGATGAGAAACGTGTCCCGCATGTGCAACCCCGAAGAACTAGAGAGACACATACAACACTTTATCCACCGTATGCAGTTCTCTGGTTACAATCAGAGAGATAGAATCAGAGTATAAAGAGGAGCCAGAACCAAATGGGAAAAAATGGTAAATAATGACACCAATGGGACCTGCCCCTTGTATAGGAGCAAATTTTGGAACAGAATAGAAAGAACTAGGAATAAGGCTAATAGAATAAACTCATGGTATGATAGCAATAAATACCAGAGTGTAATGTTCATCGATACAACCACTAGAGGTGAATTAGCTTAGACATTTAGAAGGGCCCTAGATAAACATAAACTCAATATTAAGATAGTAGAAAGACCAGGTACCTCCATAAAAACACTTATTAGCAAGACATACCCTTTTCAAAGACCCCCCCCCCTGTATAGATAAGAAATGTATAACCTGTAAATTAAGCCCCCATATTAACTGTAAAACTAGAAATGTAGTGTATAGCATAAGATGTACTGAAGGACAATATAGAGATAAAAATATAGTGTACATAGGTGAGACAGCTCGTAGTGTAGGGGAACGGATAAATGAACACTGGCGAGACCTTCAAGATAATAAAGAATCATCTGTACTCTACCAACATGCTAAAATAGAACATAAGGGTAAATTAGAGAACATAGAAATAAAAATAGAATCTACACACAGAAAAGATGCAATGTTTAGACAAATCACATAGGCAATAAACATAAAAGAATTACAACCAAAATTAAATAGAAAACATGAATGGAACAGCAACATCACAACTTACAATTAAGGACAAAATGAAAACACACACACACATAGAACAAACAACCAACCTGTAACATGTAAATAAACAAATAAATAAACGAATATAAACACACACAGACACCGGGATGTGGCGCATGCGCAGACTGAGCACACAACACACACAGAAACGAGATGGCGTAGGACAGAACAAAGGAGAGGCACAAAAACAAAGAAAAGAATCCCAGTCACTGAAGAGGTCACAGAATGTGTGACGAAAGAACTTTGACAATATATAAACAACCATCTGGTTGTGGAACCAACCAACCAACCGGAAATTTATAAATTCCTAAATTTATAAATTTATTATAATAAATTGAAGCGAAAGCTACTGGTGCGTGTGTTTCTTATTGGCAACATGACCCTCCCAAAGTATAACAATATCGGTTTCAACACACGTTTTCAGATAAAGAATCTTGCTAAACAAATTCAGAACCGAAATATATATTTATTATATATATATATATATATATATATATATATATATATGCATATATATATATATATATATATATATATATATATATATATATATATATATATATATATATATATGTATATGTATATATATATATATATATATATATATATATTATTATTATTATTACTATATATATATATATATATATATATAAAATATTAAAAAAATAATGAATAAAACAATGAAACAGTTCCTTATATTAAACAAAAAAAGTTCATTATTTAACGATCGTTTCTAGGATATATATGTGTTAGAATTGGCATGTATATTCAACAGATCTATGTACAAAATTATACAAAATTATACAAACTATCAAAATTAAATATACATACCAACACATATATATGCCGTCTTCAGAAATAATTTCCATGATATCCGGATTACATTGAGTTCTTCATACGGATTGGACACTACCGTAAACTCTTGGTAGATTTATCTACATATATATATATATATATATATATATATATATATATATTATTATTATTATTACTATATATATATATATATATATATATATATATATATATATATATATATATATATATATATATATATATATATATTCATATATATATATATATGTATATATATATATGTATATATATATATATATATACATATATATATACATATGTGTATTATACACACACATATATATATACGTGTATATATATATATATTTATATGCATATATATATATATATATATATATATATATATATATATATATATATACACGCATGTGTGTGTATACACATATAAATATGTATATACACACATATGTATATAAATATGTATATATATATATGTGTGTATGTCTGTGTATGTATATACTTATATATATGTATGTATATATATATAAATACATACATATTTATATACATATATGTATGTATGCACACACACACACACACACACACACACACATATATATATATATATATATACAATATACATGTGTGTGTGTGTGTGTGTGTGTAGCAAGCGACTGCTGTTGTTCTCAAAGACTTCTGTTCGTCAATTTGTTTATATAATTAGAATTATGAATAATTTATTTGGGTAAAATCTACGTCTGTCTTGAAGGTTTGTCTCTTCTGATAAATAGAGAGGAGTGTATGTATGTGAACTTGAAGCCTTACACACACACACACACACACACACACACACACACACACACACACACACACACACACACACACACACACACACACACACACACATATATATATACATATATATATATATATATATATATATACACATACACACACACTCACATATATATATATACATACATACACACACACGCACCCACACATATATACATATGTGTGTGTATTTACATACACATATATATATATTATACATTCATATTATAGTGAAGGCGTGTGGCTGAGTTGTTAAAGAACTGGATTTGCAATCGTGAAGTTGTGAGTTCGATTCCCGGACCGGGCGATGCGTTATGTCCTTGAGCAAGACACTTTATTTCACGTTGCTCCTTCCACCTGGAGTTGCGACTGATAGATAGTATTAGCAATTGGAAAGAGCAATGGAAACATTGTTTCCTCGGTCCGATTTGTCGAATTCGACGAATTATATATATATATATATATATATATATATATGTGTGCCTGTGTGTGTTTACACATACACATCTATATTATATATACGTGTGTGGGTGAGGGCTGCGAGTGTGTGTGTATGTACATATTTATTTATTAATATTCACGCATACATACACACACATACATATATACATACAAACATTCATACATATGTGCATACATACATACCCACACATAGCTATACATATATATATACACATATATGCATACAAAACAGTAAAAATATGTAAAACATTCCACAAAAATTTGCATCTAATAACTGCATATACACATGCACACATACACATCCACACATACAATAACATCCATATCTACACATGCAGACATACATACATATCTACCTAGTTGATGTTGTGTAAATTCCAATGAGAGAGTCTTGTGTCTATGTTAGAAACCGACTCACTCTCTGTTGGTAAACATTTGTGAAAAAACATACATAGCTATAATTTTGTATTTCATATAAACAAAGGCCAAGCACGTTAACTTACTAGCTAACCCCGCTTATAGTCCCCAGATCTTTCTGCTAAGTCTGCTTACTGTCATCAGATCCCTCTATTTATCCCGCTTATGAGTCCTTACAGTCATCAGATCCCTCTATTTATCCCGCTTATGAGTCCTTACAGTCATCAGATCCCTCTATTTATCCCGCTTATGAGTCGTTACAGTTCATATATATCTGGCTAGCTCTGCTTATAATCACCACATGTATCTAGTTCACTTCAGTTACAGTCACCACATATCTGGTTAACTCCGTTTACAGTCCCCATATCACTAGCTCATTCTGCTTACAGTCACTACACTGACAATCACAACACATCTCTGGTTAACTTCACTTACAGTCACCGCACATATATAGTTAGCTCCACTTACAGTCACCACACATTTATAGTTAACTCCACTTACCGTAACAACACATATATAGTTAACTTCACTTACAGTCACCACATATATATAGTTAGCTCCACTTACAGTCACCACACATATATAGTTAACTCCACTTACAGTCACCACATATATATATATAGTTAACTCCACTTACAGTCACCACACATATATATAGTTAGCTCCACTCACAGTCACCACACATATATAGTTAGCTCCACGTACAGTCACCACATATATATAGTTAGCTCCACTTACAGTCACCACATATATATAGTTAACTCCACTTACAGTCACCACACATATATAGTTAGCTCTACTTACAGTCACCACACATATATAGTTAACTCCACTTACAATCACCACACATATATAGTAAACACCACTTACAGTCACCACACATATATAGTTAACTCCACTTACAGTCACCACATATATATAGTTAACTCCACTTACAGTAACCACACATATATAGTTAACTCCACTTACAGTCACCACACATATATAGTTAACTCCACTTACAGTCACCACATATATCTAGTTAGCTCCACTTACAGTCACCACATATATATAGTTAACTCCACTTACAGTCACCACACATATATAGTTAACTCCACTTAGAGTCACCAGTTATATATAGTTAACTCCACTTACAGTCACCACACATATATAGTTAGCTCCACTTACAGTCACCACACATATATAGTTAACTCCACTTACAGTCACCACACTATATAGTTAACTCCACTTACAGTCACCACACATATATAGTTAACTCCACTTACAGTCACCACACATATAAAGTTAGCTCCACTTACAGTCACCACACATATATAGTTAACTTCACTTACAGTCACCACACATATTTAGTTAACTCCACTTACAGTCACCACATATATATAGTTAACTCCGCTTACAGTCACCACACTATATAGTTACCTCCACTTACAGTCACCACATATATATAGTTAACTCCACTTACAGTCACCACATATATATATAGTTAACTCCACTTACAGTCACCACACATTTATAGTTAACTCTACTTACAGTCACCACACATATATAGTTACCTCCACTCACAGTCACCACATATATATAGTTAACTCCACTTACAGTCACCATACATATATATAGTTAGCTCCACTTACACTCACCACACATATATAGTTAACTCCACTTACAGTCATCACACATATATAGTTAACTCCACTTACAGTCACTACACATTTATAGTTAACTCCACTTACAGTCACCACACATATATAGTTAACTTCACTTACAGTCACCACACATGTATAGATAACTCCACTTACAGTCATCACACATATATAGTTAATTCCACTTACAGTCACCACGTATATATAGTTAACTCCACTTACAGTCACCACATATATAGTTAACTCCACTTACAGTCACCACACATATATAGTTAACTCCACTTACAGTCACCACACATATATAGTTAACCCCACTTACAGTCACCACACATATATAGTTAACTTCACTTACAGTCACCACACATATATAGATAACTCCACTTACAGTCACCACACATATATAGTTAACTCCACTTACAGTCACCACGTATATATAGTTAACTCCACTTACAATCACCACACATATAGTTAACTCCACTTACAGTCACCACACATATATAGTTAACTCCACTTACAGTCACCACACATATATAGTTAACCCCACTTACAGTCACCACACATATATAGTTAACTTCACTTACAGTCACCACACATATATAGATTACTGCACTTACAGTCACCACATATATATAGTTAACTCCACTTACAGTCCCAACATATATATAGTTAACTCCACTTACAGTCACCATACATATATAGTTTACTGCACTTACAGTCACCACACATATATAGTTAGCTCCACTTACAGTCCCAACATATATATAGTTAACTCCACTTACAGTCACCACATATATATAGTTAACTCCACTTACAGTCACCACATATATATAGTTAACTCCACTTACAGTCACCACATATATATAGTTAATTGCACTTACAGTCACCACATATATATAGTTACCTAAACTTACAGTCACCACACATATATAGTTAACTCCACTTACAGTCACCACACATATATAGTTAGCTCCACTTACAGTCACCACATATATATAGTTAACCCACTTACAGTCACCACACATATATAGTTAACTCCACTTACAGTCATCACACATATATAGTTAACTCCACTTACAGTCACCATATATATATATAGTTAACTCCACTTACAGTCACCACACATATATAGTTAACTCCACTTACAGTCACCACACATATATAGTTAACCCACTTACAGTCACCACACATATATAGTTAACTCCACTTACAGTCACCACATATATATAGTTAGCTCCACTTACAGTAACCACATATATATAGTTAACTCCACTTAGAGTCACCACACATATATAGTTAACTCCACTTACAGTCACCACATATATATAGTTAGCTCCACTTACAGTAACCACATATATATAGTTAACTCCACTTAGAGTCACCACACATATATAGTTTACTCCACTTACAGTCACCACATATATATAGTTAACTCCACTTACAGTCACCATATATATATATAGTTAACTCCACTTACAGTCACCACACATATATAGTTAACTCCACTTACAGTCACCACATATATATAGTTAACTCCACTTAGAGTCACCACACATATATAGTTTAATGCACTTACAGTCACCACATATATATAGTTAAATCCAGTTACAGTCACCACATATATATAGTTAACTCCACTTACAGTCACCATATATATATAGTTAACTCCACTTACAGTCACCATATATATATATAGTTAACTCCACTTACAGTCACCACACATATATAGTTAACTCCACTTACAGTCACCACATATATATAGTTAACTCCACTTAGAGTCACCACACATATATAGTTTAATGCACTTACAGTCACCACATATATATAGTTAAATCCACTTACAGTCACCACACATATATAGTTAACTCCACTTACAGTCACCACACATATATAGTTAGCTCCACTTACAGTAACTACATATATTAGTTAACTCCACTTACAGTCACCACACATATATAGTTAACTCCACTTACACTCACCACACATATATAGTTAGCTCCACTTACAGTCACCACACATATATAGTTAGCTCCACTTACAGTCACCACACATATATAGTTAACTCCACTTACAGTCACCACACATATATAGTTAACTCCACTTACAGTCACCACACATATATAGTTAACTCCACTTACAGTAACCACATATATATAGTTAGCTCCACTTACAGTCACCACATATATATAGTTAACTCCACTTACAGTCACCACACATATATAGTTAACTCCACTTACAGTCACCACACATATATAGTTAACTCCACTTAGAGTCACAAGTTATATATAGTTAACTCCACTTACAGTCACCACACATATATATAGTTAACTCCAGTTACAGTCACCACATATATATAGTTAACTCCACTTACAGTCACCATACATATATATAGTTAACTCCAATTACAGTCACCACACATATATAGTTAACTCCACTTACAGTCACCACATATATATAGTTAACTCCACTTACAGTCACCACACATATATAGTTAACTCCACTTACAGTCACCATACATATATAGTTTACTGCACTTACAGTCACCACATATATATAGTTAACTCCACTTACAGTCACCACATATATATAGTTAACTCCACTTAGAGTCACCACATATATATAGTTAACTCCACTTACAGTCACCATATATAGTTAACTCCACTTACAGTCACCACATATATATAGTTAACTCCACTTAGAGTCACCACAAATATATAGTTTACTCCACTTACAGTCACCACATATATATAGTTAACTCCACTTAGAGTCACCACACATATATAGTTTAATGCACTTACAGTCACCACATATATATAGTTAACTCCACTTACAGTCACCATATATATATATAGGTAGCTCCACTTACAGTAACCACATATATATAGTTAACTCCACTTAGAGTCACCACACATATATAGTTTACTCCACTTACAGTCACCACATATATATAGTTAACTCCACTTACAGTCACCATATATATATATAGTTAATTCCACTTACAGTCACCACACATATATAGTTAACTCCACTTACAGTCACCACATATATATAGTTAACTCCACTTAGAGTCACCACACATATATAGTTTAATGCACTTACAGTCACCACATATATATAGTTAAATCCAGTTACAGTCACCACATATATATAGTTAACTCCACTTACAGTCACCATATGTATATATAGTTAACCCCACTTACAGTCACCACACATATATAGTTAACTCCACTTACAGTCACCACACATATATAGTTAGCTCCACTTACAGTAACTACAAATATATAGTTAACTCCACTTACAGTCACCACAAATATATAGTTAACTCCACTTACAGTCACCACACATATATAGTTAGCTCCACTTACAGTCACCACACATATATAGTTAACTCCACTTACCGTCACCACACATATATAGTTAGCTAAACTTACAGTCACCACACATATATAGTTAACTCCACTTACAGTCACCACACATATATAGTTAACTCCTCTTACAGTCACCATATATATATATAGTTAACTCCACTTACAGTCACCACACATATATAGTTAACTCCACTTACAGTCACCACACATATATAGTTAGCCTCACTTACAGTCACCACACATATATAGTTAACTCCACTTACAGTCACCACATATATATATATAGATAACTCCACTTACAGTCACCACACATATATATAGTTAACTTCACTTACAGTCACCACACATATATAGTTAACCCCACTTACAGTCACCACACATATATATAGTTAACTCCACTTACAGTCACCACACATATATAGTTAGCTAAACTTACAGTCACCACACATATATAGTTAACTCCACTTACAGTCACCATATATATATAGTTAACTCCACTTACAGTCACCACACATATATAGTTAACTACACTTACAGTCACCACACATATATAGTTAACTCCACTTACAGTCACCACACATATATAGTTAACTCCACTTACAGTCATCACACAAATATAGTTAACCCCACTTACAGTCACCACACATATATAGTTAACTCCACTTACAGTCACCACACATATATAGTTAGCTCCACTTACAGTAACCACATATATATAGTTAACTCCACTTACAGTCACCACATATATATAGTTAACTCCACTTAGAGTCACCACACATATATAGTTTACTCCACTTAGAGTCACCATATATATATAGTTAACTCCACTTACAGTCACCACATATATATAGTTATCTCCACTTACAGTCACCACATATATATAGTTATCTCCACTTAGAGTCACCACATATATATATAGTTAACTCCACTTACAGTCACCACATATATATATAGTTAACTCCACTTACAGTCACCACGCATATATATAGTTAACTCCACTTACAGTCACCACACATATATAGTTCACTCCACTTACAGCCACCACACATATATAGTTAGCTAAACTTACAGTCACCACACATATATAGTTAACTCCACTTACAGTCACCACACATATATAGTTAACTCCACTTACAGTCACCATATATATATATAGTTAACTCCACTTACAGTCACCACACATATATAGTTAACTCCACTTACAGTCACCACACATATATAGTTAGCCTCACTTACAGTCACCACACATATATAGTTAACTCCACTTAGAGTCACCAGTTATATATAGTTAACTCCACTTATAGTCACCACACATATATAGTTAACTCCACTTACAGTCACCACACATATATAGTTAACTCCACTTACAGTCACCACACATGTATAGTTAACTCCACTTAGAGTCACCAGTTATATATAGTTAACTCCACTTACAGTCACCACACATATATATAGTTAACTCCACTTACAGTCACCACACATATATAGTTAACTCCACTTACAGTCACCACATATATATAGTTAACTCCACTTACAGTCACCACACATATATAGTTAACTCCACTTACAGTCACCATACATATATAGTTTACTGCACTTACGGTCACCACATATATATAGTTAACTCCACTTACAGTCACCACATATATATAGTTAACTCCACTTAGAGTCACCACATATATATAGTTAACTCCACTTACAGTCACCATATATATATAGTTAACTCCACTTACAGTCACCACATATATATAGTTATCTCCACTTACAGTCACCACATATATATAGTTAACTCCACTTACAGTCACCATATATATATATAGTTAACTCCACTTACAGTCACCACGCATATATATAGTCAACTCCACTTACAGTCACCACACATATATAGTTAACTCCACTTACAGTCACCACACATATATAGTTAACTCCACTTACAGTCACCACACATATATAGTTAGCTAAACTTACAGTCACCACACATATATAGTTAACTCCACTTACAGTCACCACACATATATAGTTAACTCCTCTTACAGTCACCATATATATATATAGTTAACTCCACTTACAGTCACCACACATATATAGTTAACTCCACTTACAGTCACCACACATATATAGTTTGCCCAACTTACAGTCACCACACATATATAGTTAACTCCACTTACAGTCACCAAACATATATAGTTAACTCCACTTACAGTCACCACATATATATAGTTAACTCCACTTACAGTCACCACACATATATAGTTAACTCCACTTACAGTCACCATACATATATAGTTTACTGCACTTACAGTCACCACATATATATAGTTAACTCCACTTACAGTCACCACATATATATAGTTAACTCCACTTAGAGTCACCACATATATATAGTTAACTCCACTTACAGTCACCACGCATATATATAGTCAACTCCACTTACAGTCACCACACATATATAGTTAACTCCACTTACAGTCACCACACATATATAGTTAACTCCACTTACAGTCACCACACATATATAGTTAACTCCACTTACAGTCACCACACATATATAGTTAGCTAAACATACAGTCACCACACATATATAGTTAACTCCACTTACACTCACCACACATATATAGTTAACTCCTCTTACAGTCACCATATATATATATAGTTAACTCCACTTACAGTCACCACACATATATAGTTAACTCCACTTACAGTCACCACACATATATAGTTAGCCTCACTTACAGTCACCACACATATATAGTTAACTCCACTTACAGTCACCACATATATATAGTTAACTCCACTTACAGTCACCACACATATATATAGTTAACTTCACTTACAGTCACCACACATATATAGTTAACCCCACTTACAGTCACCATATATATATAGTTAACTCCACTTAGAATCACCACACATATATAGTTAACCCCACTTACAGTCACCATATATATATAGTTAACTCCACTTACAGTCACCACACATATATAGTTAACTCCACTTACAGTCACCACATATATATAGTTAACTCCACTTACACTCACCACATATATATAGTTAACTCCACTTACAGTCCCCACATATATATATATAGTTAACTCCACTTACAGTCACCACACATATATAGTTAACTCCACTTACAGTCACCACACATATATAGTTAGCCTCACTTACAGTCACCACACATATATAGTTAACTCCACTTAGAGTCACCAGTTATATATAGTTAACTCCACTTACAGTCACCACACATATATATAGTTAACTCCACTTACAGTCACCACACATATATAGTTAACTCCACTTACAGTCACCACACATATATAGATAACTCGACTTACAGTCATCACACATTTATAGTTAACTCCACTTACAGTCACCACGTATATATAGTTAACTCCACTTACAGTCACCACACATATAGTTAACTCCACTTACAGTCACCACACATATATAGTTAACCCCACTTACAGTCACCACACATATATAGTTAACTTCACTTACAGTCACCACACATATATAGATAACTCCACTTACAGTCACCACACATATATAGTTAACTCCACTTACAGTCACCACGTATATATAGTTAACTCCACTTACAGTCACCACACATATAGTTAACTCTACTTACAGTCACCACACATATATAGTTAACCCCACTTACAGTCACCACACATATATAGTTAACCCCACTTACAGTCACCACACATATATAGTTAACTTCACTTACAGTCACCACACATATATAGATAACTCCACTTACAGTCATCACACATATATAGTTAACTCCACTTACAGTCACCACGTATATATAGTTAACGCCACTTACAGTCACCACCCATATAGTTAACTCCACTTACAGTCACCACACATATATAGTTAACCCCACTTACAGTCACCACACATATTTAGTTAGCTCCACTTACAGTCACCACACATATATAGTTAACTCCACTTACAGTCACCACACATATATAGTTAACTCTACTTACAGTCACCACACATATATAGTTAACTCCACTTACAGTCACCACACATATATAGTTAACTCCACTTACAGTCACCACACATATATAGTTACCTAAACTTACAGTCACCACACATATATAGTTAACTCCACTTACAGTCACCACACATATATAGTTAGCTCCACTTACAGTCACCACATATATATAGTTAACTCCACTTACAGTCACCACACATATATAGTTAACTCCACTTACAGTCACCATATATATATATAGTTAACTCCACTTACAGTCACCACACATATATAGTTAACTCCACTTACAGTCACCACACATAAATAGTTAACCCACTTACAGTCACCACACATATATAGTTAACTCCACTTACAGTCACCACACATATATCGTTAACCCCACTTACAGTCACCATACATATATAGTTAGCTAAACTTACAGTCACCACACATATATAGTTAACTCCACTTACAGTCACCACATATATATAGGTAGCTCCACTTACAGTCACCACATATATATAGTTAACTCCACTTAGAGTCACCACACATATATAGTTTACTCCACTTACAGTCATCACATATATATAGTTAACTCCACTTACAGTCACCATATATATATATAGTTAACTCCACTTACAGTCACCACACATATATAGTTAACTCCACTTACAGTCACCACATATATATAGTTAACTCCACTTAGAGTCACCACACATGTATAGTTTAATGCACTTACAGTCACCACATATATATAGTTAACTCCACTTACAGTCACCACATATATATAGTTAACTCCACTTACACTCACCACACATATATAGTTAACTCCACTTACAGTCACCATACATATATAGTTTACTGCACTTACAGTCACCACATATATATAGTTAACTCCACTTACAGTCACCACATATATATAGTTAACTCCACTTAGAGTCACCACATATATATAGTTAACTCCACTTACAGTCACCATATATATATAGTTAACTCCACTTACAGTCACCACATATATATAGTTATCTCCACTTACAGTCACCACATATATATAGTTAACTCCACTTACAGTCACCATATATATATAGTTAACTCCACTTACAGTCACCACGCATATATATAGTTAACTCCACTTACAGTCACCACACATATATAGTTAACTCCACTTACAGTCACCACACATATATAGTTAACTCCACTTACAGTCACCACACATATATATAGTTAACTCCACTTACACTCACCACACATATATAGTTAGCTAAACTTATAGTCACCACACATATATAGTTAACTCCACTTACAGTCACCACACATATATAGTTAACTCCTCTTACAGTCACCATATATATATATAGTTAACTCCACTTACAGTCACCACACATATATAGTTAACTCCACTTACAGTCACCACACATGTATAGTTAGCCTCACTTACAGTCACCACACATATATAGTTAACTCCACTTACAATCACCACACATATATAGTTAACTCCACTTACAGTCACCACACATATATAGTTAAACCCACTTACAGTCATCACACATATATAGTTAACTCCACTTACAGTCACCACACATATATAGTTAACTCCACTTACAGTCACCACATATATATAGTTAACTCCACTTACAGTCACCACGCATATATATAGTTAACTACACTTACAGTCACCACACATATATTGTTAACTCCACTTACAGTCACCATACATATATAGTTAACTCCACTTACAGTCACCACACATATATAGTTAACTACACTTACAGTCACCACATATATATAGTTAACTCCACTTACAGTCCCAACATATATATAGTTAACTCCACTTACAGTCACCACATATATATAGTTAACTCCACTTACAGTCACCACATATATATAGTTAACTCCACTTACAGTCACCACACATATATAGTTAACTCCACTTACAGTAACCACATATATATAGTTAACTCCACTTACAATCACCACACATATATAGTTAACTCCACTTACAGTCACCACATATATATAGTTACACTTACAGTCACCACACATATATAGTTAAACCCACTTACAGTCATCACACATATATAGTTAACTCCACTTACAGTCACCATACATATATAGTTTACTGCACTTACAGTCACTACACATATATAGTTAACTCCACTTACAGTCACCACATATATATAGTTAACTCCACTTACAGTCACCACACATATATAGTTAACTCCACTTACAGTCACCATATATATATATTGTTAACTCCACTTACAGTCACCACAAATATATAGTTAACTCCACTTACAGTCACCACACATATATAGTTAACTCCACTTAGAGTCACCAGTTATATATAGTTAACTCCACTTACAGTCACCACACATATATATAGTTAACTCCAGTTACAGTCACCACATATATATAGTTAACTCCACTTACAGTCACCACACATATATATAGTTAACTCCACTTACAGTCACCACACATATATAGTTAACTCCACTTACAGTCACCACACATATATAGTTAATTCCACTTACAGTCACCATACATATATAGTTTACTGCACTTACAGTCACCACATATATATATAGTTAACTCCACTTACAGTCACCACATATATATAGTTAACTCCACTTAGAGTCACCACATATATATAGTTAACTCCACTTACAGTCACCATATATATATAGTTAACTCCACTTACAGTCACCACATATATATAGTAATCTCCACTTACAGTCACCACATATATATAGTTAACGCCACTTACAGTCACCATATATATATATAGTTAACTCCACTTACAGTCACCACACATATATAGTTAACTCCACTTACAGTCACCACATATATATAGTTAACTCCACTTACAGTCACCACGCATATATATAGTTAACTCCACTTACAGTCACCACACATATATAGTTAACTCCACTTACAGTCACCACACATATATAGTTAACTCCACTTACACTCACCACACATATATAGTTAACTCCACTTACAGTCACCACACATGTATAGTTAGCTAAACTTATAGTCACCACACATATATAGTTAACTCCACTTACAGTCACCACACATATATAGTTAGCTAAACTTACAGTCACCACACATATATAGTTAACTCCACTTACAGTCACCACACATATATAGTTGGCTAAACTTATAGTCACCACACATATATAGTTAACTCCACTTACAGTCACCACACATATATAGTTAGCTAAACTTATAGTCACCACACATATATAGTTAACTCCACTTACAGTCACCACACATATAAAGTTAGCTAAACTTACAGTCACCACACATATATAGTTAACTCCACTTACAGTCACCACACATATATAGTTAACTCCTCTTACCGTCACCATATATATATATAGTTAACTCCACTTACAGTCACCACACATATATAGTTAACTCCACTTACAGTCACCACACATGTATAGTTAGCCTCACTTACAGTCACCACACATATATAGTTAACTCCACTTACAATCACCACACATATATAGTTAACTCCACTTACAGTCACCACACATATATAGTTAAACCCACTTACAGTCATCACACATATATAGTTAACTCCACTTACAGTCACCACACATATATAGTTAACTCCACTTACAGTCACCACATATATATAGTTAACTCCACTTACAGTCACCACGCATATATATAGTTAACTCCACTTACAGTCACCACACATATATAGTTAACTCCACTTACAGTCACCACACATATATAGTTAACTACACTTACAGTCACCACATATATATATTTAACTCCACTTACAGTCCCAACATATATATAGTTAACTCCACTTACAGTCACCACATATATATAGTTAACTCCACTTACAGTCACCACATATATATAGTTAACTCCACTTACAGTCACCACACATATATAGTTAACTCCACTTACAGTAACCACATATATATAGTTAACTCCACTTACAATCACCACACATATATAGTTAACTCCACTTACAGTCACCACATATATATAGTTACACTTACAGTCACCACACATATATAGTTAACTCCACTTACAGTCACCACGCATATATATAGTTAACTCCACTTACAGTCACCACACATATATAGTTAACTCCACTTACAGTCACCACACATAAATAGTTAACTCCACTTACAGTCACCATACATATATAGTTTACTGCATTTACAGTCACCACACATATATAGTTAACTCCAATTACAGTCACCACACATATATAGTTAGCTCCACTTAGAGTCACCACATATATATAGTTAACTCCACTTACAGTCACCACACATATATAGTTAACTCCACTTACAGTCACCACACATATATAGTTAACCCACTTATAGTCACCACACATATATAGTTAACTCCACTTACAGTCACCACACATATATCGTTAACCCAACTTACAGTCACCATACATATATAGTTAACTCCACTTACAGTCACCACATATATATAGTTAACTCCACTTAGAGTCACCACACATATATAGTTTACTCCACTTACAGTCACCACATATATATAGTTAACTCCACTTAGAGTCACCACACATTTATAGTTTAATGCACTTACAGTCACCACATATATATAGTTAACTCCACTTACAGTCACCATATATATATATAGGTAGCTCCACTTACAGTAACCACATATATATAGTTAACTCCACTTAGAGTCACCACACATATATAGTTAGCTCCACTTACAGTCACCACATATATATAGTTAACTCCACTTACAGTCACCACACATATATAGTTAACTCCACTTACAGTCACCATATATATATATAGTTAACTCCACTTACAGTCACCACACATATATAGTTAACTCCACTTACAGTCACCACACATATATAGTTAACCCACATACAGTCACCACACATATATAGTTAACTCCACTTACAGTCACCAGACATATATCATTAAACCCACTTACAGTCACCATACATATATAGTTAGCTAAAATTACAGTCACCACACATATATAGTTAACTCCACTTACAGTCACCACACATATATAGTTAACTCCACTTACAGTAACCACATATATATAGTTAACTCCACTTACAGTCACCACATATATATAGTTAACTCCACTTAGAGTCACCACACATATATATATAGTTAACTCCACTTAGAGGCACCACACATATATAGTTTACTCCACTTAGAGTCACCAGTTATACATAGTTAACTCCACTTATAATCACCACACATATATAGTTAACTCCACTTACAGTCACCACACATATATAATTAACTCCACTTACAGTCACCACACATATATAGTTAACTCCACTTACAGTCACCACACATATATAGTTAACTCCACTTACAGTCACCATATATATATATAGTTAACTCCACTTACAGTCACCACACATATATAGTTAACTCCACTTACAGTCACCACACATATATCGTTAACCCCACTTACAGTCACCATACATATATAGTTAGCTAAATTTACAGTCACCACACATATATAGTTAACTCCACTTACAGTCACCACACATATATAGTTAACTCCACTTACACTCACCACATATATATAGGTAGCTCCACTTACAGTCACCACATATATATAGTTAACTCCACTTAGAGTCACCACACATATATAGTTTACTCCACTTACAGTCACCACATATATATAGTTAACTCCACTTACAGTCACCATATATATATATAGTTAACTCCACTTACAGTCACCACACATATATAGTTAACTCCACTTACAGTCACCACATATATATAGTTAACTCCACTTACAGTAACCACATATATATAGTTAACTCCACTTAGAGTCACCACACATATATAGTTTACTCCACTTACAGTCACCACACATATATAGTTAACTCCACTTACAGTAACCACATATATATAGTTAACTCCACTTAGAGTCACCACACATATATAGTTTACTCCACTTACAGTCACCACACATATATAGTTAACTCCACTTACAGTCACCACATATATATAGTTAACTCCACTTACAGTAACCACATATTTATAGTTAACTCCACTTAGAGTCACCACACATATATAGTTAACTCCACTTACAGTCACCACACATATATAGTTAACTCCACTTACAGTCACCACATATATATAGTTAACTCCACTTACAGTCACCACACATATATAGTTAACTCCACTTACAGTAACCACATATATATAGTTAACTCCACTTAGAGTCACCACACATATATAGTTTACTCCACTTACAGTCACCACACATATATAGTTAACTCCACTTACAGTCACCACATATATATAGTTAACTCCACTTACAGTAACCACATATATATAGTTAACTCCACTTAGAGTCACCACACATATATAGTTAACTCCACTTAGAGTCACCACATATATATAGTTAACTCCACTTACAGTCACCATATATATATAGTTAACTCCACTTACAGTCACCACATATATATAGTTATCTCCACTTACAGTCACCACATATATATAGTTAACTCCACTTACAGTCACCATATATATATATAGTTAACTCCAATTACAGTCACCACATATATATAGTTAACTCCACTTACAGTCACCACGCATATATATAGTTAACTCCACTTACAGTCACCACACATATATAGTTAACTCCACTTACAGTCACCACACATATATAGTTAAACCCACTTACAGTCATCACACATATATAGTTAACTCCACTTACAGTCACCACACATATATAGTTAACTCCACTTACAGTCACCACATATATATAGTTAACTCCACTTACAGTCACCACATATATATAGTTAACTCCACTTACAGTCACCACATATATATAGTTAACTCCACTTACAGTCACCACACATATATAGTTAACTCCACTTACAGTAACCACATATATATAGTTAACTCCACTTACAATCACCACACATATATAGTTAACTCCACTTACAGTCACCACATATATATAGTTACACTTACAGTCACCACACATATATAGTTAACTCCACTTACAGTCACCACGCATATATATAGTTAACTCCACTTACAGTCACCACACATATATAGTTAACTCCACTTACAGTCACCACACATAAATAGTTAACTCCACTTACAGTCACCATACATATATAGTTTACTGCATTTACAGTCACCACACATATATAGTTAACTCCAATTACAGTCACCACACATATATAGTTAGCTCCACTTAGAGTCACCACATATATATAGTTAACTCCACTTACAGTCACCACACATATATAGTTAACTCCACTTACAGTCACCACATATATATATAGTTAACTCCACTTACAGTCACCACACATATATAGTTAACTCCACTTACAGTCACCACACATATATAGTTAACCCACTTATAGTCACCACACATATATAGTTAACTCCACTTACAGTCACCACACATATATCGTTAACCCAACTTACAGTCACCATACATATATAGTTAACTCCACTTACAGTCACCACATATATATAGTTAACTCCACTTAGAGTCACCACACATATATAGTTTACTCCACTTACAGTCACCACATATATATAGTTAACTCCACTTAGAGTCACCACACATTTATAGTTTAATGCACTTACAGTCACCACATATATATAGTTAACTCCACTTACAGTCACCATATATATATATAGGTAGCTCCACTTACAGTAACCACATATATATAGTTAACTCCACTTAGAGTCACCACACATATATAGTTAGCTCCACTTACAGTCACCACATATATATAGTTAACTCCACTTACAGTCACCACACATATATAGTTAACTCCACTTACAGTCACCATATATATATATAGTTAACTCCACTTACAGTCACCACACATATATAGTTAACTCCACTTACAGTCACCACACATATATAGTTAACCCACATACAGTCACCACACATATATAGTTAACTCCACTTACAGTCACCAGACATATATCATTAAACCCACTTACAGTCACCATACATATATAGTTAGCTAAAATTACAGTCACCACACATATATAGTTAACTCCACTTACAGTCACCACACATATATAGTTAACTCCACTTACAGTAACCACATATATATAGTTAACTCCACTTACAGTCACCACATATATATAGTTAACTCCACTTAGAGTCACCACACATATATATATAGTTAACTCCACTTAGAGGCACCACACATATATAGTTTACTCCACTTAGAGTCACCAGTTATACATAGTTAACTCCACTTATAATCACCACACATATATAGTTAACTCCACTTACAGTCACCACACATATATAATTAACTCCACTTACAGTCACCACACATATATAGTTAACTCCACTTACAGTCACCACACATATATAGTTAACTCCACTTACAGTCACCACACATATATCGTTAACCCCACTTACAGTCACCATACATATATAGTTAGCTAAATTTACAGTCACCACACATATATAGTTAACTCCACTTACAGTCACCACACATATATAGTTAACTCCACTTACACTCACCACATATATATAGGTAGCTCCACTTACAGTCACCACATATATATAGTTAACTCCACTTAGAGTCACCACACATATATAGTTTACTCCACTTACAGTCACCACATATATATAGTTAACTCCACTTACAGTCACCATATATATATATAGTTAACTCCACTTACAGTCACCACACATATATAGTTAACTCCACTTACAGTCACCACATATATATAGTTAACTCCACTTACAGTAACCACATATATATAGTTAACTCCACTTAGAGTCACCACACATATATAGTTAACTCCACTTACAGTCACCACACATATATAGTTAACTCCACTTACAGTAACCACATATATATAGTTAACTCCACTTAGAGTCACCACACATATATAGTTTACTCCACTTACAGTCACCACACATATATAGTTAACTCCACTTACAGTCACCACATATATATAGTTAACTCCACTTACAGTAACCACATATTTATAGTTAACTCCACTTAGAGTCACCACACATATATAGTTAACTCCACTTACAGTCACCACACATATATAGTTAACTCCACTTACAGTCACCACATATATATAGTTAACTCCACTTACAGTCACCACACATATATAGTTAACTCCACTTACAGTAACCACATATATATAGTTAACTCCACTTAGAGTCACCACACATATATAGTTTACTCCACTTACAGTCACCACACATATATAGTTAACTCCACTTACAGTCACCACATATATATAGTTAACTCCACTTACAGTAACCACATATATATAGTTAACTCCACTTAGAGTCACCACACATATATAGTTAACTCCACTTAGAGTCACCACATATATATAGTTAACTCCACTTACAGTCACCATATATATATAGTTAACTCCACTTACAGTCACCACATATATATAGTTATCTCCACTTACAGTCACCACATATATATAGTTAACTCCACTTACAGTCACCATATATATATATAGTTAACTCCACTTACAGTCACCACACATATATAGTTAACTCCAATTACAGTCACCACATATATATAGTTAACTCCACTTACAGTCACCACGCATATATATAGTTAACTCCACTTACAGTCACCACACATATATAGTTAACTCCACTTACAGTCACCACACATATATAGTTAACTCCACTTACAGTCACCACACATATATATTTAACCCACTTACAGTCACCACACATATATAGTTAACTCCACTTACAGTCACCACACATATATAGTTAACTCCACTTACAGTCACCACACATATATAGTTAACCCACTTACAGTCACCATACATATATAGTTAGCTAAACTTACAGTCACCACACATATATAGTTATCTCCACTTACAGTCACCACACATATATAGTTAGCTCCACTTACAGTAACCACATATATATAGTTAACTCCACTTACAGTCACCACATATATATAGTTATCTCCACTTACAGTCACCACATATATATAGTTAACTCCACTTACAGTCACCACACATATATAGTTAGCTCCACTTACAGTCACCACATATATATAGTTAACTCCACTTACAGTCACCACACATATATAGTTAACTCCACTTACAGTCACCATATATATATATACTTAACTCCACTTACAGTCACCACACATATATAGTTAACTCCACTTACAGTCACCACACATATATATTTAACCCACTTACAGTCACCACACATATATAGTTAACTCCACTTACAGTCACCACACATATATAGTTAACTCCACTTACAGTCACCACACATATATAGTTAACCCACTTACAGTCACCACACATATATAGTTAACTCCACTTACAGTCACCACACATATATCGTTTACCCCACTTACAGTCACCATACATATATAGTTAGCTAAACTTACAGTCACCACACATATATAGTTAACTCCACTTACAGTCACCACATATATATAGTTAACTCCACTTAGAGTCACCACACATATATAATTTACTCCACTTACAGTCACCACATATATATAGTTAACTCCACTTAGAGTCACCACACATATATAGTTTAATGCACTTACAGTCACCACATATATATAGTTAACTCCACTTACAGTCACCACACATATATAGTTAACTCCACTTACAGTCACCATATATATATATAGTTAACTCCACTTACAGTCACCACACATATATAGTTAACTCCACTTACAGTCACCACACATATATAGTTAACCCACTTACAGTCACCACACATATATAGTTAACTCCACTTACAGTCACCACACATATATCGTTAAACCCACTTACAGTCACCATACATATATAGTTAGCTAAAATTACAGTCACCACACATATATAGTTAACTCCACTTACAGTCACCACACATATATAGTTAGCTCCACTTACAGTAACCACATATATATAGTTAACTCCACTTACAGTCACCACATATATATAGTTAACTCCACTTAGAGTCACCACACATATATATATAGTTAACTCCACTTAGAGGCACCACACATATATAGTTTACTCCACTTAGAGTCACCAGTTATACATAGTTAACTCCACTTATAATCACCACACATATATAGTTAACTCCACTTACAGTCACCATATATATATATAGTTAACTCCACTTACAGTCACCACACATATAGCGTTAACTCCACTTACAGTCACCACACATATATAGTTAACCCACTTACAGTCACCACACATATATCGTTAACCCCACTTACAGTCACCATACATATATAGTTAGCTAAACTTACAGTTACCACACATATATAGTTAACTCCACTTACAGTCACCACATATATATAGGTAGCTCCACTTACAGTCACCACATATATATAGTTAACTCCACTTAGAGTCACCACACATATATCGTTAACCCCACTTACAGTCACCATACATATATAGTTAGCTAAACTTACAGTCACCACACATATATAGTTAACTCCACTTACAGTCACCACATATATATAGGTAGCTCCACTTACAGTCACCACATATATATAGTTAACTCCACTTAGAGTCACCACACATATAGTTTACTCCACTTACAGTCACCACATATATATAGTTAACTCCACTTACAGTCACCATATATATATATAGTTAACTCCACTTACAGTCACCACACATATATAGTTAACTCCACTTACAGTCACCACATATATATAGTTAACTCCACTTAGAGTCACCACACATATATCGTTAACCCCACTTACAGTCACCATACATATATAGTTAGCTAAACTTACAGTCACCACACATATATAGTTAACTCCACTTACAGTCACCACATATATATAGGTAGCTCCACTTACAGTCACCACATATATATAGTTAACTCCACTTAGAGTCACCACACATATATCGTTAACCCCACTTACAGTCACCATACATATATAGTTAGCTAAACTTACAGTCACCACACATATATAGTTAACTCCACTTACAGTCACCACAAAAATATAGGTAGCTCCACTTACAGTCACCACATATATATAGTTAACTCCAGTTAGAGTCACCACATATATATAGTTTACTCCACTTACAGTCACCACATATATATAGTTAACTCCACTTACAGTCACCATATATATATATAGTTAACTCCACTTACAGTCACCACACATATATAGTTAACTCCACTTACAGTCACCACATATATATAGTTAACTCCACTTAGAGTCACCACATATATATAGTTAACTCCACTTACAGTCACCACACATATATAGTTAACTCCACTTACAGTAACCACATATATATAGTTAACTCCACTTAGAGTCACCACACATATATAGTTTAATGCACTTACAGTCACCACATATATATAGTTCACTCCACTTACAGTCACCACATATATATAGTTAACTCCACTTACAGTAACCACATATATATAGTTAACTCCACTTAGAGTCACCACACATATATAGTTTAATGCACTTACAGTCACCACATATATATAGTTAAATCCAGTTACAGTCACCACATATATATAGTTAACTCCACTTACAGTCACCATATATATATAGTTAACCCCACTTACAGTCACCACACATATATAGTTAACTCCACTTACAGTCACCACACATATATAGTTAACTCCACTTACAGTCACCACACATATATAGTTAACTCCACTTACAGTCACCATATATATATAGTTAACTGCACTTACAATCACCACACATATATAGTTACACTTACAGTCACCACATATATATAGTTAACTCCACTTACAATCACCACACATATATAGTTAACTCCACTTACAGTCACCACATATATATAGTTACACTTACAGTCACCACACATATATAGTTAAACCCACTTACAGTCATCACACATATATAGTTAACTCCACTTACAGTCACCATACATATATAGTTTACTGCACTTACAGTCACCACACATATATAGTTAACTCCACTTACAGTCACCACACATATATAGTTAGCTCCACTTACAGTCACCACATATATATAGTTAACTCCACTTACAGTCACCACACATATATAGTTAACTCCACTTACAGTCACCATATATATATATAGTTAACTCCACTTACAGTCACCACACATATATAGTTAACTCCACTTACAGTCACCACACATATATATTTAACCCACTTACAGTCACCACACATATATAGTTAACTCCACTTACAGTCACCACACATATATAGTTAACCCACTTACAGTCACCACATATATATAGTTAACTCCACTTAGAGTCACCACACATATATCGTTAACCCCACTTACAGTCACCATACATATATAGTTAGCTAAACTTACAGTCACCACACATATATAGTTAACTCCACTTACAGTCACCACATATATATAGGTAGCTCCACTTACAGTCACCACATATATATAGTTAACTCCACTTAGAGTCACCACACATATATCGTTAACCCCACTTACAGTCACCATACATATATAGTTAGCTAAACTTACAGTCACCACACATATATAGTTAACTCCACTTACAGTCACCACAAAAATATAGGTAGCTCCACTTACAGTCACCACATATATATAGTTAACTCCAATTAGAGTCACCACACATATATAGTTTACTCCACTTACAGTCACCACATATATATAGTTAACTCCACTTACAGTCACCATATATATATATAGTTAACTCCACTTACAGTCACCACACATATATAGTTAACTCCACTTACAGTCACCACATATATATAGTTAACTCCACTTAGAGTCACCACATATATATAGTTAACTCCACTTACAGTCACCACATATATATAGTTAACTCCACTTAGAGTCACCACATATATATAGTTAACTCCACTTAGAGTCACCACACATATATAGTTTAATGCACTTACAGTCACCACATATATATAGTTAACTCCACTTACAGTCACCACATATATATAGTTAACTCCACTTACAGTCACCACATATATATAGTTAACTCCACTTAGAGTCACCACATATATATAGTTAACTCCACTTAGAGTCACCACACATATATAGTTAACTCCACTTACAGTAACCACATAT
Organism: Eledone cirrhosa; assembly: GCA_964016885.1. NCBI lineage: Eukaryota > Metazoa > Mollusca > Cephalopoda > Octopoda > Eledonidae > Eledone > Eledone cirrhosa. The sequence goes on along the minus strand of OZ024749.1, from coordinate 28,999,373 downwards.
ATATAGTTAACTCCACTTAGAGTCACCACACATATATAGTTTAATGCACTTACAGTCACCACATATATATAGTTAACTCCACTTACAGTAACCACATATATATAGTTAACTCCACTTAGAGTCACCACACATATATAGTTTAATGCACTTACAGTCACCACATATATATAGTTAAATCCAGTTACAGTCACCACATATATATAGTTAACTCCAATTACAGTCACCATATATATATAGTTAACCCCACTTACAGTCACCACACATGTATAGTTAACTCCACTTACAGTCACCACACATATATAGTTAACTCCACTTACAGTCACCACACATATATAGTTAACTCCACTTACAGTCACCATATATATATAGTTAACTGCACTTACAGTCACCACACATATATAGTTACACTTACAGTCACCACATATATATAGTTAACTCCACTTACAATCACCACACATATATAGTTAACTCCACTTACAGTCACCACATATATATAGTTACACTTACAGTCACCACACATATATAGTTAAACCCACTTACAGTCATCACACATATATAGTTAACTCCACTTACAGTCACCATACATATATAGTTTACTGCACTTACAGTCACCACACATATATAGTTAACTCCACTTACAGTCACCACACATATATAGTTAGCTCCACTTACAGTCACCACATATATATAGTTAACTCCACTTACAGTCACCACACATATATAGTTAACTCCACTTACAGTCACCATATATATATATAGTTAACTCCACTTACAGTCACCACACATATATAGTTAACTCCACTTACAGTCACCACACCTATATATTTAACCCACTTACAGTCACCACACATATATAGTTAACTCCACTTACAGTCACCACACATATATAGTTAACCCACTTACAGTCACCACACATATATAGTTAACTCCACTTACAGTCACCACACATATATCGTTAACCCCACTTACAGTCACCATACATATATAGTTAGCTAAACTTACAGTCACCACACATATATAGTTAACTCCACTTACAGTCACCACAAAAATATAGGTAGCTCCACTTACAGTCACCACATATATATAGTTAACTCCAATTAGAGTCACCACACATATATAGTTTACTCCACTTACAGTCACCACATATATATAGTTAACTCCACTTACAGTCACCATATATATATATAGTTAACTCCACTTACAGTCACCACACATATATAGTTAACTCCACTTACAGTCACCACATATATATAGTTAACTCCACTTAGAGTCACCACATATATATAGTTAACTCCACTTACAGTAACCACATATATATAGTTAACTCCACTTACAGTAACCACGTATATATAGTTAACTCCACTTAGAGTCACCACACATATATAGTTTAATGCACTTACAGTCACCACATATATATAGTTAACTCCACTTACAGTCACCACATATATATAGTTAACTCCACTTACAGTCACCACATATATATAATTAACTCCACTTAGAGTCACCACATATATATAGTTAACTCCACTTAGAGTCACCACACATATATAGTTAACTCCACTTACAGTAACCACATATATATAGTTAACTCCACTTAGAGTCACCACACATATATAGTTTAATGCACTTACAGTCACCACATATATATAGTTAACTCCACTTACAGTCACCACATATATATAGTTAACTCCACTTACAGTCACTACATATATATAGTTAACTCCACTTACAGTAACCACATATATATAGTTAACTCCACTTAGAGTCACCACACATATATAGTTTAATGCACTTACAGTCACCACATATATATAGTTAAATCCAGTTACAGTCACCACATATATATAGTTAACTCCACTTACAGTCACCATATATATATAGTTAACCCCACTTACAGTCACCACACATGTATAGTTAACTCCACTTACAGTCACCACACATATATAGTTAACTCCACTTACAGTCACCACACATATATAGTTAACTCCACTTACAGTCACCATATATATATAGTTAACTGCACTTACAGTCACCACACATATATAGTTACACTTACAGTCACCACATATATATAGTTAACTCCACTTACAATCACCACACATATATAGTTAACTCCACTTACAGTCACCACATATATATAGTTACACTTACAGTCACCACACATATATAGTTAAACCCACTTACAGTCATCACACATATATAGTTAACTCCACTTACAGTCACCATACATATATAGTTTACTGCACTTACAGTCACCACACATATATAGTTAACTCCACTTACAGTCACCACACATATATAGTTAGCTCCACTTACAGTCACCACATATATATAGTTAACTCCACTTACAGTCACCACACATATATAGTTAACTCCACTTACAGTCACCATATATATATATAGTTAACTCCACTTACAGTCACCACACATATATAGTTAACTCCACTTACAGTCACCACACCTATATATTTAACCCACTTACAGTCACCACACATATATAGTTAACTCCACTTACAGTCACCACATATATATAGTTAACCCACTTACAGTCACCACACATATATAGTTAACTCCACTTACAGTCACCACACATATATCGTTTACCCCACTTACAGTCACCATACATATATAGTTAGCTAAACTTACAGTCACCACACATATATAGTTAACTCCACTTACAGTCACCACATATATATAGTTAACTCCACTTAGAGTCACCACACATATATAGTTTACTCCACTTACAGTCACCACATATATATAGTTAACTCCACTTAGAGTCACCACACATATATAGTTTAATGCACTTACAGTCACCACATATATATATAGTTAACTCCACTTACAGTCACCATATATATATATAGGTAGCTCCACTTACAGTAACCACATATATATAGTTAACTCCACTTAGAGTCACCACACATATATAGTTAGCTCCACTTACAGTCACCACATATATATAGTTAACTCCACTTACAGTCACCACACATATATAGTTAACTCCACTTACAGTCACCATATATATATATAGTTAACTCCACTTACAGTCACCACACATATATAGTTAACTCCACTTACAGTCACCACACATATATAGTTAACCCACTTACAGTCACCACATATATATAGTTAACTCCACTTACAGTCACCACACATATATCGTTAAACCCACTTACAGTCACCATACATATATAGTTAGCTAAAATTACAGTCACCACACATATATAGTTAACTCCACTTACAGTCACCACACATATATAGTTAGCTCCACTTACAGTAACCACATATATATAGTTAACTCCACTTACAGTCACCACATATATATAGTTAACTCCACTTAGAGTCACCACACATATATATATAGTTAACTCCACTTAGAGGCACCACACATATATAGTTTACTCCACTTAGAGTCACCAGTTATACATAGTTAACTCCACTTATAATCACCACACATATATAGTTAACTCCACTTACAGTCACCATATATATATATAGTTAACTCCACTTACAGTCACCACACATATATCGTTAACTCCACTTACAGTCACCACACATATATAGTTAACCCACTTACAGTCACCACACATATATCGTTAACCCCACTTACAGTCACCATACATATATAGTTAGATAAACTTACAGTCACCACACATATATAGTTAACTCCACTTACAGTCACCACATATATATAGGTAGCTCCACTTACAGTCACCACATATATATAGTTAACTCCACTTAGAGTCACCACACATATATCGTTAACCCCACTTACAGTCACCATACATATATAGTTAGCTAAACTTACAGTCACCACACATATATAGTTAACTCCACTTACAGTCACCACATATATATAGGTAGCTCCACTTACAGTCACCACATATATATAGTTAACTCCACTTACAGTCACCATATATATATATAGTTAACTCCACTTACAGTCACCACACATATATAGTTAACTCCACTTACAGTCACCACATATATATAGTTAACTCCACTTAGAGTCACCACACATATATCGTTAACCCCACTTACAGTCACCATACATATATAGTTAGCTAAACTTACAGTCACCACACATATATAGTTAACTCCACTTACAGTCACCACATATATATAGGTAGCTCCACTTACAGTCACCACATATATATAGTTAACTCCACTTAGAGTCACCACACATATATCGTTAACCCCACTTACAGTCACCATACATATATAGTTAGCTAAACTTACAGTCACCACACATATATAGTTAACTCCACTTACAGTCACCACAAAAATATAGGTAGCTCCACTTACAGTCACCACATATATATAGTTAACTCCAATTAGAGTCACCACACATATATAGTTTACTCCACTTACAGTCACCACATATATATAGTTAACTCCACTAACAGTCACCATATATATATATAGTTAACTCCACTTACAGTCACCACACATATATAGTTAACTCCACTTACAGTCACCACATATATATAGTTAACTCCACTTAGAGTCACCACACATATATAGTTTAATGCACTTACAGTCACCACATATATATAGTTAAATCCAGTTACAGTCACCACATATATATAGTTAACTCCACTTACAGTCACCATATATATATAGTTAACCCCACTTACAGTCACCACACATATATAGTTAACTCCACTTACAGTCACCACACATATATAGTTAACTCCACTTACAGTCACCACACATATATAGTTAACTCCACTTACAGTCACCATATATATATAGTTAACTGCACTTACAGTCACCACACATATATAGTTACACTTACAGTCACCACACATATATAGTTAACTCCACTTACAGTAACCACATATATATAGTTAACTCCACTTACAGTCACCACATATATATAGTTAACTCCACTTACAGTCACCACATATATATAGTTACACTTACAGTCACCACACATATATAGTTAAACCCACTTACAGTCACCACACATATATAGTTAACTCCACTTACAGTCACCACACATATATAGTTAGCTCCACTTACAGTCACCACACATATATAGTTAACTCCACTTACAGTCACCATATATATATATAGTTAACTCCACTTACAGTCACCACATATATATAGTTAACTCCACTTAGAGTCACCACACATATATCGTTAACCCCACTTACAGTCACCATACATATATAGTTAGCTAAACTTACAGTCACCACACATATATAGTTAACTCCACTTACAGTCACAACATATATATAGGTAGCTCCACTTACAGTCACCACATATATATAGTTAACTCCACTTAGAGTCACCACACATATATCGTTAACCCCACTTACAGTCACCATACATATATAGTTAGCTAAACTTACAGTCACCACACATATATAGTTAACTCCACTTACAGTCACCACAAAAATATAGGTAGCTCCACTTACAGTCACCACATATATATAGTTAACTCCAATTAGAGTCACCACACATATATAGTTTACTCCACTTACAGTCACCACATATATATAGTTAACTCCACTTACAGTCACCATATATATATATAGTTAACTCCACTTACAGTCACCACACATATATAGTTAACTCCACTTACAGTCACCACATATATATAGTTAACTCCACTTAGAGTCACCACATATATATAGTTAACTCCACTTACAGTCACCACATATATATAGTTAACACCACTTAGAGTCACCACATATATATAGTTAACTCCACTTACAGTCACCACATATATATAGTTAACTCCACTTACAGTCACCACATATATATAGTTAACTCCACTTAGAGTCACCACATATATATAGTTAACTCCACTTACAGTAACCACATATATATAGTTAACTCCACTTAGAGTCACCACACATATATAGTTTAATGCACTTACAGTCACCACATATATATAGTTAACTCCACTTACAGTCACCACATATATATAGTTAACTCCACTTACAGTCACCACATATATATAGTTAACTCCACTTAGAGTTACCACATATATATAGTTAACTCCACTTAGAGTCACCACACATATATAGTTAACTCCACTTACAGTAACCACATATATATAGTTAACTCCACTTAGAGTCACCACACATATATAGTTTAATGCACTTACAGTCACCACATATATATAGTTAACTCCACTTACAGTCACCACATATATATAGTTAACTCCACTTACAGTCACCACATATATATAGTTAACTCCACTTAGAGTCACCACACATATATAGTTTAATGCACTTACAGTCACCACATATATATAGTTAAATCCAGTTACAGTCACCACATATATAGTTAACTCCACTTACAGTCACCATATATATATAGTTAACCCCACTTACAGTCACCACACATGTATAGTTAACTCCACTTACAGTCACCACACATATATAGTTAACTCCACTTACAGTCACCACACATATATAGTTAACTCCACTTACAGTCACCATATATATATAGTTAACTGCACTTACAGTCACCACACATATATAGTTACACTTACAGTCACCACATATATATAGTTAACTCCACTTACAATCACCACACATATATAGTTAACTCCACTTACAGTCACCACATATATATAGTTACACTTACAGTCACCACACATATATAGTTAAACCCACTTACAGTCATCACACATATATAGTTAACTCCACTTACAGTCACCATACATATATAGTTTACTGCACTTACAGTCACCACACATATATAGTTAACTCCACTTACAGTCACCACACATATATAGTTAGCTCCACTTACAGTCACCACATATATATAGTTAACTCCACTTACAGTCACCACACATATATAGTTAACTCCACTTACAGTCACCATATATATATATAGTTAACTCCACTTACAGTCACCACACATATATAGTTAACTCCACTTACAGTCACCACACCTATATATTTAACCCACTTACAGTCACCACACATATATAGTTAACTCCACTTACAGTCACCACACATATATAGTTAACCCACTTACAGTCACCACACATATATAGTTAACTCCACTTACAGTCACCACACATATATCGTTAACCCCACTTACAGTCACCATACATATATAGTTAGCTAAACTTACAGTCACCACACATATATAGTTAACTCCACTTACAGTCACCACAAAAATATAGGTAGCTCCACTTACAGTCACCACATATATATAGTTAACTCCAATTAGAGTCACCACACATATATAGTTTACTCCACTTACAGTCACCACATATATATAGTTAACTCCACTTACAGTCACCATATATATATATAGTTAACTCCACTTACAGTCACCACACATATATAGTTAACTCCACTTACAGTCACCACATATATATAGTTAACTCCACTTAGAGTCACCACACATATATAGTTTAATGCACTTACAGTCACCACATATATATAGTTAACTCCACTTACAGTAACCACATATATATAGTTAACTCCACTTACAGTAACCACATATATATAGTTAACTCCACTTACAGTAACCACATATATATAGTTAACTCCACTTAGAGTCACCACACATATATAGTTAACTCCACTTAGAGTCACCACACATATATAGTTTAATGCACTTACAGTCACCACATATATATAGTTAACTCCACTTACAGTCACCACATATATATAGTTAACTCCACTTACAGTCACCACACATATATAGTTAGCTAAACTTACAGTCACCACACATATATAGTTAACTCCACTTACAGTCACCACATATATATAGTTAACTCCACTTAGAGTCACCACACATATATAGTTTACTCCACTTACAGTCACCACATATATATAGTTAACTCCACTTAGAGTCACCACACATATATAGTTAACTCCACTTAGAGTCACCACACATATATAGTTTAATGCACTTACAGTCACCACATATATATAGTTAACTCCACTTACAGTCACCACATATATATAGTTAACTCCACTTACAGTCACCACACATATATAGTTAGCTAAACTTACAGTCACCACACATATATAGTTAACTCCACTTACAGTCACCACATATATATAGTTAACTCCACTTAGAGTCACCACACATATATAGTTAACTCCACTTACAGTCACCACATATATATAGTTAACTCCACTTAGAGTCACCACACATATATAGTTAACTCCACTTAGAGTCACCACACATATATAGTTTAATGCACTTACAGTCACCACATATATATAGTTAACTCCACTTACAGTAACCACATATATATAGTTAACTCCACTTACAGTAACCACATATATATAGTTAACTCCACTTACAGTCACCACATATATATAGTTAACTCCACTTACAGTCACCACACATATATAGTTAGCTAAACTTACAGTCACCACACATATATAGTTAACTCCACTTACAGTCACCACATATATATAGTTAACTCCACTTAGAGTCACCACACATATATAGTTTACTCCACTTACAGTCACCACATATATATAGTTAACTCCACTTAGAGTCACCACACATATATAGTTTAATGCACTTACAGTCACCACATATATATATAGTTAACTCCACTTACAGTCACCATATATATATATAGGTAGCTCCACTTACAGTAACCACATATATATAGTTAACTCCACTTAGAGTCACCACACATATATAGTTAGCTCCACTTACAGTCACCACATATATATAGTTAACTCCACTTACAGTCACCACACATATATAGTTAACTCCACTTACAGTCACCATATATATATATAGTTAACTCCACTTACAGTCACCACACATATATAGTTAACTCCACTTACAGTCACCACACATATATAGTTAACCCACTTACAGTCACCACATATATATAGTTAACTCCACTTACAGTCACCACACATATATCGTTAAACCCACTTACAGTCACCATACATATATAGTTAGCTAAAATTACAGTCACCACACATATATAGTTAACTCCACTTACAGTCACCACACATATATAGTTAGCTCCCCTTACAGTAACCACATATATATAGTTAACTCCACTTACAGTCACCACATATATATAGTTAACTCCACTTAGAGTCACCACACATATATATATAGTTAACTCCACTTAGAGGCACCACACATATATAGTTTACTCCACTTAGAGTCACCAGTTATACATAGTTAACTCCACTTATAATCACCACACATATATAGTTAACTCCACTTACAGTCACCATATATATATATAGTTAACTCCACTTACAGTCACCACACATATATCGTTAACTCCACTTACAGTCACCACACATATATAGTTAACCCACTTACAGTCACCACACATATATCGTTAACCCCACTTACAGTCACCATACATATATAGTTAGATAAACTTACAGTCACCACACATATATAGTTAACTCCACTTACAGTCACCACATATATATAGGTAGCTCCACTTACAGTCACCACATATATATAGTTAACTCCACTTAGAGTCACCACACATATATCGTTAACCCCACTTACAGTCACCATACATATATAGTTAGCTAAACTTACAGTCACCACACATATATAGTTAACTCCACTTACAGTCACCACATATATATAGGTAGCTCCACTTACAGTCACCACATATATATAGTTAACTCCACTTACAGTCACCATATATATATATAGTTAACTCCACTTACAGTCACCACACATATATAGTTAACTCCACTTACAGTCACCACATATATATAGTTAACTCCACTTAGAGTCACCACACATATATCGTTAACCCCACTTACAGTCACCATACATATATAGTTAGCTAAACTTACAGTCACCACACATATATAGTTAACTCCACTTACAGTCACCACATATATATAGGTAGCTCCACTTACAGTCACCACATATATATAGTTAACTCCACTTAGAGTCACCACACATATATCGTTAACCCCACTTACAGTCACCATACATATATAGTTAGCTAAACTTACAGTCACCACACATATATAGTTAACTCCACTTACAGTCACCACATATATATAGGTAGCTCCACTTACAGTCACCACATATATATAGTTAACTCCACTTAGAGTCACCACACATATATCGTTAACCCCACTTACAGTCACCATACATATATAGTTAGCTAAACTTACAGTCACCACACATATATAGTTAACTCCACTTACAGTCACCACAAAAATATAGGTAGCTCCACTTACAGTCACCACATATATATAGTTAACTCCAATTAGAGTCACCACACATATATAGTTTACTCCACTTACAGTCACCACATATATATAGTTAACTCCACTAACAGTCACCATATATATATATAGTTAACTCCACTTACAGTCACCACACATATATAGTTAACTCCACTTACAGTCACCACATATATATAGTTAACTCCACTTAGAGTCACCACACATATATAGTTTAATGCACTTACAGTCACCACATATATATAGTTAAATCCAGTTACAGTCACCACATATATATAGTTAACTCCACTTACAGTCACCATATATATATAGTTAACCCCACTTACAGTCACCACACATATATAGTTAACTCCACTTACAGTCACCACACATATATAGTTAACTCCACTTACAGTCACCACACATATATAGTTAACTCCACTTACAGTCACCATATATATATATAGTTAACTCCACTTACAGTCACCACACATATATAGTTACACTTACAGTCACCACACATATATAGTTAACTCCACTTACAGTAACCACATATATATAGTTAACTCCACTTACAGTCACCACATATATATAGTTAACTCCACTTACAGTCACCACATATATATAGTTACACTTACAGTCACCACACATATATAGTTAAACCCACTTACAGTCACCACACATATATAGTTAACTCCACTTACAGTCACCACACATATATAGTTAGCTCCACTTACAGTCACCACACATATATAGTTAACTCCACTTACAGTCACCATATATATATATAGTTAACTCCACTTACAGTCACCACATATATATAGTTAACTCCACTTAGAGTCACCACACATATATCGTTAACCCCACTTACAGTCACCATACATATATAGTTAGCTAAACTTACAGTCACCACACATATATAGTTAACTCCACTTACAGTCACAACATATATATAGGTAGCTCCACTTACAGTCACCACATATATATAGTTAACTCCACTTAGAGTCACCACACATATATCGTTAACCCCACTTACAGTCACCATACATATATAGTTAGCTAAACTTACAGTCACCACACATATATAGTTAACTCCACTTACAGTCACCACAAAAATATAGGTAGCTCCACTTACAGTCACCACATATATATAGTTAACTCCACTTACAGTCACCACAAAAATATAGGTAGCTCCACTTACAGTCACCACACATATATAGTTTACTCCACTTACAGTCACCACATATATATAGTTAACTCCACTTACAGTCACCATATATATATATAGTTAACTCCACTTACAGTCACCACACATATATAGTTAACTCCACTTACAGTCACCACATATATATAGTTAACTCCACTTAGAGTCACCACATATATATAGTTAACTCCACTTACAGTCACCACATATATATAGTTAACACCACTTAGAGTCACCACATATATATAGTTAACTCCACTTACAGTCACCACATATATATAGTTAACTCCACTTACAGTCACCACATATATATAGTTAACTCCACTTAGAGTCACCACATATATATAGTTAACTCCACTTACAGTAACCACATATATATAGTTAACTCCACTTAGAGTCACCACACATATATAGTTTAATGCACTTACAGTCACCACATATATATAGTTAACTCCACTTACAGTCACCACATATATATAGTTAACTCCACTTACAGTCACCACATATATATAGTTAACTCCACTTAGAGTTACCACATATATATAGTTAACTCCACTTAGAGTCACCACACATATATAGTTAACTCCACTTACAGTAACCACATATATATAGTTAACTCCACTTAGAGTCACCACACATATATAGTTTAATGCACTTACAGTCACCACATATATATAGTTAACTCCACTTACAGTCACCACATATATATAGTTAACTCCACTTACAGTCACCACATATATATAGTTAACTCCACTTACAGTAACCACATATATATAGTTAACTCCACTTAGAGTCACCACACATATATAGTTTAATGCACTTACAGTCACCACATATATATAGTTAAATCCAGTTACAGTCACCACATATATATAGTTAGCTCCACTTACAGTCACCACATATATATAGTTAACTCCACTTACAGTCACCACACATATATAGTTAACTCCACTTACAGTCACCACACATATATAGTTAGCTCCACTTACAGTCATCACATATATATAGTTAACTCCACTTACAGTCACCACACATATCTGACTAGCTCCGCTTACAGTCACCACATATATATAGTTAACTCCACTTACAGTCACCACACATATATAGTTAGCTCCACTTACAGTCACCACACATATATAGTTAGTTCCACTTACAGTCACCACACATATATAGATAGCTCCACTTACAGTCACCACACATATATAGTTAACCCACTTACAGTCACCACACATATATAGTTAACTCCACTTAGAGTCACCACACATATATAGTTAACTCCACTTACAGTCACCACACATATATAGTTAGCTCCGCTTACAGTCACCACATATATATAGTTAACTCCACTTACAGTCACCACACATATATAGTTAGCTCCGCTTACAGTCACCACATATATATAGTTAACTCCACTTACAGTCACCACACATATATAGTTAACTCCACTTACAGTCACCACACATATATAGTTAGCCTCACTTACAGTCACCACACATATATAGTTAACTCCACGTAGAGTCACCAGTTATATATAGTTAACTCCACTTACAGTCACCACACATATATATAGTTAACTCCACTTACAGTCACCACACATATATAGTTAACCCCACTTACAGTCACCACACA
>OZ024749.1:28868871-28966371 GCA_964016885.1 Eledone cirrhosa | reverse complement strand
TAGTAAAAAATTGAGATTTTTTTATAGTAAATTGTATATATATATATATATATATATATATATACACATACATATATAAAAAAAAAAAAAATAATGATTTCATTTCTTAGCCACAAGGGCCGACATGTAGGGGCCAATACAAAGACAGGGACAGTGGGGTTTACAATAAGGTCGAGTAAAAGTGCACAATGGCAAGACTAATTTAACAATGAAGATATAAAAATATAAAATAAACTATGCATAAATATAACAAAATAAATTCCCCGATAGGGGGTGGACGACTCTGGGGTGACTCGGGTACCCCACCAATCCTGAACCACCCTGTGCTTCTAGGGCACCCAGGGAGAGCACCCCTCTCCTCAAGTTAGCTAGCCTATAGGCGCATGGTTAGAGTAGGCCCATTCACACGGGCCATTCTCGCCACATTCATCCACCTTTTAGCAAATGTACTGGGGGGAAGCACTTCTCTCTCCACCCTCACCTTCCTTTCCAGGTGAAACTTGAAGAAGTTGATGAGGGATTGGCCGAAGAGAAAAGTGTTTGTCTTCAGTCCTTTTAACCTGGTCCACCATATAACCTCTTTCGCAACTGCCACCAGACAGGAAAATTTCCTGCTCTTCCTGACCTAAGGAAGGCGGTGGGTCAATCTTCACTATGGACTCGGCCGATAGCCGGATTCGTTCCACACGTGACAGTAGCTGTTCGACATAACTCCACAAGTCAGTAATGCACGGACATTGGACAAGTGCGTGCAGAACGGTTTCGTCGTTCTGTGCGCATCTTGGGCAGGTCCGTCTGACAGCACTTCCGTGCCTGTAGAGTTTATCCCGAACCGGCAGTGGCCCCCGGTAGCACTGCCAAGCGAGGGATTTCTGGAAATTGTCCATCGTCCCCGGCTCAAAAGTCCTCCGGTACAGACTGGTCAGTTTGACTTCGTCATAATAATAATAATAATAATTGTTTCTACTTTTTTGCACAAGGCCAGCAATCACCCAGTGCATTACTGGTACTTTATTTTATCGACCCCGTAAGGATGAAAGGCTAAGTTAACCTCGGCGGGATTCGAACTCAGAATAGCAAGGGCCGTAACTCTGTGCGTCAAAGCATAGCGTCCGACCCTCTACCGATACTGCCAATTCACCGCTAATAATGGTTTCTTATATAGGCACAAGGCCAGCAATTTTGGGGGAGGGGAAAATCGATTAAATCGACCCCAGTACATTACTGGTGCTTTATTTTATCGACCCCGTAAGGATGAAAGGCAAAATTAACCTCGGCGGGATTTGAACTCAGAACGTAAAGGGCTGTAATTCTATGCTGCAAAGCATGGTGTCCGACTCTCTACCGATACTGCCAATCCACTGCCTTAAATAATAATTGTTTCTACTTTTGGCACAAGGCCAGTAATTACCCCAGTATATTACTGGTACTTTATTTTATCGACCCCATAATAATAATAAGTTGACGGGTCTAGCATGGGTTTCACTGCTGGCATTGGTTGCATCTCAGCGTACTCAATAGGTGATGTTATGTAAAATCCTAGAGTAGACACATAGTTATTCGCTTCAACACAACACACGTAAATGGGTACCTTTAATCTACAACCGTACTCGAGTTTCGGCCACACTTAATAATTGTTTCTACTTTAGGCACAAGGCCAGCAATTACCCAGTGCATTACTGGTACTTTATTTTATCGACCTCGTAAGGATGAAAGGCAAAGTCAACCTCGGCGGGATTTGAACTCAGATCGTAAAGGGACGTAACTATGCTGGAAAGCATGGCGTCCGACCCTCTACCGATACTGCCAATCCATCGGCCACACTTAATAATGCAGCAATAGAGTGCACAGCATCCACTGCCTGCATTTATTATGAAACAATGCACAATCGGCGCACGTGGCTTCATCAGCGGGTTTCGCCTAATCAATAACCAATCGATCAACAGAATTCGATTCCAGTCCATATATATATATATATATATATGATTTACTATAAAAAAATCTCAATTTTCTGCTATTTGCTGTTTTTATTTATTTTATTTTTCAAAATTTTGTGATTAGTTTTCATAAAATCGATCTGGCCACATTGTTTTTAGTCGACCGATCGATAACCTATAAAAAGATATCCAGTGGAACATTCTAATAGTGGCTTTATTCACACTGGTCAAGGTGACTGGACAGCAGACAAGACAAAGACAATAAATAACAGAAGTTTCTAGATGTTTGATTTTATGTGGTTTTATACATTCACTGTCGTCCCCTCACTCTCCTCTCCTTTCGAAATTTAATTTAAAATTGCAGAGGTAAATATTTAGGTGGCGGTGGCGACGAAGGGGGTATAAGAGCTGGTGGTGGTGGTGGTGGTGTAATGATGAGGCGGGACATAGGAACTGGTGGTGTTGGTGGCGATGGCGATGAGGGGGGAGGGGGGGGGGGGCATAAAAACTGGTGGTGGTGATGAAGGGTGCGCATAGGAGCTGATGGTGGCGGGGGGCGAAGAGGGATGGAGCTGGCGGGGACGAAGGCACGAAGAGAGGAAGGGTGTCTCAGGAGCTAGCGGCGGCGGTGGTGAGGAAGGGTGGACACAGAAGCTGGCGGCAGGGGTGGTGGTGGTGTCGCAGGCGTTGACGGTGATGAAGAGAGAAGAGGGGGAGTAGAAGTTAGCGGCAGCGAGGCGGGGGGGGGGGGATCCAGGAGCTGTTGGCTGTGGCGAGGAGCGGGGTCTCAAGAGTTGGTGGTGGCTGTGGCGAGGCTGCGTGGGCGACCCAGGGAGGGGATGGGTGAATTCCAAGAGCTGGTGGCGGTGTCAAGGAGGTAAAGGTATCCCAAACGAAGGAATCCGTCTGCCAGCAACAGTCAAAAGTCGATAAAATATAACCCAAGTGCAGAAAAGTTAATAGTACAAAAGAAGGAGGGAGGGAGGAGGGACAGGATTATCGAGTTTGTCGGACATTCCTCTCAATAGTTTCAAACAGACGATATCGACTTTAAAATGTCCTCCACTTTACATACACAAATACCATTGAAGAGGGGACATTAGCCTGCTGGTTGTTGTTGTTGTTGTTTAGCCCCAGGTCAGTTCTGATTGTGTGTGTGGATTTGCGTGTGTTGGACCTCCGTCAGTTCTGATGGTATGTATGTATGTTCTGGTTTTATAATTTCACATAATTTTGCCAATAGAAAGAGAGTCGGTTTCTAACATAGATACAAGACTCTCTCATCGGAATTTGCACATCAACTTGGTACATATGTATGCATGTCTGCATGCATGCATGTGTGTGTGTGCGTGTGCAGGTATGGATATTATTGTATGTGTGGATGTGGATGTTTTGAGTTGTATGCATGTATGTATGCGCTGTGACTCCGTCAGTTACCAAATCCAACGATGAGTGTTCTAGTTGTTCGAACAAGACCACTCCTCAACTAGGACACAGACCTCCAGAAAGAAGTACATTACTGAACTTTAAAGGATCACAGTGTTATATAAATTTGTATACATAGTATACGAAAGTCACCGAATTTATTTCAGTGATTTCCAGCCATGACCCACTCATTGAATGAGACAATAAGCTTACAGTTGTAAAACTGTATCTTAAAATACAGTGTACACATTATTGCCGTCACCACCACTATAGCTAGATGGTTACCACTACCACCACAGCTAGATGGTTACCACTACCACCACCACAGCTAGATGGTAACCACTACTACCACCACAGTTAGATGATAACCACTCCAACATAAGACACCACAGACATCGTTACAGATTACACAGAATATAACAAAACATGATATGAAGGAAAATAAATATTTTATTTTGTTAAATTATTTTGTATAAAATACATTTGTGTGTATATATATATATATATATATATATATATATATATAAAACTGCCATATTACAAGTATACATTTTGTTAGCACTCTGAGACAGATTAGCTTGCTGGTACATTTAAACCATATCTCATTGAGTGAGTAATTGTGAGCAAACGGGATTATAGCAAATATATTTCCTATAACCTCGTCATTATATCATCATTTCATCATTTTACGTCCACTTTTTCCTGCTTGCAAGGGTGGGACGGGAACTGATTCTGGCTTGATTTCTACAGCTGGATGCCCTTCCTAACACCAACCTCATTTACAGTGAGTGCTGGGTGCTTTTTTTTCCGTGACGCCTACACGTCCACTTTACAGTGGAATGATAGGGACCCCAGTCCCTATCATCTCATTTCTACAGCTGAGTAAACTGGAGCAATGTGAAATAAAGTGTCTTGCTCAAGGAAACAACACATCACCCGGTCTGAGAATTGAACTCACAACCTTTCGATTGCAAGGCCAATGCTATGTGTGTATATAGGTGAGTGTGTGTGCATGTAAATACATGTGTATATGTGTGTGTATGAATGTGAGTATACATACATACGTACATAGACACACGTGCAATATTAGTTTGCTTGAATGATGAAGCACAGATGGGTTAAGAGAAAAACTGGGAATAAGAGGGATCAGATGTAATACAGAGAAATGAAGTTTGTTGCTGGTATCGACATGTAATGTGTAGAAATTATGATGATGATGATGATTGGGTAAAGACTTTACAGAAGTTCCAAGTAGAAGTCTAAAGACCTTCTCATCAGACTGATGTTTATCCCAGTTTCCCTAGCATTAAGTGACTGAGAGTAGAAGACTCCCCCTGGGCAGGACACCAATCCATCATGGGGTTAAACCTCCAGCTACTGCTGATTCTCATTTTCAGCTGAGCATACTGGAGTAGCCTGAAATGAAGTGTTTTGCTCAAGAACACAACACACAACCCAGTCCTGGAATCAAACCCATGACATTATGATTGTAAGTCCAACATCTTTACCACTAAGCCGCGCACCTCCAAGTAAAAGGAAGATGCAATATAGATAGCCGAAAAGAGAGCTGGACAGAAGTGGTGAGAGCTGATCTCTAAACAGTGTCAGGAGTCCCCAGTGGAAGATGGCTGCAGTAGAGGAATACTTGGACAGAAGTGGTGAGAGCTGAACTCTAAACACTGTCAGGAGTCCCCAGTGGAAGGAAGACCAAGGATACCTGGACAGAAGTGGTGAGAGCTGATCTCTAAACACTGTCAGGAGTCCCCAGTGGAAGGAAGACCAAGGAATACTTGGACAGAAGTGGTGAGAGCTGATCTCTAAACACTGTCAGGAGTCCCCAGTGGAAGGAAGACCAAGGAATACTTGGACAGAAGTGGTGAGAGCTGATCTCTAAACACTGTCAGGAGTCCCCAGTGGAAGGAAGACCAAGGATACCTGGACAGAAGTGGAGAGAGCTGATCCCTAAACATTGAACCTGACAGAGGAGACAAAGGAACACGTCAATTGGTGATATGTTATACTGGAGAGGACATGCATCACCCAAACATGGAAAAATGGACGAATAAATGATGACGAGGAGGGAAGGGACTGCTAATGTATGTGTGTAGAAAAGATAAACGTGATGTGGCTTAATGGTTAAAGTGTTCAGCTCTCAATAGTAAAGCCATGAGTTGTGTCCCTTGAACATAACATTATTTTATGTTGCTCCAGTGAAATATGTATTGTATTCTATATAAATTTAAAGATACAGCTTTGTCACAAACTACTGACTACATCGTCGTGCTGAATCTCCCTGAGAACAACGTTAAAGGTAAACTTGTCTGGGGAATACTGAGCTACTTGTCCCCGAGTACCATGAGGGTAGGCTGAATAGTTCAGAGGCTGACAATGAAGGAGTGTTGCTAGAAATCTTGCATGCATTAAATTCAGCTCTTCTTATTAATAACTGCATTGTTTATTTCCAGGCACTATTGAAAAATAAACCACGTTTGGTCATTCCATGAGAGTATCTTCGTCAGTGTCTCATCTTTTCAGCTGATCACCATACATTAAAGTTACACAAGTCTGTGGAATACTCAGCCACATGTCACTAAGAACTATGCTAAAAGTCCATAAGTCTGAGGAATATCCAACCACTTGCACATAAATTTCATGAGCAGGATGTTCTGTTGTTCAAACCAGTGGTACCCTTTGCTGTGGGAGCTGACAGAGGTCGAACACACATATACACACACACACATATATATATATATATATAAATGTCACTGGACCGAGACCTTTGGCGGTACTCAGTAACAGAGAAGACCCGCCTTGCCAGTAGGCATCTCTAACAAAATACACCCCGTCCCACCACCACCACCCCCACCCCATCCACACCACCCCGTCCTATGTAAAGTTATGTTGGTGCCGCGCCATCCGGGCCGAAACAAATGAGATCGTGTAGGTGTCACGACAAAAAAACACACAGTCCACGCTGTAATGTGGCCGTGTAGGCAACACGGTAAAAACCTCCCAGACCCACACTGTAAATGTGGTTGGTGTTAGGAAGGGCATCCAACTGTAGAAAACCTGCCAGACAGTCCTATGCGAGCAAGACAATCACTCTTGCCTCAAGTGGGACTACCCCCGTCCAAACCCATGCAAGCGTGGAACACGGACGTTAAACGTTGATGATGATGATGATGATGATATATATATATATGAAAAGTGTAATTTTCTACACAAAACGAAGGTTATAGAGAAAAATTGAGGTTGGTAATGGCACATGGAATATATAAGAGACAGAATATTTTTTTGTGAAAAAACATATAATTTTATAAGGTAAGGAAATAATAAAGGGTATAAAAAATGACCGGTTTCGATGGGTCTGCAAAAGCCATCTTTTCAAATGTTGATTAATATTAAGAAAAATTAATAATAAGAAGAGTTAAAATTTGAGATTTGAAAATTCAAGTATAAAATTCATTGTGGGATTTCATAGTAGTTTTCATCTTGGTAGCAGCAAGTTGACTGCTGTGTGCCTTTTTGGTAGTGAATTATACTTGAATTTTCTTGAATTATACTTGAATTTTCAAATCTCAAATTTTAACTCTTCTTATTATTAATTTTTCTTAATATTAATCAACATTTGAAAAGATGGCTTTTGCAGACCCATCGAAACCGGTCATTTTTTATACCCTTTATTATTTCCTTACCTTATAAAATTATGTTTTTTCACAAAAAAGTATTCTGTCTCTTATATATTCCATGTGCCATTACCAACCTCAATTTTTCTCTCTCTATATATATATATATAAATACACACACACATAGAAAAGGTGTTAAAATGATGATTGATATTTAAGTAGTAGAATATAAAACAAATATTTAGAAACTGCTATAAGGCATGTTGAGATGTGAAACGTTCTAAAATTGAGCAAGTGGAGTGGAAGAAGGTTTGAGTAAATGAATAAAAAAATGGAGGAAAGCAAAACTGTTAAAAACAATATTTTCTGTCATTTA
Source organism: Eledone cirrhosa (assembly GCA_964016885.1). Lineage (NCBI taxonomy): Eukaryota > Metazoa > Mollusca > Cephalopoda > Octopoda > Eledonidae > Eledone > Eledone cirrhosa. The sequence goes on along the minus strand of OZ024749.1, from coordinate 28,959,007 downwards.
ATATTTAAAAAATAACAATGGGATAAACAATTGAATACAGTTTTGAAAGGATGAAATATCATATATATATATATTTCATCCTTATATTTATATATATATATATAAATGTGTGTATATATATATATATATATATATACACACACATACATATATATATATACACATACATACATATATGTGTGTGTTGTGGGTGCATGTAAAACGTTTATTTGAAGTTATGTATGTATGTGTGTGTGTGTATGTATATATATATATATATATATGTGAGAGAGAGTGCATGTAAAATGTTCATTTGGAGTGATATATATATATATATATATATTTATTAAAATAACTGGGTATATAAAATACCAAAGTATTTAAAACATTCAAAGCGTAACTGAATGAAGCGAACAAGATGAAACTTCGAAGTTACTGTCACATTTCTTTCTACTCAGATATATAATATATATATTATTTTTATGATCTGAATCGACAAGATCCCAGACCTCATTAGCTGACCGAGTGAGGTGGAACTCGGCAGATCGGACCAAGAAAACAATATTTCCATTGTGAATATTTACAGAATATTATATTAAAAAAATAAACATGTGTGTGTGTGTGTGTATATATGATTATGTATATACATATATGTATATTAATTATGTGAATATTTACAGACTATTATATTCAAACAAAAAAGGTGGATATATATGCATATATGTATGTATATGAATGTATACTTATGTATGTGTATGAATGTATGTAAGTATGTATGTATGTATATATACATTGAAATACTGCCTGTTAAATAAGTCGAGTAGGCTCAACAAAACACGCACATCTGTGTTTCTCCATGTTATGTCTTTGTTGTAGTATCAAATTTTATAATATATTTGTTAATATATAAGTTTGTATGTATTTATGGAGCCTGACAACAAGCAAAGTACCTCTTCAATAATGTAATGAAGTCAATAATATAATGGATGTGAAATGTGGGTGATATATATATATATATAGAGAGAGAGAGAGATGTATGTGTGTCTTTTTGTACATATTTATGGAGGCAAAGTACCTCTTCAAAAATGTAATGGAGGCAATCATATAATGGTGGTGAGATGTGAGTAAGAAATATTCAGTTTTGTCTGAAAATCTTGGTGAGGCTGACCACAGAATAGGCATTCTTAGACAAATAATTTTGGACAGTTTTGTGAAGAATCCTATGTAGAGATGTCCAGTCTGTAGTGAAGGCCATATCTGGAACAAAACAATAAATAACACGTCAACTTTAGCATTGTTGATTATATTAATTCATTCATTAATTATAAATTATTTTAATTATTTCATACAAAACTTCCTAAGTCCTGTCAAATGCTAGTAATAAGAATTAGTGTTTTGAAATTTCCAGCCCTTATTACAATATTAATGGTGTTTTTTTTTTATATCCCACCATCCCAGTATTCCAGTACCAACAATATGTGACTATATCCCACCATCCCAGTATTCCAGTACCAACAATATATGACTATATTCCACCATCCCAGTATTCCAGTACCAACAATATGTGACTATATTCCACCATCCCAGTATTCCAGTACCAACAATATGTGACTATATTCCACCATCCCAGTATTCCAGTACCAACAATATGTGACTATATTCCACCTTCCCAGTATTCCAGTAACAAAAATATGTGACTATATTCCACCATCCCAGTATTCCAGCACCAACAATATGTGATTATATCCCAACATCCCAATATTACAGTACACTCTGTAATGTGGTTAATGGTAAGAAGTGTATCCAGCTATAGAAAACTTTCCAAACAAAGAGTTGAGAGGACTATTCAGCTGTGTTAAAGACAAGACAACCTCTCTAGTGCAGGTGCTACAATAAAATGGACCCAGTTCACTCAGTAGGGTGCAGCAATATATAAACAAGAAGTGAGTCCCAGGTGTGTCAAACAGGTCAGTAACTGTGATTTAAGTACTGACTTGGTCTGAAATGACCTGTCCAAACCTTGTTAGCAGGGAGAACTGACGTTAAATGCTGATCTTTATATACATACACTGATAGACAGATAGAGAGAAAGAGAGTGAGAAAGACAGAAAGAAAGAGGAAGAAAGAAAAAGAGACAGAGAGCAAAAGAAGGAGCGAAAGACAGTGAGAAAGAGAAAGACAGAAAGAGAGAGTGAGAGAGACAGAAAAAGACAGAGAGAAAGACAAAGAAAGGGAGATAGATAGAGAGAAAGAAATGTTAAATTACCTGATGTATTGGAAGATTCAGTTTCAAAAATAGTTTTGTAATAACAGAGTTGATTGTACAACTGAGTGTCTGTATACTGGAAGAGAAAACATGGTTTTATTGTTACAGATATATAGAGAAAGAGAGCGAGAAACTTATAATATATCATATTACTTAAAATGCATAACAACTAAGTGTATGTTTTTGTCGGTAGTCAGAGTTTCATGATGGCATCATATTAATCATAAATATGGTTGGCATTAAGAAGGGTATAATCAGTTCTGTGTGAGTGAATCATGGTCCCCCGACCTGACCTCTCACAAAGGGACACCCCGTCTTACCTACGCTAGCATGGAAAATGGACGTTAAATGAAGGTGATGATGATAATGAAATTTTCAGCATTTATGAAAAGATCATAATCACAATTCACACTAAGATAACTATAGACATGCGAGTGTGTGTGTGTGTGTGTGTGTGTATATATACATATATACACACACACACACACACATATATATATATGTGTATATATGTACATATATGTATATAGATATATGTATATATATATACACACATGTATTTACAGACATACATATATATATATATAATATATAAGATCAAAAGATGGTTAAATGAGTTCCATGTATTTTATTATGCGCATTTCAAAAACAAATATCATCATGCAATAACATTTGTGTTTTCATCAGATAAAATAGGAGGACATGATATGAAGGTTAAAAAACACTTGTGGATAGTGCAGTTTTAAATCATATGTTGATTTAAAACTGCACTATCCACAAGTGTTTTTTAACCTTCATATCATGTCCTCCTATTTTATCTGATGAAAACACAAATGTTATTGCATGATGATATTTGTTTTTGAAATGCGCATAATAAAATACATGGAACTCATTTAACCATCTTTTGATCTTATATATTATGTATACTCCAGTCCTACAAACTGTAGAGTGCTTCTTATCCGATATCTGCATTGCTTTATTGTACTACAATAAAACTCACCTCCTACATATATATATATATATATATATATACACATATATACACACACACATTTTCCTCTTTGTACATCACTTTCTAACTGGCCCCCTTCATCACATATTGCACGACTTAAACGTTGTACATTTAATTCTATAATAATAATAATAATGAAATTATTGTGTAAAGTGCTCAGGTGCACTACAACTCGTCAAAGGTGTATGTATAGTACATAGAATAATACACAAATGTCAGGGAAGTACATGTGTGTATGTGTTAGCTGTAGTGTTGGCGGATCTCGGGAAGCATGGAGGCCTTAAAGGATGCAGTGTCTCGACAGCTAACAACTGATGCAGGTAGTTTGTTCCATGCTTCAGCAACTCTGAGCGTGAAAAAATGTTTCCGAAAGTCATGGGAACTGTGCTGTTTTCTTACTTTGTGGACTGTGCTGTTTTCTTACTTTGTGGACTGTGCTGTTTTCTTACTTTGTGGGCATGTCCACGTGTGTTAGACACATGGAAATCAAAAAGGTACTCAGGGTTGTTGTTGGCATCATGGTTAACAATTTTGTGGGTGTTTACCAAGTCAGTTGCCAGGCGTCGGAGCTTCAATGTATCCATGCCCAGGGAAGCAAGGCGCTCAGAGTATTGTAGATGCCTGATGGAGGGTATTCGCTTGGTTGCACATCTCTGAACAGTTTCCAGGAGGTCAATGTTCTGAGCAAGATAGGGGTTCCAGACTGGTGATGCAAATTCTAAGTGTGGTCGCACCATAGCCATGTACAGCCTTAAATAGATATCTGGAGAGCGGCTGACAAAGGTCTTGCTGAGTGATGCTAAGACACCCTCGGCTCTCTTGACAATTTTAGAGACGTGCTTCGTCCAACGCAAATCGCTGCTGACTGTAATGCCCAGCAAGTTTGGTTTGGTTTTTGTCTAAATACTACAAGGACAAAGTTGATCCCAGATGGACCAGCAGTATTGTTTGTAGGGGTTAAAACTGTATGTCCATTTTGATGGGCCCATGATGGCTATGTAATTTTGTATCTGTTGCAAATATTGCAATATTATCAGTTATGGGTGTGGCCCCCTCCTCTTCTTTTATAACTTGTTATATATTTATATACAAGTGTATGAGGTCTATATGTATATATATATATATATATACACACACCCACACACACATATATATATATATACACACATACTTATATGCGCACACACACACACGTATATACATACATATATATATATATACACAGATACACACACACATATATATATATATATATATAAACATGTATCATTCATCATCATTTCATCATTTCATTTTTACGTCCGCTTTTTCCCTGCTTGCAAGGGTTGGACGGGAACTGATTCTGGCTTGATTTCTACAGCTGGATGCCCTTCCTAACACCAACCTCATTTACAGTGAGTGCTGGGTGCTTTTTTGCCGTGGCACCTCCACAACCACTTTGCAGTGGAATGATAGGGACCCCAGTCCTATCATCTCATTTCTACAGCTGAGTAAACTGGAGCAATGTGAAATAAAGTGTCTTGCTCAAGGAAACAACACATCACCCGGTCTGAGAATTGAACTCACAACCTTTCGATTGCAAGGCCAATGCTCTAACCACTAAGCCATGTGCCTCCATAAAAGAAATAACGCTGCGAACAGGATGTATATGAAACAGATATGCCCTCCCACCCAACTTCATAGAAAATTAAGGGAATAATTTTTTATGCAAATACAGGTAAGCATATACTATTAAAAAACGTGGCTCAACTTTACATATAATACCTGGACAGTATTTTTTTAGTCTTCTTTTTTTATGACAAACAAAAGCAAAAAAGAGTGGGCCTTACAGATCATCAAATACAGAAATTTTGCAAAAAAATTAAAAAACTACTTACTAGAGAGTGAAGGATTCCTTGAGAGCAGACAGGACAAATTGGCTGACCACGATTAAAGGCCAGCGGAAGTTTTCTCATAGTTACAGCACAAACACTGTCATCACACTTCATATAACCCTAATAATAATATAAAGAGTAATTAATTCAATAATTAATCATTATTTATACAAACACAACATACAATAAACATCAAAGATTATCATTTAATGTCCTGTACTGCATTTAACCACATTAGTAAGACATTCTTGAAAAGTACAAAACAACACTATAACTACATCACATTAAAAATTAAAGTCTTTACTCTAAAACTGATTTTTTTCCATAATCTGTTCTCTAGTAAAGATACTGGAAACATTTGAATTAACAAACCACATGTAATCACATGAGCAAGACATTCTTGAAAAGTATAAGATTACACTATGACTACATTGCATTAAATAGTAAAGTCTTTACTCAAATACTGCAAATTTTCATAACAGTCTGTCTGCTAGTGAAAATATTATAAACATTTGAATCAACAAACCATGTTAGCAAGAGATTCTTAAAAAATCCAAAATAACACTATGACTGCATCACAATAAAAATTAGTCTTTATTTTAATACTAAAAATGTTTACAATGATCTAACCACCAGTAAAGATACTATAAACATTTGAATTATGAAACCACAAAAATAGCACTTTGACTGCATCTCTTAAAAAATTAAATTCTTTACTGTAATACTGCAAATTTCCATAATCTGTCCACTAATAAAGATACTATAAATATTTGAATTAAAAAACCACATGAGCAAGGCATTCTTAAAAAGAACAAAACAGGACTATGAGTACATCACATTAAAAATTAAAGTCTTTACTTTATTACTGAAAATATTCACAATGATCTGTCTACTAGTAAAGATACTATAAACAAACCACGTTAGCAAGATATTCTTGAAATGTACAAAACAGTCATTTTCAACTAAATGGACTGAATCAAAGTGAAATGAAAAACATTGTTCAATCCCAACCTACAAATTGAACCAATAGCTATATATTCCTGAACACACCACCTTAACCACTAGGCCACACACCCCGGCCCCACACACATAACATTAGTTATACTTATGATTATAATGTTGTAGGTTCAATTCCTGGATTTCACGTCACTCCAGTATACTCAGCTGAAAATGAGTACCAGTAATAGTTAAGGATAGTCTTGTACTCTAAGTCGCTTCATGCCACGGAAACCGGAATAAGCACCGGCCTGCTGAGCCTCCGAGCACAAGACAGACTTTAGACTGATATGTCATACCACCTTAACCGCTAGGCCACGCCTTCTCCACATTCATAACATAAGTTATACTTACTTTATAATACTGTCTGATATGTTTTCTGATGTTAATAATAAGTTGGTTATTAATTTGGTTTATGTAAGTCTTTGGTGCTGTGTTGCAGGATTTATTGGTGCAGTGATCAAAACTGAAGTCTTTCTGAAAAAAAAAAAAAAAAAAAAAAAAGAAAGAAACTTTAATGATATATAAACCATTGCCGGCACCACCACCACAAAATGATATATTGTCAGCCTTCATGCTTATCATTTTCATTCTTCTACAGTCACTCTCTCTCTGTCATTTAACACTCTCATACTTTCACAATATCTCTGTGTGACAGCAAATAAAAACATGTTGGAACTTATTATATGAAGATCGGCTGAAAAGATCATAGGCTGACGATGAAGCAGTGATGTTAAAGCTGTGAAACCATGCATGCATTAATATCAACTCTTATTAATAACTGCATAGTTTATTTCCAGGGACTATGTTGAAAAATAAACCTCATTTGGTCATACCATGAGAGTATCTTGGTCGGCCAATGAACTTTTCAGTCAACCCTTGTATGTAGATAAACTTTCCAAAACGGACCCTGGTTCTATGAAACAAAACCACTCATTTTAAAGGGTTCCTATCTAAACTATAATCTTCCATCATAATTTGATGTACAAATCTTTTAAATTATAAATACCATCTTATCTCTTTCATTTCTATATTTTTAATTAAATGCACACAGTACACACTGTAAAGTGGTTGGTGATAGGAAGGGCATCCAGCCATAGAAATCTTGCCAAACAAAGGGCTGGGAGGACCCTCAGTTATGTCAAAGACATGTCAACCTCTCCTGAGCACTCAATGGAACGCAAGACCATACATAAACATATATATTAGGTCTCTGGCTTGCCTGGGAGATCAGTGGCTCAGTTTCAGTACTGACTTGGTCTATATGGACCTGTCCAACCCTTGCGAGCAGGGAAAGTGGACATTTAAAACGACACTATTTGAATTGATTAATGAAGAATTTGTAGGAATTTATCAATAAAATAAAGAACCATTTCCCCACAAACCCAAAAAACCTGAATAATTTTATATGAAAGGAAAATAGAATAAAGATATAAAGTAACTCACATCACCAAATGTTACAGAAGTTTCACAACTTGGACATTTCACAACAAACTTCTCACAATCTTTGTAACGATCTTCAGCAGACAACTTTAATCCAAGCAACGGATCATCAGTGTCCTGTCCATGATATGCAGTTCGGCGATAGCTTTCAGGGTTCAATCCTAAAGTGAGACAATCATTATACAGTATATTAGTGAAACAATCAACTATAATTGGTGCAATAGTAGTTATATGATGATCTGGGGATTCAAAAACATAGCTACAGTAGGTAATGTGTTATGTTAAAGGTGTTGGTCTGCTGATCTGGGAATTCAAAACCTCAGCTACTGTGGGTAATGTGTTATTTTAAAGGTGTTGGTCTGATGAACTGGGGGTTTAATTACGTAGCTTCAACAGATAAAGATGGATTGTATTTGTAATTTAAAAAATCAACTATGTCACACACTGTGACATGCTGAATCTCCCTGAGAATTACATTAAAGGTACATGTATCTATGGAATGCTCAGCCACATACATTATAATTCAAAATGGACTGTATCTGTATTTCAAAGGTCTATCCTTCTCCCACACTGTGGCATGTTGAATCTCCCTGAGAACTACATTAAGGGAGCACGTGTCTGTGGAATGTTCAGCCACCTACAATTTACATATTAACTTAATGAGTAGGGTGTTCTGTTAATCGAATAACCAGGATTTATCATCGTCAAAACCAACAGCGGACCTTTCTGTTGGGTTGTAAACAAAAAAAATATTTAATTCAAAATGTCATCATTTTATGTCTGGTTTCCATGGTGACATGCCACATTAAATGAGAAAAACAAGCATTGAATCTTACCAAGACATTCAGCGATCTGTGCAGCATCTGTTCCGTCAATTGGGTCACAGAGTCGAGTTACAACAGGGTGGATCTGGTGGGCCAAATAATACTGGGTGTCTGTAAAGTAATAACGACAACAAACAGATTTTAGTTATGATAAGCAGTTTACTGATGAGAGAGTTATTTTACTAAATTCCTAGAAATGTTAGATTATTTTCAAAATTATATGAAAGACATTGGTGGTGTGTTTCATTAGAAATATGGTAATGAAAGGGTTAATGGCATTGGCAGTGTCTTTCATTATAAATATGGTAATGAAAGGGTTAATGACATACACAGTGTCCTTCATAAGAAATATGGTAATGAAAGATTTAATGACATAGACAGTGTCTTTCATTAGAAATATGGTAACAATATAGACAGTGTCTTTCATTAGAAATATAGAAATTAAGGGGTTAATGACATAGGCAGTGTCTTTCATTAGAAATATGGTAATCAAAGGGTTAATGGCATAGACAGTGTCTTTCATTAGAAATATGGTAATGAAAGGGTTAATATTGTAAATTATAAAGATTTTACTTACCAAGAGATAAATTCTTATTTTTAGATAACTCTTCAGGGTGATATGCCCTCTGTGGGTAACTAGCATTGGAACCATCCTGGAATTGATAAAACTAAATTATAAAACGTTGCAGAGCTCTCTTTTTTTGTACCGTCTGTTTAAAGAGGGAGGGGCAGTGCCCATGATTATTTTCCGGGCCCCTGAGACTAGTGGGAGAGAGTTACGGTGCATATGACTATTTTCAGAGCTCCAGCGACTAGTGGGAAAGAGGGGCAGTGCCTACGACTATTTTCAGAACTTTTGAGACTAGTGAGAGAGAGAGAGGTAACTGTTTCTGGCTTGGTTTCTATAGTTGAATGCTCTTCCTAATGTCAACCACATTTACAAGTGTATCTATTCTAAATCATAAGAGATATGTTGTTAACGAACTTACCTGACAGATTATATAAGGTACAGTATCACTTGCTTTTAACTTCTTGCCACCTTTACTATTCATTCGAAGGGCAACCTGTACATGGGATTGGGTTTTCTTGTCAGGATAGTCTTCGGGGTTTTTAGTCAGTTGCTGGAATGGAAAGTTTGGTAACAACAATTATTACAACACCAATGACCACAACAACAATATCACCAAACAAGCCTATTAGCGCCATTTTACAACAAAAGCAGGGGTTAACCAATATATATATATATATATATATATATATTGGTTAACCTCTGCTTTGCTGATGATTTCCTTCGAATGAAACAGTTCTAGTCCTGTAGAAGCCATTTCTGTATTAAACATGTATACTCTGCTATGTATTGAGAACCTTACTTACTATGGTTACCCCTGATTGAACCCGGGATACATATATATATAGTAATAATTAAATACAAAGACCGAAATCAGAAGAGGGCTTGATAAGGATTGTATATATATATATATATATATATATATATATATATAGGAACGAGTAGGACCCCGACGGCTGAGCTCAAGCCGTTTCGATGGCTAATTCTGGACTAAACTTTTAGTCCAGAATTAGCCGTTGAAACGGCTTGAGCTCAGTCGTCGGGGTCCTACTCATTCCTATTACCCACTCTACTACCCTAAGTATTGAGTACTTTGGTGCGTTATGGTCCACCTGGTTCCTTACCACATTTCCTCCGTTATATATATATATATATATATATATATACATACATACGTCCCACTCTTGCAAGCAGGGAAAAGCGGACGTAAAATGATGATGATGATGATTCACACACACATATATATATACATATAAGTATAAATAAACCCATAGAGCAAATATTTATAATTAGTACAGATTAAAGTTTAAGCAAAGAATTTTTGCTTTCAACCTATACAGGCTCTTCTTAAACTAAGTCCTGTAGTTTCATAAGATCCCGTATAGGGTGAAAGCAGAAATTCTTTGCTTAAACTTTAATCTGTACTAATTATATATATATGTGAGAGAGAGAGAGAGAGAGAGAGAGAGAGAGAGAGAGAGAGAGAGAGAGAGAGAGAGAGAGAGAGATATGTGAATCAGACCAACCTTTGTAATAATATACATTTCAATAGGATACTCTTTCTTGGAGACTTTTTCACTAATTTTGGTCAATTCCATGTGAATATTTTCAAGAATTACATCCTGAATTCTTCCTGATAAAATTTCTGTCACAGTAAAACTATTTAAGAAACAACATTTTTAAAGTTAGCTTTAAAAAAAAACATGTCTTTAAATGTAAAATAAAGCATCTTGCCCAAGGGTACAATGCATCACTGGGAATCCAATTCACGTTAATAATCTGAACTGAACACCCTAAACAATAAATCACTAAATTACTCATCTTCATAAACTCTTTATTTTAATACCAACTATAATAATACACCATGTGTGTTTAAATTTAATGTCTGCTTTCTCTGCCTACATATATATATATATATATATATATATATATATATATATATATATATATATATATATTCATTTATTCATTTTATTATCAGAGAAGAACCCTTGTTTAATGATCCTGTGACAAACCAATCCTGGGCCCCAAAATAAAAGATCACTATTGTTATCATTTATTGATAGCATTGAGCCATTAGTTAGAAATAAAACACGTGGACCAATTCCAGGTGGAAAATAAAGCAGAGTCATTACAAGCTGTTTTACTTACTTTCCAGTCATTTTAGCCAAATCACACCAGTCTCGTCTAACAATATCAAGTCCCTTCAGTTCTTGGACTTCAACTATTTTACCAGCGGCATTCTTCTGGAGATTAATAGCAGCATACTTCTTCTTTTTCAGCAATAACATTGATTTAAATATACCATCAATATCAATCTCTAGCAATCGAAATAACTTATTAATCTCGGTCTTGATCTAGGAAAATATAAAAAATAAAAATCATTATTTTCTTTTTAGTTTATACTCAAGCCAGACAGCATCCCAATGCAGATAGCTAGCCTCTACATCAGAAGCTAGAAAATTACGGCCCTGGGCCAAATCCAGCCCTAAGCTTTATTCCATTAAGCCTATGTACTTCACTAAATCTCTGACAATGCATAGAAAAATTTTTTGTTTTTCTTATACCAGTTCAAATCTTGTCAGTTGTCACTGGGTAAAAACAAGCTGGATCTATTAGAACCTGGCAAAAATAATGACAGGCTTGGTAAAGTTCTTAAGCAAGTATTTCAGGATCACCACAAAGTCGTGGGTTAGTGGTTAGAGTGTTGGGGCTGAGGATCACAATGTTATGAGTTTGAATCCTGAAAAGGATGGTACATTGTATTCTTGAGCAAGATGTTTCATTCAAGGTTATATTTCCTTATAAAACTGGAACGCACAACTTTCTTTAAAAAAAAAAAAATAAACCTCCTGCCATGCAATCTCATAGGAGGCCAGCCAAACCTACAAAGGTGTCAGCTGTAACAACATTATAGGACTGGGGCCCTTATTAAAACACTAAAGAAACCTATTATGAAATGCAACTTTGTAAGAGGCCAGCTAAACTTACATAGGTATCAGCTGTAGGAAACCAGCTAAACCTAGGTGTGAGTTGTAGGAAGCCAGCTAAACCTATATGGGTGTGAGATGTAGGAAGCCAGCTAAACCTATATGGGTGCGAGCTGTAGGAGGCCAGCTAAACCTATATGGATGTGAGCTGTAGGAGGCCTATATATGGGTGTGAGCTGTAAATTTTACAAGAATTTCACAAGAATTCCTGAAACTAGTGATCAATACTCACAATATTACCAGTCTTGTAGGATGTTTCATAATCAGAAGAATTGGTTTTTATCATAATAGAATCAGTGTCGCCATAAATAACTTCATAATTCATCTGAAAAACACAAGAGGCAAATAAATTTTTTATTAAGTTTTAAATATATACATATATAACATTACAAATTGCTCACAATTCTTTTAGACTGAAAATATAAACACATATAATAAATACAATTAACTATTTCTAAGAACCTCACAACCAAAGCGAGAGAAAGAAAAAACAAGGGGGGAGGGTAACAAAAATGACCATCAATTCACTAGCATGGGTAATGGTGAGGCTAAGGCACTGTAACATCCCTAACCCTCACAGGCATCACCTGACACAACAGTAAGGCAAGCCACCAGGAATGACAAGAACTTTGCTGTCAAGTAGAAGACAAAATAAACTTAAGATTTGATAGATTCTGAGGTTTTGGTTGATACATGTTGAGTAAAGAATTACTGAAGAAGGTGTGGGAAAAGGTAAACAGTAGTGAAATGGTGAAGAATTAACCATTTAGATACCAATCCTCCTCCTTTTCTTGAGAGGGTTGTGGGTGAAGATACCTCAAATATTCCTTCTAGTGGGTCCTGTCAGAAGCAACCGTTTCCAACTGATCCTGCTGGGTCTCCAAGCAAGACCAGCCAAGCTCATGTATGTTATCCAACCATCTTGCTTGGGGTCTACCCCCTGGGTTTCCTGCTGGTTGGTTCTGCCCATCCACCCAAAATTGGATCTGGTTTTATGGAACAGGACCACACATTTTAAACTGTTCCTATCTAATTTAATATCTTCCAATATAATCTCACATAAGAACTTTCCAGATACCATCTTAATAATCAGTCAGTGGTGTCTTTCATTAGAAATATGGAAATAAAAGAGTTAATTTGTCAACATAAAGATCTGCTGCTGTCATAGCCAGTGCTAAGAGAGCAACAATGAAAATAGTGTTGTTTCTTAAAGGGAGGTAATCTAGTCTGGAATAATGGCTAAAATCAAATTACATTACATTAGTCACTTTCTACATGATTCAGTGGACCATATCTGGTTTAGAATAGGTATCAATGTGTGTATCTGGTTTAAAATAGGTACACTGTATACCTGAGTGTATCAGGTTTAGAATAGGTACACTGTATCCCTGTGTATATCTGGTTTAGAATAGGTACACTGTATCCCTGTGTGTTGTAAGAAGCAACTAAATTTGATGATATATCTGAAGAAATGAAAAAACTAAGTTAAATTTACCTTTTCAACACAATCTTTAGTTTTCATCAGAATCTGGAATAAAAGAAAATCATGAAATAATATTAAACTATTGAAATACCAGAGTTATATTACTGCATAACATTTGGTAAAATAAGCCAAATAGTGTATATACTCATGTATATATGTTGTAGTGTTTTACACAAAAATATCTGAAAAACTAGCATGTGACTTATCTACTGGACCTACAAACCTTAGTTCAAAATATATGGTACATTTTAAATGTCGCATATAAAGTGGAGGTGTGACTTATCTACTGAACTTACAAAACTTCAATTCAAAATATATGATACATTTACAATGTATGTAAAATGGATGTGTGATTTATCTACTGGACCTAAAAGACCTCAGTTCAAAATATATGGTACATTGTAAATGTATGTAAAATGAAGGTGTGATTTATCTACTGGATCTACAAAACCTCAGTTCAAAATACATGGTATATGATGATGATGGTATATGATGATGATGATTGTAAATGTTGTATGTAAAATGGAGGTGTGATTTATCTACCAGTACAATTTAAACTCTAGTATATTATTTCTTGAAATTTTCAAAAGAAGGAAAATAAATAATGTAGGTTAAAAGTAATAAAAATCCAATTCTGTTACCAATCAGGAGTCAGCAACATGCCAGAGATACATATAAAGGTTTTGAAATTTTATATTTAAAAAAATAACTGCTATAAATGTACATTTATTTAAGATAGTGCTTACCTCTCTTCCTTTTTCTGTCACAAGAGCTGCAAGGGGTTTTGCATAAAATCTGGATGAACTAAATCCCAAACACCCATACATACTATTTGCTGTTAACTTCAAAGCTTTTTGGCGAATATCATACTGCAACAGAAAAAAAACATTGGAATAGAGAGGATTTTCAAACAGGAATGTTAATTCAGACAGATGCAGTAGAGACAAACAGATATAGTATATAATATAGACAGACAGACAAATGTGGGCAGAGGGACAGATGTAGTACAGGCAGATGTATATAGTAAGGACTTCCCTTAGAGACAAAAAGGATCTCGCTACTCAGACTCAGACAAAAAGATAGATTACAATGTTCTCTCAGACTCAGACAAAACAGATGACAATATTTTCTCCATTAAACAATTTACACTGCCCAGTCTTGGAAAAAAACCTAGATAAAACCCAGTGTCCAGTCATTATCTAACTAGAGTTTATTTTTCAGGTATAAAAATAGTGGATTGTCTCCCTTTTTAGTCTCTAGTCTACATTACACTTTATACCAGGTCAGGTCAGGTGAGGCTTCTGCCTGCTACTGGTGTCATGTAACCCAGTACAACCTGTTTCATGGTCCAGTGGTTGGCAACTAAACTGGCTCCCTCACCAGACCCTGGTCAGGTCAGGCTTCTGTCTGCTACTGGTACCATATAACCCAGTACAACCTGTTTCATGCTCGAGTGGTTGGCAACAAAGAAATATCAATACCCCCAGTACCTTCCTGATATATAATCTGATGCTCAAAGACATGTCAAATAGCCCAGTATCTTACAGGCATATAATTTGATGCTCAAAGGAATGCCAGGGATACAGTGTAACTATTCTACAAAACCAGGCACAACACTTGGAAATATAAAGTAAGACAGTCCTTACCTGCATCATCTGTTCCTGGCTAAGATTTGAACCCTTCATCAATTGCTTCACCTGTCGTCTGCTCTCAACCAGTTTCCGAATCTCAGTTGGTAAAATCCCAGCATCCAATCCAGGTTCTGGAAGTTCTATAGATCTTTCTTCATTTGGATTGCTGCTCTGAAGTGAGAATTTACATTAAATATATATAGAGAGAGAGAGAGCGAGAGAGAGAGAGAAAGACATATATACACATACACTCATACATACATACACACACATACATATAACATATATACATAAACATCTAAAATATCTGATAAAGCAAGCTGTTATACTAACTGAAGGGGCTTCGTGAGTGACTGTAGTGAAGCAGATATTATATTCCTGGATAATTGAAGGGTAGAGACTGTTGAAGTCAAGCAGTAATATATTTTTATCATAGAAACCTCTCTTAGGTTCCAGAACCAAGCCACCAGCATATGCTGGTTTCTTACGAGATGAAGTAGATTTCTTATCGTGATTAGCTTCATTGTCTTCTTCAAATTCAGGCTTTAAGTTGAAAATAAAACAAAAACAAAATAACAAAATCACTGAGAGTAAATCACTGTCACCAATTATGGGGACCTAGACAAAAAAAAGAATATATACAAGGTGTATACAAAAATATATACAAGCTTATACCCACACCGACTTCTCTCATGCACACCATCGTAGATTCCTCTTAAATCCAGCTTCTCCCTCAGTTCGTCCAAGCTCTGCCTTATCTCACATTTACATTGCACATCCATTCTATGAAATAAAACCACCCATTTTAAAGGTTTCCAATTTAATTTTAAATCTTCCAACATAAATTTTATATAAGAACCTTACATTAAGTTACTATCTTAGTAATGAAATAATTAATAATTTTAGTAAATCCCTCAAAATTCTTAATTAATTAAAATAAAGTGTATTTCATTATAAATGCAGTCATGAAAGGGTAACGGAGAATTTTAGTCCAATACGATATTCTATAGGAAGCCAAACAACAATAATACAGACCTGAGTTATTTTCCTCTTGAACTGTTTATCGGGAACCAAGAAATCTTTCTCAGTAAAAGCATGTAACAGAAGGAATTCATTCCTCTCAGAACGGCCACCCAGGAGAGTACGTGACTGTGGAATAAAACAATATTCATAGGATTGTGTCATCATCAGAGGTGTTTTGGTTTTGTATTAGAATTGAATTTTGTTTGTATAGATGCTTTTTTGTAAAATCTGAATATAATTAGAATGCTTATATTTATATAGACTGTGTAGTGACATGACCATTGTGTCATATATATGTAATCAATCATTTGCCAGTGTGTGTGTATGAGAGAGAATATAATAGTGTGATGCGGATTTCAAGCCTAGAACAAGGTTTGGTAGATTAGTCGCATGTAAACTTCTGTACCCATGTTTTGAGTAAAAAGAAAAAAAAGGAAGAACTATGACTTAGGTACGAGTACACACAATAATAAAGGTCAAACTGATTTTTACAAAAGTAATTTTTCTGGGCAGAAACGCCATGACTTACCAGAACATTGCCACAAATGTTTGTTATCTGCAATGCCAGAGGAATTATGTTCAATTCGTACATTATACGTAATATATAAGATGCATCCATCAAGGTAAATTCAATGAGCTTCACCAGATTATCAAAGGTACTGTAAATAAATTAACAATGTCGGAGAATGAATAAGACAAGCAACAACCAGCAAATTAATATAAACTTTTTCAGTTAATACTGGGATTAACCTTGTAGACCTCATGACAGATATTATACTTAACATAGAGTCCTTTATCGGGTAATATTTTACAAACAGACACCCTTTCTAGTGCCAACAACATCCAGAGATATGGTGTACCTATTCTAAACCGGATCCACACAATCATCATCACCGTTTAACGTCCATTTTTCCATGCTAACATGGGTTAGACGAGTTATCCTATTGAGCAATGCCAAGTCAGATGACTGTCTTGTTCAAACAGTACTGATTCTGGCTTGGTTCTACAGCTGGATGCCCTTCCTAACACCAACCTCATTTACTGGGTGCTTTCTGTGAGACGCCAACTTCATTTACAGTATGGCCTGGGTGCTTTTTGTCGTGACACAAATAAATGCTAATATAACTTCTTTTTAATTATAGAAATAGGTCTATCTATGCTACTTCTCCAAATTGAAAGATCACAGCTCCGATACTATGGGCATGGGGTTAGAATGTCTTAGGAAAGAATCACTGGACAGATTAAACAGGCAAAACCAACCAGCAGGAGACCCAGGGGTAGATCCCGAGCAAGATGGTTGGATAACATCCATGAGCTTGGCTGGTCAATGCTTGAGGATCCAACTGGATCTATTGGAGATGGTTGCTTCTGACAGGACTTGCTGGAAGGAGTGTTTAAGGACTCTTCTCTAACATCCCTCCAGGAATAAGTGGGTGAAGAAGGTCTATCTATATGTTTATGTTCTAGAATGATTAATTCTAGACTTCAATATAATCTTTCTCACCTGTACATGTCCCGAATATGATCCTGATCCACAGAAATACATTTTTCTTTCAAGATTTGTAATCCAAGTTCGGCAAGGTCATAACTCTTCAACCTAATAAGTTCTCTAGCGGACAACTTAACGTCACATATAAGACGACCACTTGCTAAATATTGTTTGCCACCCTAGACAATAAAATAGAGAAAATATATATATATATATTATATATATATATGAGAGAGAGAGAGGAAGGGCAAAGGAAAGAAGGAGACACATAGGGATAGAGATACAGTGACATAGATAGACAAACATAGACAGAGAAAGAGAGACATAGATATATTTCTTTATTAGCCACAGGGGCACAAAAGAAGGGGACAAATACAAAGGGGGAAGTTTACATACAATAAAAACGTGTAAAATGTTATCACAGATGGAATTTAAAAGTTAGTCGATTTTCCCCAATAGAGGGAGACAGTTTATATGGGTAACACATACCCCCGAAAAAAATGTGCAACCCTCATCTCCAGGAGTACGAAGAGCTTGTACTCCTTTCCTCTCCTCCTCCTTTTCCTCAATCTACAGGCTGATATAGAGAGAAGGCCCATTCACTCGGGCCATTCTCGCCACTTTCACCCACCTTTCATAAAACTTGCTGGGGTACAGCACCTCTCTCTCCATCCTGATTCTTCTTCCAAAGTGGTATTTGAAAAAAAGAATCAGTTAGAGAGACATAGATAGATAGATAAATAGACATATAGCTACAGATACTAAGTAATATAGAGACAGAGATCGACATAAATGCTAAGCAAGGGAGAGAGAGATATACAAAGTAAGAGAGATATACAAAGTAAGAGAGAGAGAGAGAGATAAATAGATATAGATACAAGGTGAGATAGAGAGGGACAGAGATAGATAGATAGACATATATACAGATAAAAAGTGAGATAAAGATAGATAGACATAGATACAATGTGAGATACAGAGAGTTGGAGAGATATCATCATCATCATCATCATCATCATCATCGTTTAACGTCCATGTTCCACGCTTGCATGGGTTTGGATGGGAGTTTTCCCACTTGAGGCAAGAGTGGTTGTCTTGCTCGCATAGGACTGTCTGGCGGGTTTTCTACAGCTGGATGCCCTTCCTAACACCAACCACATTTACAGTGATACAAAGAGATAAATAGATAGACATAGATACAAAGTTAGAGAGAGAGATAGATAGATAGATACAAAGAGAGAGATACTTACAGAATATTTTGGTATTATTGATCTCTTCAGGCGACCAATCTTAGACCAATGGGCAATTTTATGAACACTGATCCGATGCAATAAAACATCTATATCAAACCCAATAATGTCGTGACCCTGGTTAATAGAACATAATAGAATCAATTTGGAGATTATATCAGACATTAAATGTAGTTCAATTTGTATGTGGATCAACATGCCCCCTTGCATGCCTCTCGTCAGCATTACAGCCAAACAGCGGGGTAAGGCTCATCTGATGAGGATCAACATGCCCCCACACCACCAACAGATGTCTCTTGTTAGCCTTACAGCCAAATAGCAGTGTAAGGCTCAACTGATGTGGATCACATGTTACTCATCACATGCCTCCCATCAGCCTTACAACCAAACAACGGTGTAACGTTCAATTGATTGGATCAACATGCTCTACCACACGCTTCTCTTGGGCCTTACAGCCAAACAACAGTATAAGGCTCAATTGAATGGATCAACATGTCGCACCGCACCAGATGCCTCTCATCAGCCTTACAGCCAAACAGCAGTGTAAGGCTCAATTGAGTGAGAAACTGACCATGTGATGGTTCCTTCTCATGATGTCATTGAAGTGGATCAACATACCCCTCACCGCATGCCTCTCAAATATCTAAAATTAGGTTTGTTAATTCAAATGTTTATAGTAACTTTACTAGCTGACAAATTGATATGAAAATTTACTGTATTAGAGTAAAGACCTTCATTTTCAATGTTATATAGTCATAGTGCTGTTTAGTACTTTTCAAGAATGTCTTGCTAATGTGGTTTCATATGGTTACAGTGTCTTTACTTAGAAGACACTTTGTTGTGAAAATTTACAATATTCAAGTAAAGACTTTAATTTTTAATGTAATGCAGTCACGGTTTTGTTTTGAACTTTACAAGAATGTCTTGTTAATGTGGTTTCATGTAAATTGTTAATTCAAATGTTTATAGTACCTTTACTAGTGAACAAATTGTTGACAAAATCAGCAGTATTAGAGTAAAGACTTTAATTTTTAATGTGATGCAGTCAGTGTTGTTTTATACTAAATATTTATAGTATCTTTACTAGTGGACAGATTGTTGTGAAAGTTAACAGTATAAATGTAAAGACTTTAATATTTAGTGCGATGCAGCTAAAGTGCTGTTTTGTACTTAACAAGAATACCTTACTAATAATGTGGTTGCATGAGGTATAGGACATTAAAAGTAAATTAACAGCAAACTTACAACAATAACATCTGGATCAACTTTGTGAATCTTTGCCAGGAGGAATCCAATAAGAGCTCTTTCAGTTGAAACAACTTCCACTTTTAAATCCTTCCTCTGAAATTGAGAAATGTTAAACAACAATGTTTTAGATATTACACAACTGTCTATCTTTTTCTTACTATGTGTGTGTGGAAGTATGTGTCTAAGTAACTATGTATATGGTATATATATATATATATATATATGGTATATATATGGTATAATCCCATAATTTCTTAGAGTTGCTGAAGCATGGAACAAACTGCCTGCGTCAGCTGTTAGCTGCCGTGACACGGCATCCTTTAAAACCCTCATGCTTCCCGAAATTCGCCAAAACTACACCTGATGTACCCCTTCCATGCACATGCACACATGTGTATATCATGACTCATGCACTGTTCATTTTCCTGACGTTTGTGCATTACCCTATGTACTATACATACACTTTTGATGAGTTGTAGTGCACCTGAGCACTGTACACAATATTTTCATTATTATTATTATTATTATTATTAGAACCCTAGGGGCGCCGTATTGACATACAGCATTTCTTAGGCATTTTAAGCTTGGCAGAGCCCATCCTTCTCCAGGCTTGAGTACAGCAGATTTCTTCCAGAGAGAGGATTAATCGACCCCAGTGTTAGACTGATATTTTTTTTTATCCATCTTGAAAGGATGAAAGGCAAAGTTGACCTCAACAGGATTTGAAGTCAGAGAGTAGAGAGCCGGGATGAATGCAATAAAGCATTCTATCTGACATTTTAACGACTCTGCCAATTCACCACCTAACTATGTATATATGCATGTATATGTATATGTGTGTGTGTATGTATATATGTAATTGTTTAAACTCACTGTTTTCCGTAGTTTATCACTAAACTCAAATGGAAAGATGCAGTTGGTTGGTTTACAGATTACTGAAACACAAAATAAATTTATCAAAGTAACTTATAGTTTCTATAATTAAATAATTGTTTCTACTTTAGGCACAAGGCCAGCAATTATCCAGTGCATTACTGGTACTTTATTTTATCGACCCCGTAAGGATGAAAGGCAAAGTTAACCTATGATAATAAAATGCACCCAGTCCACTCTGTAAAGGGGTCATGCTGGTGCTACAAAAAAAAACCTATTCAGTTCACTCTGTAAAATGAATGACATTAGAAAGGGCATCCAAATGTAGATTGATTCAATTAACAAGACACATTCCCTTAATGAGTGGAGTGGAACTCATTAAATCAGACCAAGGAAACAATGTTTTCATTGGTTTTTCAAATGCTGATAATATCTACCGCTTACAACTCCTGGCAGAAAGAGGAATGTAAAATAAAATGTCTTCCTCAAGGACATAACACATCACCCAGTCTGGCGAATTGAACTCACGACAACACACTTGGAAATCCAGCTCACTAACGACTAAGCCACCACCTTCACCACAGAAATCATGTCAATTATGAGAGGTAATAAAAAGGGGTTCTCTGTCCAGTCTATTCTCAGACTGTAATACCTCATCCAACACATGCCAACATGGAAAGCGAATGTAATAGTACATAATGATCATTGCCAATCTGGCACTTGAGGGCAGCAACAAAAACCAGGGCCATCTCCAATCTGCTTGCTTTGATTGGAAGAGGGCGGATTGGAACTTGTACTGCACTGAGCTACAGCGCCCAAACTGGCATGAGATGTATAACTCTGGAGATGTGAACTCTATACTCCAGAGCATCCTGGACTCAATATGGATAGCGTGTGCAGCATCAGTGCCACGGAAGCGGAAAAATAACCACCCCAAAAGTGCAATCTGGGAAACTTCAGCGGTCCGACTTGCCAGGAAAGAACGTCGGAGCGCTGAACGGGAATATAAACTGCATAGATCAGATGCCAACAGAAAAAAGCGGAATAAATCTTCTAACCATCTCAAGCAAGTGACAAAGAAGGCAGTGCTTGAATTTGAACAGTGCATCGCAACCAATCCTGACAGTAAGGTGTTCTGGAAATATGTTCATTCAAAGCAGAGACCTCACTCTCCAGTTGGTCCTCTTCGCAATCCCCACACAGGCCAGATCACTGACGATCCCAAGGAATGCGCAGAACTCATTGCTGAGTGCTATGCAAGTATTTTTACTGTTGAAAACCAGAATGTACCATCTCCACCATCTCTAACATCAAATTCCATAACAACTATGGAATTTACACCTGCAATGTTGCGACGTCACCTTAAGAATAAGCGCAACTATGCCTCCCCTGGTCTTGATGGTGTGACATACCTGCTTCTCAAACGTGGCGGGGATTTCCTTTTGCGCCAGCTTTCTTTTTTCTTTCAATACTGTCTCAGCAATGGTGCTACTCCGGAGCAGTGGAAAACTGCCAGTGTCATTCCCCTGTTCAAAAAGGGCAACCGCATGTCACCTGTCAACTATCGTCCAGTCAGTCTTACTAGCTGTATGGCCAAACTGATGGAATCCTGTGTCATAGAAACACTTTGGAACTTCTGGAGCTCTCACAGCCTCATCCGGCCCTCACAGTTTGGATTTATCCCTAACTCCAGCTGCTGTGATCAGCTTATCGAGTTTCTTGAGGACATCACCCGGATCACTGACAGCGGCTCATGGGTGGATGTTGTTTACCTTGACTTTGCTAAGGCTTTTAATTCTGTGCCACACAAAAGACTTATGGCAAAACTCTCTGCAATGGGTGTGAGGGATGATCTTTTCGACTGGCTGAAATCCTTCATTCTCAGCTGAAAGGAAGTAGTCACGGTTCTAGGACAGCATTCTTCACCATATGAGATGTCATCTGGTGTACCACAGGGATCTGTTCTTGGTCCTTTTTTGTTTGTGGCATATATTAATGACATAGATGCCAACTTGCAGAATGCCACGGTACTAAAATATGCAGATAACATCAAGCTGTACCTTGAAATCAAAAGGACTGATCCTGAAATTTACAACTCTTTCCTACAATCAGACCTGGACACAATGCAGCAATGGATCACAGACTGGCAACTGAAGCTGGCTGTGGACAAGTGTACCACCATGCATTTTGAAAGGAAAAATCCAGCGTCCACATACTCCCTCCACAACACTGACATCAAAAAGTCCTCTTGTGAACGTGACCTGGGCATTACTGTCAGCAACGATTTGCGTTGGACAAAGCATGTCTCTAAGATTGTCAAGAAGGCCGAGGGTGTCTTGGCATCACTCAGCAAGACCTTTGTTAGCCGCTCTCCAGCCATCTATTTAAAACTGTATACAGCTATGGTGCGACCACACTTGGAATTCGCATCATCAGTCTGGAACCCCTATCTTGCTCGGAACATTGACCTCCTGGAAACTGTTCAGAGACGTGCAACCAAGCGCATACCCTCCATCAGACACCTACCATACTCTGAACGCCTTGCTTCCCTGGGCATGGATTCATTGAAGCTCCGACGTCTGGCAATGGACTTGGTGAATACCCACAAAGTTTTTAACCATCTCGCCAACTGCAACCCTGAGCGCCTCTTTGATCTCCATGTGTCTAACACACGTGGACATGCCTACAAGATAAGAAAACAGCACAGCTCCCATGACTTTCGCAGACATTTTTTCACGCTCAGGGTTGCTGAAGCATGGAACAAACTGCCTGCGTCAATTGTTAGCTGCCGAGACACTGCATCCTTTAAGACACTCATGCTTCCCAAAATACGCCAAAACTACACCTGATGTACCCCTTCCATACACATGCACACATGTGTGTATCATGACTCGTGCACTGTTCATTTTACTGATGTTTGTGCATTGCCCTATGTACTGTACATGCACTTTTTTGATGAGTTGTGGTGCACCTGGGCACTGTACACAATATTTCATTATTGTTATTGTTATTATATCATGCCTCATACACTGTTTATTTTCCTGACATTTGTACATTATTCTATGTACTATACATGCACCTTTGATGAGTTGTAGTGCACCTGAGCACTGTACACAATAATTTCATTATTATTATTATTATTATAATGTGTCATTGTATGGAATGTATGGAACTTATGAGGAGGACGAGCTTTTCCAACTCTAACCCACCAAGTCTCAAACCATGACAATCCACTCAACTTGTGCCAACATGGAAAGTGGATAAAAAAAGAATGGTAATGATGAAAATCTGGGGTTTTACTTACTACATTGATGTTCATTGAAGAATTGGGTCTTTGGTGCCGGTTTATCAATACCAAAAGACTTCTGTACCAAGTATGCTGCAGCTATAATCTAACAGGAATAAAAAATTCATAATAAACATAACTAATAATAAATGAATAAACATTGTTGTCTCTGATTGAGACGAAGCAAGAGTATATTTGAATTCATATAAAAATGAGAAAACTCATCACTAGAACAGCAGTTAAAATAGCGAAATGCTGTCTGTGATAGTGATGGGCAAAAATGCCTCAGAGGACGGAGACCAGCAGCCAGTAGTCAGCAAAGAGACAATGAAGATGTGTGTGTGTGTGTGTGAACTTGTCTTGTACATGGCGTTTATTTATTTCCTTCTTCCAGTCACTTTTATACACCAACAGATCTCTCCTTATCCTCTTTTCTATATTTCATCTGCCTGTCACCCAACTCGTGGATTGTGTCTCTGTCGACTACTGGCTGTTGGTTTCTGCCCTCTGAGGCATTTTTGCCCATCATTGTCATTGATAGCATTTGTCTATTTTAACGGCAGCTCTAGTGATGAGTTTTTTTAATTTTTATATGAATACCTAATATTTCTGCATGTAAGCGTGGAACAACAAATGATGATGATTCAAATTAGATTTTTTTTTAAATTTTAGTTTACAAAATTTTAATTAAAAAACATTAACTTAATATCTACATGTTTGATATTAAGAGTTCTGTTATTAAGGAGAGAAAATTCTTTAAATTTATATTAAACATTTTTGATATCAAACCACATGAAGCTACTCCTGGTCCTAAGATAAAAAAATGTGCCACTCCAATGATACAGGCCTGAGAGAAATATGCTGGGGAAAGTGATAATATATCTTACCTCATTCTCTCGAGTCTTAGGGTTTGGTAAAGTTCTTAAATTCAGTGCCATCACTACTAACGGTGGAATTGGTAACTTCTCCTTTTTAACAGAAATATCCTGCATTCTTTTGACAAACACCTGGAAAGAGAAATCAACATCATTATCATCATTACCAACATCACCATCCCCACCACAATCATCACCTTGTAGTCATAATCATCATCACCAATATCATTGTAGCTACAACTATACAGATTCATGAGCAGAGAGAGGTTTTCTGGAAATTTCTGGATCTGAAAATAAAGTTTTGAAAAAATTATTGATTACTCCCCCCCGACAAATTCCCCCCCCCCCCCCCCCCCCCCCCCCCCGACTGAAATACTAGACCTGTTTCTACATACCTCACATTTACACCAGCTTACAGGAGGGCTTGAAACTTCTGAAAACAGAGAAAAATATAATTTATCTTAATAAATTTTTCCTTATTTATAACTTTAGAATAATTTTGGAATTTTTTAAGATTTTTACTGAAACAACCTACTTACGGGGAGATTTCAGGTTTAGCCAACATGGACCTTTCATATGACGGTCAAGTAAAAGTATTTCGAGGCTGAAGAGAAAAACAAAATAAAATATATATATATATATATATATATATAATTAATTAGAGTATTTGTTAGTTAATCACCGACACTTCAGTATGCAGGGTAGAACACTTGATGAAATACACAAGTGGGTCTGTTTACTCCAGAGTATATTTATAAACATGACGTACAAGTCAACAGGTTATAATTCACTTCGTTTATTCATAATCACTGATATATATTTTGGTGATAACTGTTAAGCAACAGTTATAACCTCATCAGACAGCTAGAAGTTGAACAGAAAAAACAGGAAAAACATAAAGATGAAATAAAGCTTATATCTGTTGTATGTATTTGAGCTCTGATATATGTGAGGTATATATTTCAGCTCTGATAACTGTGAAGTATATATTTGAGCTCTGATAACTGTGCGAAGTGTATATTTGAGCTCTGTGTAAAATAATGATGATGATTTAATATAGTAAATCAGTTGGACTTACGAAGAAGTACTGGTTCCAAAAATATGACTGAAAGTTTCTCCTTTTAAATCACTATGCAGCGCTGGTAAGTCAAACTGTCCAGTAAAAGATTAAAGAATAAAGATTAGTCTCACAGATCAGTATACACTATAATTAAAGAATACATGATACCTATCTACCAATATATACCAGAACTCTCAGTGTATAGGTATTGTCTGTCATCACAGACTCTAAACACTGGCCATCTGGTGGTCAATGTGATGACAATATATATACTTTGATCTCCCAGTTTACAAGTATTGTCTGTCAATAACACTGAAATCACAGACTTTAAAGACTGACCATTTGGTGATTAATGTGATGACATATATATAATACTTTGATCTCTCAGTTTATAGGTATTGTCTGTCATCACAATCTCTAAACACTGACCATCACGTGGTCAAGGTGATGAGAATATATATATATTACTTTGATCTCTCAGTTTATAGGCATTGTCTGTCAATAACACTGTCATCACAGACTCTAAACACTGATGATGACAATATATATATAATTGTTTCTACTTTTTGGCACAAGGCCAGTAATCATCCCAGTGTATTACTGGTACTTTATTTTATCGACCCCGTAAGGATGAAAGGCAAAGTTAACCTCGGCGGGATTTGAACTCAGACCATAAAGGGCCGTAACTCTTTGCTGCAAAGCATGGCGTCCGACTCTATATATATATAATACTTTGATCTCTTAATTGTCTGTTAAAGGTATGCTAGTCTAGAGAATTATTGCTAAGCATGACTCAATTGTTGGTGATGACAAATTATGCTGAATAAAAACCATTTCTTACAGAATATCGCACTTCCAGATAATCAGACTTGAGTGGCACATCTTCCAATTCAAAAGCATAATTGCAGCTGACTTTCTGGAATATATTAACAGTTTCATTATTAACAAATATTTAATTTAGTACAAGATTATTAACAATTTAAAATAAACAGTTTTGTATCATAGAATCAAGGTTGGTTTCAAGTGGTTTGGTCTCAAAATATAAAGAATTTAAAATAAACTGTTTTGTATCTTAGACCCGAGATTAATTTGGTATGAAAAGAGTTAAAAAAAAAACATATTCTAAAAATGTTCATTTAGATTAGAATAGAATTACATGAACAAACCTTTGACTTATATGTGTTTATTTTGAATTTATCAGCAACCTTTTCATTGAATTCATCGTAAACAGCCGGAAGTGTGACTGCTTCTCCTGTCTCTTCTCCAGTTTTTAGATTAACTCGCTAAATTTGGAAATATAAGCTTAAAATAATTGCCTGAATATTAAAGATATTTAATAAAACTACTGATAAGAGTTAATATTTATATATATCATTTAATGTAGACAAAAATATAAACAAGAAAATATGAATTCAGTTAACTTATTCTTATTCAATGGGACTTTTGGCTTTGAAGCTTATCTAAAATTAATTCACTCTGTGAGTCATGAAGTCATGGCTTTTATTTTAATACACCATCATTATCACTGTTCAATGTCTATATTCCATGCCTGCATAGGTTAGATGGATTGTCATTTATTGAGGCTTGACTAAACAGGTGACCATGTCTTGCTTGTACTTTCTAATTTTGATCCAGGTACTACAGCTGGATGCCCTTCCTAACACTAACCTCTATGCAATGTGTACTGGTAACATTTATTGTGACAGGCACTACCACCTGACTGAGTGGACTGGGGTGCTTTTTCTATGGGACCAGCACTACATATATATATATATAGTAATAATAATAAATGTGAAACTAAAATCCAAAGAGGGCTCGATAAGGATAAATATATATCAAATATATAAGAACCATAGAGCAAATTGCGTGTAATTGTTCTCATCGCTCCATATAACAACATATTATTGTCACTTTTTTCTGTTCATTGCCAGGGAACATCTTCACGAACCAAAGTATCGTCTTCCTGTTTTCCTCCGGTTGCAACGTTTTTTAAAATATTTACTTCTGTGTTCACAGATTGATTTTTTTTAGTTTCAGAAGATCTGTTATGAGTGAAAGCAGCGATTCTTTGCCTAAACTTTAATCTGTTATTTTAATAAATATATATATATATCATCATCATCATCATCATCGATTAACGTCTATCTTCCATGCTAGCATGGGTTAGACGAGTTATCCCATTTAGAGGCAAGTTGGGTCGAGTGACCATGTCTCGCTCATATAGGAGTGTTTCTAGCTGGTTTTCAATGGCTGGATGCTCTTACTAACGCCAACCACATTGATAGTGTGTGCTGGATGATAGGTTAAATAGTCGCATGGCGCTCCAGAGTTGCAGGCTTCTGACCCCTAGTCTAACACGATGTCTTACAACAGTGAAGCTAATTAAAAGAATTAAAAATGAGGAGGAGAAAGAAGAGGAGAAGGAAGAGGACGAGGAAGAGGAATTACCACAGGTCGAGGTAGAATCCGAATTCTTCGTTCAATGTTCTTCACTGCAACACAACAGCTGACGTAACGCTTGGCACTCTCATACCAGACTTTGCCAAACAGGTAAACCACACCTGTTGATGAAGACAGAAATACAAAGATCTCTAATAACATCAGATTTAAAAAGGGGGTAAAAACGGGATCCATCAAAACAACACTAAGATTTTATCACATTAAAAATTCAAGCCTTTACAATGATCTGTCTAATAATAAAATTACTATAAACATTTGAACTACCAAACCACATAAAACCAAATTAAGAAGACATTCTTGAAAAATACAAAACAGCACTAAGACTTATTAATTGAAAAATATTAAACATTATTAAAAATTGAAGTCTTTAGTTTACTGAAAATGTTCACAATAATCTGTCTACCAGTAAAGATACTATAAACATTTGAACTAACAAACCTGTTTTTAAGTATTTTCTGCTAAAAAAACATGACAGGATGTCAAGAATTAATCAAGAAATTTACCTTTTTTGTTGAAAATATCTTCATAGGCATCAAACCAGTAGAAGTGCAGCACTTGGTCTCCATTTTCATCTGTTGTCAATGGCAACTGAGAACTATCTATCTCCATGGATACAGCAGCATCTTCTACGCTGTCTGTCTTGGCGCTATTTACCATGGCCCAACCACTTTCTAAGTCAGGAATAGCAGGTCTGAAAGGAAGATAAATTTCAAAAGAAAAACTATGAAAAACGAGTAAGATTATATAAAACATTATAAACAAGACACAGTCATCTGATCTGACCTGTCTCAAAACAGGATAACTTGTCTAACCCATGCTAGCATGGTAAAATGGATGTTAAACGGTGATGATAAAGATATACATACATCAGAAACACTTCTGTACGAACAAGACGTGGTCTCCTGATCTGTCTTATCTCACAAATCTGACTTATGACAAATAGCACCAAGTCCACTCTATAAGGTGGTTGTATTGGTGCCATAACAAATAGCATCAAGTCCATTCTATATGGTGATCTTACTGGTGCCACCCAGTCCACTCTGTAAGGTAGTTGAACTGGTGCCAAACAAATAACATCTTGTCTACTCCATAAAATGCTAACTACCATACTTCTTTGCTCACATATTCTTGGCAGAGTCCTTCAAACAAGCCTTACAGAGCTTCCTGTCAAGAAGCAAGAGGCTGGAACCCCCAAGTAAGACTATCCAAGTTTATGGAGGTTATCCAACCATTTTGTATGTTGTCTACCTTTGGGTCTCCTGCCAGTTGGCTTTACCTGTAAAATTTGTCCCGTGATTCTTTCCTTAGACATTCTAACCAAACATTCATACTATATTACACATTATAGACAATAATCAGCAATGGTTGGTGACTTACTTTTTTGGTAACTGTGGTTCCACTTTTGCTGACATTTCTTCCTCATCATCAAAATCAATTCCAGATAAATCCATGTCTGTTTTATCTAAGAAAAAACAACAAAACAAAACATTTTTAAAATCAATTATTTAACAACAAAATTAGAACTTGGTTTTTCACTCTAACATAGCCGATACGAAAATGTAATAGTGAGTTTTATATTGAATAATCATAACATTCAATTCGTTTGCTAGCAAACAGCCTCATTATGCTACAAGTAGAACAAAAGGATGGCAATGGGCATCTAAAAAAAATAGCGTAATGAGGCTGTTTGCTTGCAAACAAATCAAATCATCATCATCATCATTTAACGTCTATCTTCCATGTTAGCATGGGTTAGACGGGAATTGTCCTATTTGAGGCAAGATTGGTTGGGTGACCGTGTCTCGCTCGTATAGGACTATCTGGCAGGTTTTCTACGGATGGATGCCCTTCCTAACACCAACCACATTTACAATGTGGACTGTGTTACCTACATGACCTCATTAGTGTTGACTGTATTTTTTTTTGTCATGACACCTACATGACCTCATTAGTTTGGACTGGATGTTGTGGTACTAACATAACTTTATAGAGAAGGGGTGGTGTTGGCAGGAGTGGAAAGATGGAGTAGGGGTAGTGGGTGTATGTTTGGTTTGGAGGGGCCTACTGACTGTTGGTTAACTTTGCATGTAGGGAAGGCGTGTCTTTTGTATTACTGCGTGGCGCCAAAGATCTCGATCCAGAGACATTGTCTTAGAGAGGTGCAAGTGTGCAAGGTCAGAATTTATCAAGTCGTCCCAGGTTTTTCTGGTCTACCTACTTCGTAACTTCCATCAATTTTGATCGCCCTGCAATTTTTTATACAGCTGATTATTATTATTATTCGATATAAAACTCACAATTATTTAACCTTTTTATGCCAGTATTTCTAACGAAGTACACACTATTTTAATTAATTGATGAAGAATTTTTATTGATTGACTCAAATTATTAATTATTTCATTAATAAGATGACTAATGACCATGAAGTGACAAAATACAAGACTCCTTCTCTGAAAAGGACACCAGTCCACCAGAGTGTAAACTCCCAGCTACTGATGCAGGTGTTTTATATGAGAGGGGCTGAATCCTACCATAAAAATCAATGTGAAATAAAGTATCTTGCTCAACAACACAACACACTGCCCAGTCCAGGAATCATAACCTTATAATCATGGTTACATATCCAGCCTAAACACCCTAACCACTAGGCCGCATACCCAGTCTAACCCTCTAACCACTAGGCCATATACCCAGTGTAACCCCTAAACCACAAGGCCATATACTATGTCCAACACATTAACCACTAGGCCATATACTATGTCTAACACACTAACCATTAAGTCATATACTATCTCTAACACCCTAACCACTAGGCCATATACCCAGTGAAACCCCTAAACTATGAGGCCATGTACTATATCTAACCCCCTAATCACTAGATCATATACTATCTCTATCCCTCTACACTAGACTATATACTATCTCTAACTCCCTACACTAGACTGTATATTATCTCTAACACCCTAACCACTAGGCTATATAACCAGTCTAACCCCTGGGTCACTGGCCCAGTGGTTAAAGAGATAAGCCACTAAAACCGAACAAAATAAAATTGCACTCACCAAGATCTCCCTTTTCATTTTCTTTAGCCCAGTCATCATCAATTTCCTGTGGTTCTGAGTTGAAGCTAACATCGGTAGGGGTTTCACAACTTTCAATAACAGGCTCATATTTGGAAGGGTCAGGCGATGAAAATGACTCAATACGCGGCTTCTTTGAATTTGGCAGATTAACATCATCAACGTTGAGGTTTCGCGGTTTGAGTGAGTGTTTAGAGCTTGGTTTAGTTGGGGTAACAGTATTGACAGCAAAAGGGTTACTAGCAGACCTTGAAATGAGAAACAAAAATTTTCGGAAAATTAAACCCTTCTGATACTAAACTTTGCCTTTCGTACTTTTGAGGTCGATAAAAAAAAAGTACCAGTCTAATACTGGGGTTGCTTCTTCCTCTATATCTTCCTCACGTCTCACTCTCTATCCTTCTCTGAAAGAAATCTATGTTCAGACCTGGAGAGGAGGTGGACTCTACCAGGTTTAAAAAAGCCTCTACATATGTCACTATGACTTTATCAGGAGTTACAGATGCATACCATACCATTTACATTTAAAATCTTCCATCATAATTTTATTTAAAAACTATTTGTTGTGTTAAGCTACAAACATCTGCTTACTAATGAAGGATATTTTTTCAATTGCGATGCCGCAGCATGGCCTCAGCCTGTCAACTAGAACACAAAATGGAAATAGATAATATATTATTACTAAATTCCTCCAAATTTTTTATTATTTCTAAAATTATCCCTTTTGTTACCACATTTCTAATGAAAGACACTGCTTGTGTATTTCAAATAATTTTGAAAAGAACTAAAAATTTAGATGGATTTAATAAAACACTTAACTTTCTCACTATTAAACTAGTGTTTGGAACGTAACTTGACAAAGGTTCTTACATAAAATTATGAAAGAAGTTTTAATTTAAATATAGACAATGTAAAATGAGTGGTTTTATATCATAGAATCATGAGCAGTCTCTGGTGAGTTGGTATTAGAAAAGAAGGTTAATTAAAATATATAGGCAGTGGATTTCTTTAGAAATATGGTAACAAACTGAGGTCAACTTTGCCTTTCATCCATTTGAGGTTGATAAAAAAGTATCAGTCAAGTACTGGGATCGATTGTTCCTCTATATCTCTTTCTCACTTCCTTTCTATATCCTTCTCTGAAAGAAATCTGCTGTGTTCAGACTTGGAGAGGAGATGGGCTCCACCAAGTTTAAAAATGCCCTAGAAACGCCATGTGTCAAAATGACGTCCCTATGTCTCCTTCTCAGGAGTTACAGGATGATACATACATACAAATATAATACCAGTCTAGTGCTGAGATCGATTCTTCCTCTATATCTCCTTCTCATTTCTTTTCCCATACTCTCTATACTTCGCTGGAAGAAATCTGCTGTATTCACACCTGGAGATGAAATGGGCCCTAGATACACCATATGTCAATGTGGCGCCCATACTATACCATATATACATGGTAACAAAAGGGTTCATCATCATCATCATCATCATCAGGTTTAGCGTCCGTGTTCCACGCTTGCATGGGTTTGGACGGGGGTTTTCCCATTTGAGGCAAGAGTGGTTGTCTTGCTCGCATAGGACTGTCTGGCGGGTTTTCTACAGTTGGATGCCCTTCCTAACACCAACCACATTTACAGTGTGGGGCTGGGAGGTTTTTACCGTGTTGCCTACACGGCCACATTACAGCGTGGACTATCTGGCGGGTTTTCTACAGCTGGATGCCCTTCCTAACACCAACCACATTTACAGTGTGGGGCTGGGAGGTTTTTACCGTGTTGCCTACACAGCCACATTACAGCGTGGACTATCTGGCGGGTTTTCTACAGCTGGATGCCCTTCCTAACACCAACCACATTTACAGTGTGGGGCTGGGAGGTTTTTACCGTGTTGCCTACACGGCCACATTTACAGCGTGGACTGTGTGTTTTTTGTCGTGACACCTACACGATCTCATTTGTTTCGGCCTGGATGTTGTGGGACCAACATAACTGTACATTGAAAAGGGCGGTGTGGATGGGGTGGAGGTGGTGGGACGAGGGGGTGTTTTGATAGAGATGCCTACTGACTGTAGTAGGTTTTTACTTTGTATTTAGGTAAGGCGGGTCTTCTCTATTACTGAGTACCGCCAAAGGTCTCGGTCCAGTGACATTGTCTTGGAGAGGTGTAAGCGTGTGAGGTCGGAATTTATCAGCTCGTCCCATGTTTTTCTGGGTCTGCCTACTCCGTGGCTACCGTCTATCTTTATTGCCCTGCACTTTGTTATACAGCTGTCGTCTTTCATGCGCATCACGTGACCGTACCAACGTAGCCTTCTCTCGAGTAAACAACATCTGATCCCTCTTATTTCTAATTTTTATTAAAAAAATCTTACTTCTTTTTGGAACTTGATTTTTTGGCTGATCCCAAAAGAATATTGGTGGCAGGTTGGTGGATCTGACCCATTATATCAGATAGGATGTCATCTTCTTCAACACTTACATCTTTCTAGAAAAGACCAAATTGACAGAATTCATTATCATCATTAACATTACCATCAGCATCATCATCATGATCAATATCAGCATCAGCATCATCATCAACATTACCATCATCACCATTTCCAACATCATCCTCCTTATCTTCAGCATGATGATGATCATCATCATCATTTAATGTTTACTTTCCCTGTTAGCAAGGGTAGGACAGGTCTTCACAGATGGTGTCAGTACTAAAGCAGGGCCACTGACCTCTCAGACAGGCCAGGGGTTCACATCTCGCTTACATACATGCAAAGAAGATGTAAAAGTGATGATACTGAATGATGGTAACTCCTTCCATCATCATCATCTTGTTATCTATACTATTACGGTGGATTGGCAGTATCAGTGGAGGGTCGGACGCCATGCTTTCCAGCATAGTTACGTCCCTTTACGGTCTGAGTTTAAATCCCGCTGAGGTTGACTTTGCCTTTCATCCTTACGGGGTCGATAAAATAAAGTACCAGTAATGCACTGGGTAATTGCTGGCCTTGTGCCTAAAGTAGAAACAGTTATCTATACTAGCATGGATTGGACAGGTTCTCAAGGTTTGAAACTGGACAGTTGAACAACTTCAACTGTCTCATAGGTTCCATATATAACATGGTTTCTATGGCTGGCTGCCCTTCCTAATGCCAACATCTTTACATAGTGTACTGGATGTGTTTTATCATAGCACCAACAATACCACTTTACAGAATGTACTGGGCGCATTTTATTGAGACACCAGCATTACCACTTTACAGAGTGTACTGGGTGTATTTTATCATGGCACCAGCACAACCAGTTTACAGGGTGTACTGGGTATTTTACAATGGCACTAGCACTTCCACTTCAGAAAGTGGACTGGGTGCATATTAACACTTTAGCATTTACATTACTCTATATTTACTATTGTATTTTCATGGTAACTTTATCTCACATAATATCGAATCTACGAGATTTTGATATTTTTTTAAGAACAATACCTTAACATAAGTATAAGCAACCAGTCACAGCTGGTTTGGACAGAAAGAGGTGAGAGAATTCTGGCCAGTTTAAATGCTAAAGGGTTAAGGGGAGAACCTGAACAGAAGTGTATCATGAAAGATCCAACTAAAAACACCACCTGTTCAATTAATAGGTTACTTATATATTTACCTGTATTTACCTATATTAACTTACAACTAGTTGAAATGTTAGTACCAGATATTTTCTCATGTTACAAAGTCAACACGATAGTGAAATAATAACTTTACAATTTACACAATATGTTTTTTGAAATAAAATTCACAGCAATCCTTTTGTAGGAAAAAAGAAAACGAAAGCCTTTTTTTTTTAATTTTATCAACTACTAGCAGAATGGCCCGGCGTTGCTCGGGATTTGCTCTAGGTTTTTATATATTTGATATATATTTATTCTTATCGAGCCTGGTGAAATAAATACATTTGTTTATATTTTGTTATTGTGTATGCAAAAATATCTGTACACGAATATATAATTATATATATCTATATATATAAAACTGTGGTTGTCTGTCTGTCTATCAATTTTTGGCACACATCTCCTCTTAGAATCTCTCACGGAATTGCACCGAAATTGATATACTTGTACATTGAGCCCTAGCGAAGACATCGGAAAAAAAAAATTTCAAATTGACCCACCCTATGTGACGAAATCGAATATAATGTATCGATTTTTGAGCGTAAGTTATCAGTTATTTCCCTTTGTTCTGTTTACATTGAGCGTCTTACGTAAAAAATTACGCTGGCTTTCTCAGTCTTTGTTAATAAATAACCAGTGCAGTTTTTATCCCCAGCATCCTCTTTTGTTATAACATTCGGGTTATCGTTATGTTTTCTTAACTTCATAAGGCATATTGTTGGTTGAGGGAATATTAATCAAAAACACCACATGCAAGTCTGCACAGTATACACTACAGTTTTTAAGCCAAAAAAGAAACTTAACATTGTAACTTTAACACAACTACTGAGCGACCCCGTTTTGCTTCATTTCCATTTAAAAGCATTTTAAAACAATATTTTTACTTGAAAACAAGTCTATTTAAAGACTACGTAAAACAAGCAAATATTTCGTCGTTAGGCGTGCAGACAGACAGTCGTGCAGAGAGGTGATATACGCGTGCAGACAGATAGTCGTGCAGAGAGGTGATATAGGCGTGCAGACAGACAGTCGTGCAGAGAGGTGATATAGGCGTGCAGACAGACAGTCGTGCAGAGAGGTGATATAGGCGTGCAGACAGACATAACTGATAATTTGGTTACGCTAATGTTTTTCTCTGCGTTGCAGTGTTTACATTTTCGATCTTTGTTAATAAATAACCAGTGCAGTTTCTATCCCCAGCATCCTCTTTTGTTATAACATTCGGGTTATCGTTATGTTTTCTTAACTTCATAAGGCATATTGTTGGTTGAGGGAATATTAATCAAAAACACCACATGCAAGTCTGCACAGTAGACACTACAGTTTTTAGCCAAGAAAGAAACTTAACATTGTAACTTTAACACAGCTACTGAGCGACCCCGAGCAACGCCGGGCTTTACTGCTAGTATATATATATATTAAAATAACAGATTAAAATTTAAGCAAAGAATCGCTGCTTTCACCCTTAACGGGATCTTCTGAAACTAAAAAAAATCAATCTGTGAACGCAGAAGTAAATATTTCGAAAAACGTAACACACTATATATATATATACACACACTATCATCATCATCATCATCATTTTACGTCCACTTTTCCCTGCTTGCAAGGGTGGGACGGGAACTGATTCTGGCTTGATTTCTACAGCTGGATGCCCTTCCTAACACCAACCTCATTTACAGTGAGTGCTGGGTGGTTTTTTGCCGTGGCACCTACACAATCACTTTGCAGTGGAATGATAGGGACGCCAGTCCCTATCATCTCACTTCTACAGCTGAGTAAACTGGAGCAATGTGAAATAAAGGGTCTTGCTCAAGGAAACAACACATCACCCGGTCTGAGAATTGAACTCACAACCTTTCGATTGCAAGGCCAATGCTCTAACCACTAAGCCATGTGCCTCCATATATATATAATATATATACACACATATAGCGTCATAATGTTGTAATGCAGACAGCTAGGCATACAGACAGATATTATAAGGGCGCAACGTTATATCTATGTATCTATCTAAAAAGAAAGACTAAGAATTATAGAGAGAGATCGCTAAATCGCCTAATGCGGTCCTTAGGGCATTGAAAATTTGAAAAAATTTTTTTCTCAAAACACTCACAGGACCATAAGTGTTACATGCGTAAAGATTGAAAACAATCGGCTTGGTGGTTCTCGAGTTTTAGGGAGTTAGACAGGCAGGCAGACATTCTCTGTTTTAGATATATAGATGATAATATGTTGTGTGTGTTTCTACAAGTGTCAGCTGAATACGAAGGAGTGATGCTAGAGCTGTGAAATCTTACATGTATTAATTTCAATTCTTCTTAATAATAACTGAATTGTTTCTGTCTAAGAGTTATGTTGAAAAAGAAACCTTATTTGGTCATTCCATGAGAGTATCTTGGTTAGCCTGTGAACTTTTCAGCCACCCTCGTATATTTATACACAAATCTGTCTGTGACTTTAAAATTTACACACACAATCCTCTTCCTCCTACTCATCATCATAATCATCACCACCACTATCATCATTTTTGTCATCATTAACATCCTCCTTAACCTAGACATGCAACACAAGGCGTTTCCTATTTCAGTCATGATAGAAACACAAAAGAAAAATATGCAAATGTACATATAAGCACACAAAAACAGAGATACATATATGCATACATACACACATCTATAACATTATAGTGAATGGGAAAGGTTAGGATGCTGAAAGAGTATAGAAAAATGAGAGAAACAGCATTCTAAGATATGTAAATGTATGTGCATATTTATATTTATATACACATTAATATATATCATCATCGTGAGGCACATGGCTTAGTGGTTAGAGCATTGGCCTGGCAATCGAAAGGTTGTGAGTTCAATTCTCAGACCGGGTGATGTGTTGAGCAAGACACTTTATTTCACATTGCTCCAGTTTACTCAGCTGTAGAAATGAGATGATAGGAACTGGGGTCCATATCATTCCACTGCAAAGTGGTCGTGGAGGTGCCACGGCAAAAAGCACCCAGCACTCACTGTAAATGAGGTTGGTGTTAGGAAGGGCATCCAGCTGTAGAAATCAAGCCAGAATCAGTTCCCGTCCTACCCTTGCAAGCAGGGAAAAAGCAGACTTAAAACGAAATGATGATGATGATGATGATGATCGTCATCGTTTAATGTCCATTTTCCATGCTTGCCTGGGTTAGACAGGTTGTCACGTTATGAGACAAATCAGGTCCAGGGACCACATCATGCTCATGCAGATCTGTATTTTGGCATGGTTTCCACAGTTGGATGCCCTTCCTAACACCAACCACATTATATATATATCTTCATTTTCTTGCTCTTACCCAACGAGGCCGAGATCATCCTAAGCCAGTGATCCTAAAGCTCATTGTGTGTAGAGCTGACCAGGTCCACCATGCCCTCAATTGTTGGCGGTCCTGTGCCAGCTCCTCTGCATCCTCCAAAGTGATGTTGAGCCTCTGGAGATCTTCCTTGATGATATCCAGCAATCTGGTGTGGGACCTCTTCCAGCCTGACACACACACAAACACATATAAAAACACACACACACACATATATATATATATATATATATATATATATATATATATATATATATATATATATATATATATATACATATATATATATATATATATATATACATGTTAATTACACAAGCACGCTGCTGTTATTCGAACACTCAGTCATCAGGACCAACAGAAGTCCAACACCCAGCACCACCCCCCACCATACACACACACAGTTCTGACAACCCAACAATTTGTCTGACCTCCAATTTAGGTCATAGAAAAGTTCACAAAAAGTGTTTTTGTTCATTTGTTTCTTATATAATCTGATCACAAAGATAATAAAATGTAGGTTATAAGAATAAAAGACTAAAGTTGTTATATCTAACGATCTAGATTATCTGAAAGAATACATTTAATTCACATTACTCTATATTAATATTGTATTTTCACAGAAAAGGCTTTAGCTCACATAATTATCTTACATAATATTGAATCTACAAGATTTTGATATTATTTATTTTAAGAACAATTCCTTAACTGGTTAGAACAGAAAAAGGTGAGAAAATTCTGGCCGGTTATGGTTGGTTTAAATGCTAAAGGGTTAAACAAATTATTCATTATTACAGTGAAGGCACGTGGCTTAGTGGTTAAAGAATTGGATTCACAATTGTGAGGTTGCAAGTTTGATTCCCGGACCAGCAAGACACTTTACCAAGGTGCTGAAAGGTTCCTGGTTTTGGGTAAAAGAAAATACAGGAGAATCAGTTAATTATGATTTGATTTTATTCAACGTATTCCTAAGACTAAGGTCCTTGTAAGTAGACGAGAAAACAGAACCCAGATCCCCTCAGGGAAATAGCCTTGCTCAGTATGTAGGAAAGGTGTAGGTAGGAACTCCATTCTCTGCCCCAAATGCAAACAATGGGTACACAAGAGATGTAGCGGGATCTCAGGAAGCTTAATTAAGAATGTAGGATTCACATGCAGCAGCTGTGCTGAAACAGCAAGCAGCAAACAGCCACAGGAAACAAGTACCACCAATCTCTGGGAGGGCCCTGTAGAAACAGTAGACAGCTTCTGCTACCTAGGTGACCGAATTAGCAACGGAGGTGGGTGTTCAGAAAGTACAATAACTAGGGTAAGAACGGGATGGAAGAAGTTTAGGGAACTACTACCACTGCTAGCTGCAAAAGGCTTCTCCCTCAGAATGAAAGGCAGACTGTATGATACGTGTATCCGAACAGCGATGTTGCATGGTAGTGAGACCTGGGCGCTGAAGGTGGAAGACTTACGTAGATTAGAGAGAAACGAAGCCTGCATGCTCCGATGGATGTGTAACAGTAATATACGTGAACGACAAAGCATAAATGAATTGAGAGAGAGACTGAGCATAAGAGGAATCAAATGCTGTGTGCAGGAGAGGCGGTTGCGCTGGTATGGACATGTGATGCGTATGAAGGATGACAGCTGCATAAAAAGGTGCAGAGCACTAGAAGTTGATGGAAACCGCGGAGTGGGGAGACCCAAGATGACCTGGGATGAGGTGATAAAAGCCGACCTTACCCAACTACACCTCTCAAAGTCAATGATACACGACCATGACTTCTGGCGTCACGCAGTAATACAGAGTACCCGACCTCCCATGGGTACATGCTGAAGCATATAAACAATATGCCCCCACCGCAAGGTGGTCGTGGAGGTGCCACGGCAAAAAAGCACCCAGCCCACACTGTAAAGTGGACGTGTAGGCGCCACGAAAAAGCACCCAGCACTCACTGTAAATGAGGTTGGTGTTAGGAAGGGCATCCAGCTGTAGAAATCAAGCCAGATCAGTTCCTGTATGAGCAAGGCATGGTCAGCCGACCAGACACTGCACACAACAGGACAACCCGTCTAACCCATGCTAGCGTGGAAGAACGGACGTAAAACGGTGATGATGATTCCTCTTTCAGATTCACACTTATTGCAGTGGTCCTAACTCCCCTGTAAAGGTAACAGCACTACCCTTAAAGCCAGGAACTTTCAGCACCCCAGTATTTCACGCTGCTCCTTCTGCTAAGAGTTGAGACCGGTAGATAGTCATCTGATCTGGCTTGGCTCACATCTGGACAACTTGTTTAATCCATGCTAGCATGGAAAAATGGGCATTAAATGGTGATGATATAAATAATGAAATCACTATCATTTGGTAGAGTTGTTAGACAGTCAGACAAATGCTTTGCAGTATTTGTTACAAGTCTTGCCTTTCATCCCTATGTGTCCTCAATATATTAAAATACCAGTCCATGTACTGGGGTGGATAAAATAAACTAACAATTATGTACTGGGGTGGATAATATAAAGTAATAGTAATGTACTGGGGTGGATAAAATAAACTAACAATTATGTACTGGGGTGGATAATATAAAGTAATAGTAATGTACTGGGGTGGATAAAATAAAGTAATAGTAATGTACTGGGGTGGATAAAATAAACTAACAATTATGTACTGGGGTGGATAATATAAAGTAATAGTAATGTACTGGGGTGGATAATATAAAGTAATAGTAATGTACTGGGGTGGATAAAATAAACTAACAATTATGTACTGGGGTGGATAATATAAAGTAATAGTAATGTACTGGGGTGGATAATATAAAGTAATAGTAATGTACTGGGGTGGATAAAATAAACTAACAATTATGTACTGGGGTGGATAATATAAAGTAATAGTAATGTACTGGGGTGGATAATATAAAGTAATAGTAATGTACTGGGGTGGATAAAATAAACTAACAATTATGTACTGGGGTGGATAATATAAAGTAATAGTAATGTACTGGGGTGGATAATATAAAGTAATAGTAATGTACTGGGGTGGATAAAATAAACTAACAATTATGTACTGGGGTGGATAATATAAAGTAATAGTAATGTACTGGGGTGGATAAAATAAAGTAATAGTAATGTACTGGGGTGGATAATATAAAGTAATAGTAATGTACTGGGGTGGATAATATAAAGTAATAGTAATGTACTGGGGTGGATAATATAAAGTAATAGTAATGTACTGGGGTGGATAAAATAAAGTAATAGTAATGTACTGGGGTGGATAAAATAAAGTAATAGTAATGTACTGGGGTGGATAATATAAAGTAATAGTAATGTACTGGGGTGGATAATATAAAGTAATAGTAATGTACTGGGGTGGATAATATAAAGTAATAGTAATGTACTGGGGTGGATAATATAAAGTAATAGTAATGTACTGGGGTGGATAAAATAAAGTAATAGTAATGTACTGGGGTGGATAATATAAAGTAATAGTAATGTACTGGGGTGGATAATATAAAGTAATAGTAATGTACTGGGGTGGATAATATAAAGTAAT
This sequence comes from Eledone cirrhosa, assembly GCA_964016885.1. NCBI lineage: Eukaryota > Metazoa > Mollusca > Cephalopoda > Octopoda > Eledonidae > Eledone > Eledone cirrhosa. The sequence goes on along the minus strand of OZ024749.1, from coordinate 28,916,747 downwards.
AGTAATGTACTGGGGTGGATAATATAAAGTAATAGTAATGTACTGGGGTGGATAATATAAAGTAATAGTAATGTACTGGGGTGGATAATATAAAGTAATAGTAATGTACTGGGGTGGATAAAATAAAGTACCCGTCATGTACTGGTGTCAATAAATTAAAATACCAGTCAAGTACTGTGGTCTATTTAATCAACTTCCTACACTGCCTTTCAAATTGTTGGCTTTGTGCCTTAAGCAAAAATAACAATTATTATTATCAGTATTGTTTCTCCAGAGAAAGAACTTGTCAATGAAATGAGAACACAAGTTCACAGAAACTTGTGTTACATAACAAACATTATTAATTATTTTCACTGTGTTAGTGTTGTATTGTCATTATTTTACACACACACACACAAACACACACAGCTATATTATCATTTTATATACACACACACAGACACTTATATATTATCATCATTTTTCATACACACAAAAACAGGCAGTTATATTATTTTTCACTTGTTATTTCATCATTTTACACACCCACAGACACACTCAAAGACACACACCCATAGACACACTGTTATATCATCATTTTACACAGACATACAACCACACACAGTTATATCAACATCATTTTACATACATACATACAGCCACACACACATACAGATTCATATTATTAAATACTACAAATTGGAAAATTATAGATATCAAATATGGCAATGAAAGCATTAACCATTTCATTACCGTATTTCTAATATAAGACTGCCTATGACTTTTGAATAATTTTGAAAATAATCAAGGACAGATTTTACAGGCAAAACCAACTGACAGGAGTCCCAGGGGTACACCCCGAGCAAGATGGTCGGATAACATCCATGAGCTTGGCTGGTTACACCTGGGGATTCAACCAGATTAGTTGGAGACGGTTGCTTCTGACAGGACCCGCTGGAAGGAGTGTTTGAGGACTCTACCCCCACAACCCTCCCAGGAATAAGTGGGTGAAGAAGATGATGATGATGAAAGATTTAGAAAAATTTAGAAGAATTTAAAAATATAACTTTTTCATTATTAAGCTGGAGTTTGGAACATAACTTAACAAAGGTTCTTACATAGAATTATGATCGAAGGGTTTTAGATAAATATAAACAGTTTGAAATAAACGTTTATTTTTTTTTTTTACCAAAGAAGCTGGGTTAATATCTTATATAAAATTATCATGGAAAGTTTCTAGATAAATATAAACATGTTTTTTTTTTATCATAGACCCAGGGTTAACTATATAAAGGTTTTGATCTTTCTTTTGTTTTTGTTATATAATAAAGATACTAAATAGAAGTCAATGACCAAAAGGTAAAATACATGCACACAAAGATTAGCATAAAAACAGAGAGAGATAGGCTTGCACACACACACAGATGCATGCAGACACAGACACGCATCCACAGAGATGCATATACACACACAGAGAAGACCTGTTATGAAACTAAACTGTCGTAAAAAGTACAAGGAGAGTTTATATATAAAATAATTAGTTTGATTGACAGCAGCACACAGACACACCTGCACATACACACAGATGCATACACATAGATACACATACACAGACACGCATCACAGAGACGCATACACACACAAAGAAGACAGGTTATGAAACCGTCATCAAAAGTATTTGAGGAGATTTTATATACAAAATAAGAGTTATGATAGCAACAACAGCTGAGTCAAACTAGAATATAATCTTTACTATTGAACAGAAAACTAACATTGTTATGTAAACATAAGACAACTAGACAATGGTCATGTCAAATAATATAACTTAGTGTGGTTTTAACAGAAGTTTAGCATATGGAGTAACAATAGACGACCATATATTTAGGTCTGGTTTTAACAGAATTTTAACACATGGGCTAACCACAGGCAACCATATATCTAGGTATAGTTTTAACATATATGGTTTAACTATAGATAGCCATATATCTAGGTGTGGTTTTAACAGAAGTTTAATACGTATGGGTTAACCATAGATCTAGGTGCAGTTTTAATAGAATTGGGTTTAACCATGGACAAACCACATATCTAGGTGTAGATTTGAGGAGTTTAACCCTTTAACATTTACATTACTCTATATTTACTATTATATTTTCACGGTAAAGGCTTTACCTCACATAATATCGAATCTATGAAATATTGATAGTATTTATTTTGAGAACAATACCTTAACATCAGTATGAGTGGCCGGTTACAGCCAGCTTGAACAAAAAGAGCTGAGTATATTCTGTGCTGGATACAGCCGATTTAAATGCTAAAGGTTAACACAATTGAGATAATTATAGACAACCATATATCTAGGGGTGCTGTACTCAAAGACTTGTAAAAATATTATGTAGATTAAGTCTGTGCTTCTCCCCAAATATACACTTAACCACAATAAAGAGAAAGGCAGCATAATTGGCAGCCATTAGAATGTCAGATAGAATGCTTTGTGGTCTTCATTCTGGCTCTCTCAGATCAAATCTCACGCAGCTCAACTTTACTATTCATCCATTTGATGTCAATAAAAAAAGCACCAGTCTAATACTGGGGTCGATTCTTCCTCTACATTTCTTTCTCACTTCCTTTCTACTACTCTATTTCTCTCTCTCTTTCCTCTGGATAAATTTGGTTGTATTCAAACCTGGACAAACATCATGTCACTACAGTGCCCTACGATTCCAGGGTCGATTCTTCCTCTATGTCTTTCTCTCTCTCCTCTTGAAGAATTCAGTTGTGTTTAGACCTGGAGAGGAAATGAGCTCTGGTACCTTTAAAAAATGCCCAAGAAACACCATATGTCACCACAGTGTCCCTATGACTCCTTAAACACAGACATTAGCGCTTTGGTATTTAAACCGGCTGTATCCAGCCAGAATTCTCTCACCTCTTTTTGTTCAAACTGGCCGTAACTGACCACTCATAATGATGTTAAAGTATTGTTCTCAAAATAAATAATATCAAAATTTCTTAGATTCAATATTATGTGAGGTAAAGCCTTTGCCACAAAAATACAATAATAAATATAGAGTATTGTAAATGCTAAAGGATTAAACAGAAGTAGATAAAGAATTTTTATATATTTACCTCCTTCTTCTTGCTAGTTCCAGCTGCTATAAACATATTCCGGATGTTATGTTTGGGTTTCCTGTCAGGATGATGGATATTAGGGTTCCGCCGCTTCTTAGAACTGTCTTTACCTTTTGTTGTTATTGATAGAGAAATTGGCAGAAGAAGGAAACGGTTTAGATTCAATATTTTCTCTATGTTTTGCACATGTTTGTGAGATGAATGTTGTATATTGTGTGTGCGCGTGTGTGTTGAATATGTTTGTGTGAGTGTGTGTTATGTATGAGTGGATAATTTGGATGTGTGTTGTGAATGAATATGAAGATGTTCACATGTATTGTGTGTGTGTATATATATATATATATATATATATATATATGTCAGGTTGCTCTTCAGCACTACTGATAACATGTAACCCAGTACAACCTGAGCATGCTTGGTGAGGAGGGTGATTTTGGACATCCTGCAGGATGAAAAACAAAACCCATCAAATGGATGAGGAACTCAGGAGAGTCAATGGCCATCCAAAAAGTTTTTTTTTTCTTTTTGTGGAGCGAGAGACTCCTCGTCTTCATTAAGACATCTCTTTAGGCAATCACTCTGATATAAAACCTGCGACTTTGTTTGTATCAGACCAATTCTACTTTTTGGGTAAATGCATTTAATGTTCAGAGTTGGATTGGCCCTGTACAAAAGGTTTCCTCACTTAAAAAAGATTCAAGCACAGACAGCACTTGATATGACAATTTTTGCAATGCATGATATTACTGGCCATAGGCAAGTCTCTAGCAGGACTAAAAAGCCACACCCGTGATGCTCATGCTTAAGTATCAAGCAATGGCATTACTCAAAACCGAGTTACATCTATATATATATATATACACATATACAAATATATATACCTAGATAAACACACTCACATATATAATATATAATTTAGAATCAATAAGGTTTATTTTTATAAATAACAATTGTGTTTTTGGTGAAAAATTAGCAGACATACTTTTGGAATCCTGGAGAAACTTTTCATCATCGTTAAGATCATCATCAAATATTTCCCGTCCATCTTCAACATAACCGATTCCATCTGAAAAAATAATTTTAAAATGGTTAAATGAAAGAAAATATTTTTAATACGCTCCTTACCATATTTTTAATCAAAGATAACAACTACAATTGCTCAAAGATTGTTACGATAAGTAGACTATTGCTGGAAAACAAGCAGAAGTTATACACAAGCTACTGGGGTTCAACGTATTACAAATGAAAGTTTATATGGAAACTTGCCCAAGATAGCAATTATAATTGCTCAAAAATTGTTACAATTTGTAAGACATTGCTGGAGAAGTAAGTAGGAAGTAATACTTAAGTTACTACTGTGGGAACCAACTCATGAGAGATGCAGTAAAGTAAAACCTGCTTGAACCTTCATTGACCAACTCTTAGACTGTACAAACTTCAGAATGGAGCAGTTGTCAGAAGCAATGGAAAATTGTGAATTATGGAGAGACTTTGTCAGGAATGTTCAACAGTGGTTGCAATGATGATGAACTATCTATCTATATCTCTTTCTCACTTCCTTTCTCTCACTATCCTTCGATAGAAGAAATCTGCTGAATTCAGACCTGGAAAAGGGATGGGCTCTAACAGTGTATGTCAATATGTGGCCCTTTTAACTCCCTTAGGAGTTACAGGTCCACACCATCATAGAACCAGGTCCTGTTTCAGGTAGTTTATTATCAGAAGGGTTAACCTTTTAGCATTTTCATTACTATATATATACTATTGTATTTTCGTGGTAAAGGCTGTATCTCACAAAATATCGAATTAATGAGATTTTGCTATTATTTATTTTGAGAACAATACCTTAACATCAGTATGAGTGGCCGGTTACAGCCAGTTTGAACAGAAAGAGGTGAGAGAATTCTGGCCAGATACAGCCGGTTTAAATACTAAAGAGTTAAAAGGTGGGAGAATACTGAAATTGAAACAGAAAATCTATATATAAATTTCTGCGATTCTGTCACAACACGTAAAGAGAGAGTAGCTTGACTACTTCATACTACTCCTCTCTCTTTATGTAAGCTGCCTGCGTGAATGTATGTGTGTGTAAAAGGAAGGTAGGGGATGGTGAAATGCGATGCATGTGTGTTTGTATGAATGTATGTCCGTGTGTATTTGTGTTAGTATATATGTGTAAGTGTATGTGTGTTTGGCATTTATGTTTATATACTCATAACTCAATCATAGAATGCTGCATATGCAATAATTACTGTGTAGATGTGTTTGTGTGAATGTATGTCTGTGAATGCCTATGCACATACGCATCAGCGTATGGAAAGCAATTCCAGTATCTTATAAAGGACAACGGCGACGTACTATCATCAATAATCCAATCCTCTTCCTGGCGTTGTCGGACCATTTCAGAGTAGTCATCTTCATCAACAACATCATAGATGGCTTTATCTTCAGACAGCTGAAAGTAATAAAAAAAATTTTTTGTTATTGAAACCTGACAATATGCCGTGCTTTTTGTCATGTAGATGACATGGCAAAAGGCACCCAACACACACTGTAAATGTGGTTGGTGTTAAAAAGGGCATCCAGCCATAGAAACCAAGCCAAAATCAGTTCTGTATGAGCAAATCACGGTCCCCTAACCTGATCCCTCACAAAAGGGCAGCCCATCCTACCCATGCTAGCGCAGATGGACGTTAAATGATGATGATGATGTTGACAACTTCCTTAGTGCTGGTGTCATGATAAAATACACCATGTACACTCTGTAAATGTTAGTATTAGGAAAGGCATCCAGCTATAGCAACCATGCCAAAAAAGATTTAGAACAATCTTCAGTTACATCAAGGACATAACTTCTCTGGTTTAGTACCATGATAAAATACACCCTGTAAAGTGGTTGATATTAGGAAAAGCCTCCAGCAGCAGACACAATGCTAAAATGATTTAGAGGAATCTTCAGATACATGGAAGATATGACAACTTCTCTGGTGCTGGTGCCATGATAAAATGCCTCCCCACACCAAGTCCACTATGTAAAGCAACTGTTGACCTATCAACAGTTGCTTTACATCCTGCAGTAGAAACCACACCAAAAAAGATTAAGAGGACTCCTACCCCCAGTACACTCAGTAAGGTGTCTGGTGATATGAAGGAAATCCTGCCATAGAAACTGTAGTGACCCCTTCTACTCCGAATTAAGAGATCACAGCTCTGATACTATGGGCATGTGATTAGAATGTCTCAGGAAAGAATCTTTGGGCAGAATTTATGGGCAAAACCAACAGGTAGGAGACCCAGGGGTAGACCCCGAGCAAGATGGTTGGATAACATCCACGAGCTTGAATGGTAACGCTTGAGCATCCAGCTGGATCGGATGGAGACGGTTGCTTCTGACAGGACCCGCTGGAAGGAGTGTTTGAGAACTAAGCCCCAATGACCCTCTCAAGAATAGGAGGGCGAAGAAGAAGAAATCATTAGGTCACAACAAAACACTGGTTACCTCAATGTCCTGCACTACATGAAACCACATTAGCAAGGCATTCTTAAAAAGTGCAAAATAGCATTATAACTTCATGATCCATCACAATTTAACATCTGTTTTCCATGCTAGCATGGATTAGACAAGCTGTCCTGTTCTGAGACAAATCAGATCAGATGACCATGTCTTGTTAATAAAGAAGTTTGTGGCTTGGTTTCTACAGCTGGATGCCCTTCTTAACACCAACCATATTTACAGTGTGGATTGGGTACTTTTTAGCATGGCACCAACATGACCACTTTACAGGGTGGACTGGATGCTTTTTGTAGTGTCACCAACATGACCCCCTTACAGGGTGGACTGGATGCTTTTTGTAGTGTCATCATTACAGGGTGGACTGGGTACTTTTTGTTGTCACCAGCATGACCACCTTACAGGATGAACTGGGTGCTTTTTGTTGTTTCACCATGATGACCACCTTACAGGGTGGACTGGGTGCTTTTTGTTGTGTCACCAACATGACCACCTTACAGGGTGCACCAGGTGTTTTTTGTCATGTCCATTAACAATTAGTCTTTACTCTAATACTGAAATTTTCACAACAATCTGTCCACTAGTAAAGATAATCTATAATCATTTCACTTAACAAATCCATTTTTAGATATTTTCTGCTAAATCGTTAAGAATTAAGAAATTAAACCACTTTTCCTACCTCATATTTATGTTTTTCCCCTGATTCTTTACCCTTTTTCAGTTTAGCAAAAGCTGCCAGACGTCCAAACTTATCCGATTTCTCCCTTTTCGCTCGTCCAGATTGTGACACTGAAATTAACAATAATAATTATTTCTACTTTAGGCACAAGGCCAGCAATTATCCAGTGCATTACTGGTACTTTATTTTATCGACCCCGTAAGGATGAAAGGAAAAGTCAACTTCGGCGGGATTTGAACTCAGATCGTAAAGGGCCGTAACTCTATGCTGCAAAGCATGGCGTCCGACCCTCTACCGATACTGCCAATAATGGTTTCTTATATAGGCACAAGGCCAGCAATTTTGGGGAGGGGAAAGTTGATTAAATCGACCCCAGTGCGTGACTGGTACTTTATTTTATCGACCCCGTAAGGATGAAAGGCAAAGTTAACCTCGGCGGGATATGAACTCAGACCATAAAGGGCTGTAACTCTTTGCTGCAAAGCATGGCGTCCAACCCTCTACAACAGCCAATCCCCCGCCCCAATAATAATAATAATAGCTTCTAATTTTAGACATAACGCCAGCAATTATCCAGTGTATTACTTATACTTTATTTCATCGACAATGACTTCTAATTTTAGGCACAAGGCCAACAATTTTTGGGGGAGTGCAAAGTCGATTAAATCATGTTGCTTCAGCTCAGAGCTATGCAGATACGAAGTTGTTTTCTATAGGTTTTAATGATAGACGCCCCAGTCGTACCATAAAAAACTACGTGAAATAAAGCATTATACTGAAATCACGTAGCAGTGGATATTTGGTTCTTCCAGCGCGTGTCTATTATCATCCTCCGGGGAAACGCCTTCTCTATTCTCTCCGCCGTGGGCCCCCATTTGCTCATAATAGTGAGAACAGGAGAGACGGAGGCAGTGACAGTGAGAGTTTGGTTCCTTTATGTTCGGACCTGGTGTATGTTTCACGGACACTGGTATGTACTCATATTGTTAGCCCTAGACAACGTTAAGACTAGGAATTGAACCGATGACCATATGATCGTGATTTCAACACCCTAACCACTATTTTCGTGGGATAAAACAATCAGAAAGAACAATGGGAGTTCTTGTAAATTACAGTAAAATAATGAGATAATTAATGAGAGAAACACTGGAAATATTTAATTAGTTATGCTAATTACTAATCGATATTTCATTGAAATAAACAAAAACGGGGAAAAAGAAAGGAAGATCGGTAGCTTTTTATTATAATTAAATTTGTTTATATAAAAGAAGTTAGTGACCTGGGGTTAAAAATATCATATGATTCACAGCTGGAATTATTAAATATATAAACAATCCTGAAATAAAACAATATTTTTTATTCACTCATCTAAAAGTAGAAATAACTCCGATTCTAATGAGGGTCTATAATAATTCTAGAAATATAGAAAAATCAGTTAAAATTATATACCTTGGTCCTGGGTATTTTTTTCTGGTTTAGCTGGCGCCATAATTAGAAAAATATCTAACTTGAATTATGGCGCGAAATACAGATGTCGCTCTAAGTCAAGGAGGCAATTATTCCGTGTAGTAGTTACTTCCCCCTTGTTTCTTTCTTTATTACGATATTGTGAATAACAATATACGGTGTATTTCATAATATCGTCCCCTGTTATACAAAAACGTCTGCTATTATCAGTTTCTATTTGGAGAGTGAGTTGTTTTGAACTCACGTACCAGACATGTACTGGAGGTCTGTTTAGTTTAATCAATTGGACTCCATCCACCACAAACGTGTGTCTCCTATTAATAATATTATAATTCATTATTGATTACTTTTCATTAGACTCCGAGAGGTTATGTTTCTATAACACTGGTACATATGGAAGTAAAAAAAAATCAGTCGTTACTAGTTATATATTCAAAACACTGGCATTCAACTAGCTTCAACACTAATTAATAACACAGCTGTTCGTCCAAACACAATACGGGTTAGACTTAAACACAACGTATATTTATGTTGGACATTAAAACTACTGGGATTTAATCAATGTAATCCTCTCCCTCTCTATCTATATATATACATACATTAGTTACCGGTTAATATCCATACCCCAGATGGTTCTTACTCCTTTACATATGGGTTCGCTTATTTTTTATTTACCCCCAAGATAATCATAATATTATAAATACTGGAGGCTTAGTTGTGATAACGGAATTGCCTTGTTGTGATGGAGGTGTAGGCGTAAGACGTGGATAGAGACAGACAGATAGATAAGAAGTGTTAGGGGAAAGGGAAGAAATAATGGTAAGATGTATAAAGAGAGACAAACAAAACAAAATCTCCCTCTCGTGTATATATATATACACACATATAATTTATATATGTATACATACATATAATTTATATATATATACACACATGTATGCGTCGGGAAAGCGATTCTCTGATAGCTTTACATCTAATGATGAGGGAAAGTGAAAGAAAGAAGGCAGATAGATAGACAGTGAGGGAAACAGCTCTTTAACGTATGAGAGAGAGAGGCTGGAGGAAGAAGGATAGACATATAGACGGAGAAACTGAGTATAGTAAGAGAGAGAGAAATGATGAAAGAAAGTGAAATAGATATACAGTGAAAAAGAGCGAGGGAAATAGATAGACAGTGAGGAAGAAGAGAGGGAAATAGATAGACAGTGAGAAAGAAAGGGGGAATTACAAAGAGAGAGAAACAGACAGACAGTGGGAAAGAAGGGAGAAAAACAGAAACAGAAAGACAGTGAGAAAGGAGGGAGAAAAACAGAAAGACAGTGAGGAAGGAGAGAGAAAAACAGAGAGAGGGATAGACAGTGAGGAATAAGAGAAACTGAGAAAGAAGATAGACAATGAGGAAGGAAGGGGTAAATAGAGAGAAATAAATAGACAGTGAGGGAAACGCGGAGAGACACAGAGACAGTAAGAAACAAGAGAGGGCAACATAAACAGATAGATAGTAAGGAATAAGAGAGGGAAACAGAGAGAGAAATAGATAGACAGGAAGATCGAAGGAAAGAGAGAGGAACAGAGAGACGGCGAGGAAAAGCGAAGGAAACAGAGAGAGAAAAACAGACAGACAGTAAGAAACAAGGGAGAAAAACAGATAGACAGCGAGAAAGAGCGAAGGATACGGAGAGATAAACAGACAGACAGTGAGGAAGCAAGGCAGGGAAAACATTTTTTATTATTATTTTTATTGTTGTTGTCGACATTAATAATAACCGACATGTCATTTGGAACGATCAGTGATTGATACGAATATATTGAATGTTGGTGAAATTCCAAGGAAGACATCAATATTTACTGTAAATATTTAGCAGAGAGAGAGGGAGAGAGAGAGAGGGAGATAGAGAGAGATAAAGACAGAAGCAGATATTGTCATCTATAAAGTATTTCAAATTTAATGTTGTTGTTGTTGTGTTGGAGTGACGTGGAAGAGAATTGGATTTAAATCGACATATCTTACCTGGTAAGTCTTTATATATATATATAAAAGCACACATATATTATATATATGTTTACTGTGTATATACTCTATATACACTCTCTATATACACATTCTATATACAATCTCTATATATACACCCTCTATATACACTATATACACCCTCTATATATAGATTTTCTATATACACTCAATATATATATACTGTATATACACCTTCTATATACACCCTCTATATATATATATATACACCCTGTATATACACTCTTTGTATATACACCCTCTATATACTTTAACACCCACTCTCTCCATCTATGTTGCCGTTTATTTATTTGACCTTTCGTTGCCACAACGAAGAATATTTTCCACTAAGACACATAAGACATCAAGACATCTTATGAACCCACACCCCAAATAAACCCTCGTCCAAAATAAACACCACCCCAAATATACCTACACCCCAAATAAACTCATATCACAAATAAACCCTCACCCCAAATAAACCAACACCCCAAATATAAACCCACATCCCAAATAAACTCATCACCCCAAATATAATCCCACATCCCAAATAAACTCATCACCCCAAATAGACCTACACCCCAAATTTAAACATACATCCAAAATAAACTCACACCTCACAACCCAAATAAACCTACACCCCACATAAACCCACATCAATAATAAATCTAACTCCCCCTCCACATACCAAATAAACACCACCCCAAAGTAACCCACACCCCACATAAACACCACCCTTAATAAACCACCACTCCACTCAGTAATAATTGTTTCTACTTTTGGCACAAGGCCAGCAATTATCACAGTACATTACTGGTACTTTATTTTATCGACCCCGTAAGGATGAAAGGCAAAGTTAACCTCGGCGGAGTAATAATGATCGTTTCTACTTTAGGCACAAGGCCAGCACATACTCAGTACCTTGACCCCGTAAGGATGAAAGGCAAAGTAATAATAATAATAATTGTTTCTACTTTAGGCACAAGGCCAGCAATTACTCAGTACATTACTGGTACTTTATTTTATCGACCCCGTAAGGATGAAAGGCAAAGCTAACCTCGGCAGGATTTGAACTCAGACTGTAAAGGGACGTAACTAAGCTAGAAAGCATGGCGTCCAACCCTCTACCGATACTGCCAATTCACCGCATAATGGTTTCATTTATTGGCAAGGCGAACGATTTTTTTTTCATGGGAGTGGGTAGGGGAAAGTCGATTAAATCAACAACAGTGCATTGCTGGTACTTTATTTATCGATCCCCAGTAAGGATGAAAGGCAAAGATAATCTCGACAGGATGTTAATTACTAATAAATACATGCATACATACATACGTACGTTTATTTGGCTACAAGGGCCGCATGTTAGGAAGAGGACAAAACAAGGACAAAGTTCAACAAAAAGTGTAGAGGGTTAGATCAAAGTAAAAAAAGGGGTCGGAATCAACGAAAACAATGAGGAATTTCCAAGGAATTTTCTAACAAGGAATATTCCCCCGTGGTAAAGAAGAAGATCACCCAGGAGAAATTTAAAGAAGTTATACACAAGGCCAGTAAATTGTTAGGGAGAGGGAGATGGGTAAGTTTATTACATCGAATCAGTACATGACTGGTAGTGATAAGCTTTGTATATATTTGTTGTCAATGTTTTGTACGCACACACTCACACGCGAGGAGACTCGACATGATGTATATATATATACATATATATATATAGGTGACCTGACAAGTTTGTTTATAGTTTGTCATTAATACACAAATCATAAGAATATATATACATGGTGAGGATGTATAGAAATACATGTTAGATTGGTATATAAATAACAACAAACATCTACTGACAGGCTGACTTCATACATATAATAGAGAGGTGTATACATATATATATTATGTTCTGTGTATAATGTTCATTGTACTGTTGCTTTGTTATCTTTTTTACTGTTTGTATATGTATGTATATATATGCAAAAGTTTTATTTAAAATTGTTGGGTTACAACAAGTAAATATTTTATAACTGATATAAAGCACTCAACAAGTTTTATCCCTGAAATATGTATAATGAAATAAATATGGTTTTATAAATATAGTTTCCATTTGTTTAATATCGTATATATATATATATATATATATATATATATATATTTCGTTTCTGAATTTGTTTAGCAAGATTCTTTATCTGAAAACGTGTGTTGAAACCGATATTGTTATACTTTGGGAGGGTCATGTTGTCAATTAGAAACACACGCACAAGTTGCTTTCACTTCAATTTATTATAAATTAAATTTATAAATTTAGGAATTTATAAATTTCCGGTTGGTTGGTTGGTTCCACAACCAGACGATTGTTCATATATTGTCAAAGTTCTTTCGTCACACATTCTGCGACCTCTTCAGTGATATATATATATTTATTAAAATAACAGATTAAAGTTTAAGCAAAGAGTCGCTGCTTTCACCCTTAACGGGATCTTCTGAAAGCGATTCTTTGCTTAAACTTTAATCTGTTATTTTAATAAATATTTGCTCTACGGTTCTTATATATTTGATATATATTTATCCTTATCGAGCCCTCTTTGGATTTTAGTCTTCAAATTTATTATTATTACTATATATATATATATAAGCAAAGGTATATTTAATTTGTTGGTAATTCAACAAATATATTTATAATAGATTCGAAGCACTTGACACGTTTTCTGGAGTATAATATCAATGATATTAATAAATGGAAACTATATTTATAAAACCATATTTATTCTATTATATATATTTCAAGGGTACCAACACTTTGGTACACTCTCATCAGATAAAATTCAAAGTTTGTTTTATAAATAGTGACATACCCAGGAATCAGATCTTAACGGTTCAAGTTCCGTTAGTCATTAACTATCCAAACGGCACTTGAACCGTTAAGGTCTGATTCCTGGGTATGTCACTATAAAACAAACTTTGTATTTTATCTGATGAGAGCGTACCAAAGTTTTGGTACTCTTGAAATATATATAATAGAATAAATATGGTTTTATAAATATAGTTTCCATTTATTAATATCATTGATATATATATGTGCGTGTGTGTGTGTGTACTGTTATGTAGACATATATCTTAAGAGAGAGATGTTCCTATAATATATACCTGTGTTTGTATCCATCCGTATGAGGTTGAGGGCTGGGAGAAAGTAGTACTCAATACCGAAGTAGTAGAAATTAGAAAATAGAATAGCTTTCACCGTATTTTTGACTAAAGGAATTTTAGCCTGATAATGGGGTTTAGAACCCTCAGATAAATGGAAAAAGATGAGTATTGACGTCCCATGTACGTCAAGACTCATCTTTTTCCATTTATCTGAGGGTTCTAAACCCCATTATCAGGCTAAAATTCCTTTAGTCAAAAATACGGTGAAAGCTATTCTATTTTCTAATTTCAAACCTGCTCACTGTTTCAAAACATACTTACTTGCGTATTAGTAGAGTTCTAATATTAATTTTAATAAGACTAAATCGTGAGTCTTGTTACTCTGGAGTTTCACCTATTCATCACAGGGTTATCTGACGAGGGTTCTTGTCAAGGCCAACAATTTTGGGGGAAAGGGAAAGTGTATATATATATATATATATATACATATATATATATACACACACACAGAGGTATCCATAGTAAGTTGTGGGGTCTATTCTGTATGAAGAACTCGATGTAACCCATATGTTGAAAATGTTGTAGGTTAAGATAAATCTCGGAAAACAATAAAACATTAAAAGGAAAACAGAGTCATGATATGTGTTAAAACAATGAAATAAAAAATCAAGTCATTAGAGATATACTTCACTGCTTTACGATCGTTTCTAGATGGTGATAATACATTGTATTTATACTCAGTTATTGATCTATGTAAGTTTACAAACTATCAGATAAAGAGAATATTTACTTACATGCATATCAGCAGCTGTTTTCAAAAGTAATAATAATTTTATTCAATAATAATTTAGTTCAGAATTAGTAGTATGTTAGTATCATGTCCTTATTTTGAAGTAGTTGAAGAACTAACGAATCAAATTGTTTATTTTGAAAACAGCTGGTGATATGCATGTAAGTAAATATTCTCTTTATCTGATAGTTTGTAAACTTACATAGATCAATAACTGAGTATAAATACAATGTATTATCACCATCTAGAAACGATCGTAAAGCAGTTAAGTATATCTCTAATGACTTGATTTTTTATTTCATTGTTTTAACATATATATATATATATATATATATATATATATGAATAAAGTTAGTCCTTCATCAGTGATCTTCCAACCATCATTGGTATTTCATCGCATTAAAGACTATATACCAACGGCTAAAAAAAGTCGATATATACACACACACACACACACACACACACAAGGACAGCTTTCGGTTAAACCCTCACCAGATGTCATAGCAGATAATAACCACAATCTTTACCCAGATAAATGACGAAAAAAGGGTTAACTATGTGTATATATATTTATTAAAATAACAGATTAAAGTTTAAGCAAAGAATCGCTGCTTTCACCTTAACGGGATCTTCTGAAACTGTATATATATATATATATATATATATATATATATATATATTTATATACAAGGTTATATATATAGTCTTTTACAAAACGCGATGGAACTGGGTGACATATGTGTCATTATAAGAAAATCAACCAACTTTCATTTAAACAGTTTATTTATGAAAGTTGATTGATTTTCTTCGAATACTTTTGAATGTTCATGCTCTATTTATTTCCTAAATGCATCACTAACTTTTCCCACGCGCTATTCTCTTAACGCATGTTTTGCATGATATAAACATTGAGCAACTGCCTCGTTCCGTGGCTGGCAATTACAATCTATGTCTGTCTCTACTCTCCTTTGAGTTTTGATTGTATAGTCCCTCTTTTGATATATATATTGGAAAAAAGCGATACAGTTATTAATAAGAGTTGAAATTAATGCATACAAGATTTCGCAGTCTAGCATCACTCCTTCATAGTCAGCTAATGGACATTTCAGCCGACCCTATATATATATATATATATATATGACTTAGCGAAAGAATTATGCCAAAAGCTTTGGCTCTTTTCATGGTGTCTGTGATAGAGATAGCTATCCCTATAGCGGATTCTTACAGAGACTCGAATTATTAGGGCCATATAAAATCATATGTGGATACGTATATATATAGCTTTTAATAATTGTTTCTACTTTAGGCACAAGGCCAGCAACTACCCAGTGCCTCACTGGTACTTTATTTTATCGACCCCGTAAGGATGAAAGGCAAAGTCAACCTCGGCGGGATTTGAACTCAGATCGTAAAGGGACGTAACTATGCTGGAAAGCATGGCGTCCGACCCTCTACCGATACTACCAATCCATTTAATAATATTCCAGTATATATAGCTTTTAATAAACGTAAAAAATGAAACGATATTTCATTTCCCACTCTTAGTACAGCTGTTACTTAAATATAAGTATGTATACGTACATACATATATGTATACAGACGTACAGTAGTATGTATATATATATACATACATGCACACATATATATATATGTACGTATGGATTCACCAAACATTTATTATAATGCTCGGTGTGTTTGTAAACAAACATCCCGTATAAAGCCGCAGTGTCTAGCAACCATCGTTGCTCGTTTGTTCAACACTGACAAAGGAACGCTGTACTAGTTTCAAGCTTGTTAGCTATCGTCAGCAACGTATACCTTTCTGCCAGATTGTTGAACGTCCGAAAGTATATACTTTCCTTATGCATATTAACGGCTGAGTAGCCCAATTTGCATATCGAGTGGGTTAATCGGCGGGGTGCACCGAAAACGATAAACGGAAAAAAATTAAACGAAATTTCATTTCCCACTCTTAGTACGGCTGTTACTTAAATATAAGTATGTATACGTACATACATATATATATACAGACGTATATATATACTTATATTTAGCTTTTAATAATTTTACTAACGAAATATCTCCTCTAGAAATATAGTCTTTTAAGTTGTGTAATTGGCTAGTATTTTATTGTTCACTCTGGGAGAAGTAGGAAAAATAAAATAGGTGAAGTTGACCTCGGCTATATTTGAACTCAAAACGTTTTGAAGAAAGTTAAAATACCATTATGGACGGCCAACGTGGCATCCTATCTGCTATTTCACTGATCGTGGTATCAGATAATAATATAATAATGGTTTCTACTTTTGGCACAAGGCCAGCAATTAACCAGTACATTACTGGTACTTTATTTTATCGACTCCGTATGGATGAAAGGCAAAGTTAACCTTGGCGGGATTTGAACTCAGATCATAAAGGGACGTAACTATGCTGGAAAGCATGTCCGACCCTCTACCGATACTGCCAATTCACCAATAATAATGGCTTGAAGCCACAATTATATTTAGAGAGGAATAATACCATAATTGATTGAATGGATTGCCACAATTATACTACTACATATATATTTTATTGATCTATTCGGACGACCAAAGTCAAAGTTGGTCTCACTGGTATTCGAACTCGGAATGTGAAGTGATGCTATGCTGCTACATAATTTGGTCAGCATGTCCCTCCGTCTACTAATAATTGTTTCTACGTTAGGCACAAGGCCATCAATTAACCAGTGCATTACTGGTACTTTATTTTATCGACCTCGTAAGGATGAAAGGCAAAGTTAACCTCGGCGGGATTTGAACTCAGAATGGCAAGGGCCGTAACTCTATACGTCAAAGCATGGCGTCCGACCCTCTCCCAATACTGCCAATCCACCGCCCTCCGTCTACTAATAATAGTTTCTCGTTGATTCTGGTTAGGCACAAGGCCAGCAATTTGGGGGAAGAGGAGAAAGCCGATTAAATCTACCTCAATACGTTACTGGTAGTAGTTCTTTATTTCATCGACCCCAGCGGAATTTGAATTCAGTAGATAAAGGGGCGTAACTCTATGCCGCAAAACATGATGTCCAACGCTCTACCGATTACCGCCTAATCCACGAAAATAATAAAACGAAAGATATAAACCACCATTAATAATAGTTTCTAATTTAGACACAAGGCCAGCAATGTTGGCATGAGGAGAATATCGATTAAATCGACCCCAGTGCGTTACTGGTGCTTTATTTTATCAACCCCGTAAGGATGAATAGGCAGAGCTAACCTCAGCAGAAGGGATTTGAACTCAGAACGTAAAGAGACGTAATTATATGTCGCAAAGCATGTTGTCCGACGCTCTGCCGATTACTGCCAATTCCCCCTCCCTTCCTTCGCCCCCACCTACATATAATGCTTTATATTATAGGCACAAGTTCAGCAATTTACTTTTGATCTGTTAATTATACAACGCTGATTGCACCTTGGAGTTTACTGGTCTTATACTAAACCCCCCACCACACCCCACCCCGCTAAAAATAGTGACAACATGACAGATACTTGAGAAAGCCTTGAGAACAACCAAAAAAGAAAAAAAACCAGACCAAGGAAACA
Organism: Eledone cirrhosa; assembly: GCA_964016885.1. Classification (NCBI taxonomy): domain Eukaryota; kingdom Metazoa; phylum Mollusca; class Cephalopoda; order Octopoda; family Eledonidae; genus Eledone; species Eledone cirrhosa. The sequence continues at coordinate 28,898,465 of OZ024749.1, read as the reverse complement.
ATGTTTCCGTTGGACTTTCCAATTGTTAATACTATCTACTGGTTGCAAATCCAGGCAGAAGGAGCAACATGAAATAAGGTGTCTATGGTACTTGTCCAACATGAAATAAGGCGATCTATGGTACTTGTCTAACCTATGCAAGCGTGGAAAAATGGACGTTAAATGATGATGATGATGATGTAATACTATGTGGTACATGGTATGTATGTATATATATATATATATATAATTTATATATATATATAAATATATAATTTCGTTGACAAATATATCAATGTGCCCAGACACGCAGATATATTGCACTTGGTATGACGGAGCATGCAACTATTGATATACTCTTGTTTATAGGCTCTGATGATTCCTGCCTTAGGGTACGGATGAAACACTGTTAGCTAATAAAACAATGTATTTCTAAGCACTCTTTGGTCATTCCTAAACCTATATATATATATATATAGTTTTACAAGAGATGTCAACATGAACGGACCTGTTATTTTTATCTATTGACATTTTTTTACAATTCCATCCTGCCCATCCTCTCAATCTATTATTTCTCATTCTTTCTTCTGATGAAGGACTAGCATCCGAAAAGTTAAGACCCTCTTCCTGCTATATCAAGCGTTAACCTAATATATACCTTCCATATACTGTACCGATTGTGTTGTTATTTCTGTTTACCTTTTACATACACACACATATATATATGTATATAAACTAGCTAATATATGTTATATATATATATATATATGTGTGTGTGTGTGTGCGTGTAGGACTATGTGATATATGTATATATATATATTTATATAGATATATAGATATATATATATATATATGTGTGTGTGTGTAGGACTATGGGATATATGGAGATATATATATATATATATATTTCTTAAGGTTTGTTGGTTCACCACTGGATAGAACTGGTCATTCCGTAAATGGTCAATCCTGGTGTAATATTGTGAAGAGTACTCAACGCAGTGCAGTTCACCCATCTTCGTTTGTGTAGTTGGTGGTGCGAATACGGAGTTAATTATAAATGAAATAACAGGAGCCTCCTGTTATTTCATATATATATATGTATGTGTGTGTGTGTAGGACTATATATATGTGTGTGTGTGTGTAGGACTATATATATGTGTGTGTGTGTGTAGGACTATGTGATATATGGATATATATATATATATATATATATATATATATATATATATATATATATATAACTAGGTAATATATGGTATATTTATATATATCTATGTAGGACTATGTAATATATGGTGTATATATGTGTGTGTGTGTGTGTGTGTGTGTGTGTGTGTGTGTGTATGACTGTGGTGTGTGTGTGTGTGTGACTATGTGGTGTGTGGTAGGTGTGTGTGTGTGTATGACTGTGGTATGTGTGTGTGTGTGTATGACTATGTGGTGTGGTATGTGTGCATGTATGACTATGTGGTGTGTGGTATATATGTGTGTGTGTGTATGACTATGTGGTGTGTGGTATGTGTGCATGTATGACTATGTGGTGTGTGTGTTGGACTGTGATATATGGTGTGTGTGTAATATATATATATATATATATATAGGATTATGTGGTATATGGTACTATATAGCTATAGTACCTATTTATAGCTAACTGGGCTATACAAATATCAGTTATGGTGTCAGCTGTTTCTTAGTTAAATGTTCCTATATATAACTAGTTGATTTGTCTTACCTATATATAGCTGGGTATGTTGTTATGTCAACATGTGTTCCATTAGGGTCATGTTGCACTATAGCTGGGTATGTTGTTCTGTCGACAGTCATGTGTATTTGGTTAGGGTCATGTTGCACTATAGCTGGGTATGTTGTTCTGTCGACAGTCATGTGTATTTGGTTAGGGTCATGTTGCACTATAGCTGGGTATATTGTTCTGTCGACAGTCATGTGTATTTGGTTAGGGTCATGTTGCACTATAGCTGAGTATGTTGTTCTGTCGACAGTCATGTGTATTTGGTTAGGGTCATGTTGCACTATAGCTGAGTATGTTGTTCTGTCGACAGTCATGTGTATTTGGTTAGGGTCATGTTGCACTATAGCTGGGTATGTTGTTCTGTCGACAGTCATGTGTATTTGGTTAGGGTCATGCTGCACTATAGCTGGGTATGTTGTTCTGTCGACAGTCATGTGTATTTGGTTAGGGTCATGTTGCACTATAGCTGAGTATGTTGTTCTGTCGACAGTCATGTGTATTTGGTTAGGGTCATGCTGCACTATAGCTGGGTATGTTGTTCTGTCGACAGTCATGTGTATTTGGTTAGGGTCATGTTGCACTATAGCTGAGTATGTTGTTCTGTCGACAGTCATGTGTATTTGGTTAGTGTCATGTTGCACTATAGCTGGGTATGTTGTTCTGTCGACAGTCATGTGTATTTGGTTAGGGTCATGCTGCACTATAGCTGGGTATGTTGTTCTGTCGACAGTCATGTATATTTGGTTAGGGTCATGCTGCACTATAGCTGGGTATGTTGTTCTGTCGACAGTCATGTGTATTTGGTTAGGGTCATGCTGCACTATAGCTGGGTATGTTGTTCTGTCGACAGTCATGTGTATTTGGTTAGGGTCATGTTGCACTATAGCTGGGTATGTTGTTCTGTCGACAGTCATGTGTATTTGGTTAGGGTCATGTTGCACTATAGCTGGGTATGTTGTTCTGTCGATAGTCATGTGTATTTGGTTAGGGTCATGCTGCACTATAGCTGGGTATGTTGTTCTGTCGACAGTCATGTGTATTTGGTTAGGGTCATGCTGCACTATAGCTGGGTATGTTGTTCTGTCGACAGTCATGTGTATTTGGTTAGTCATGCTGCACTATAGCTGGGTATGTTGTTCTGTCGATAGTCATGTGTATTTGGTTAGGGTCATGCTGCACTATAGCTGGGTATATTGTTCTGTCGACAGTCATGTGTATTTGGTTAGGGTCATGCTGCACTATAGCTGGGTATGTTGTTCTGTCGACAGTCATGTGTATTTGGTTAGGGTCATGCTGTACTATAGCTGGGTATGTTGTTCTGTCGACAGTCATGTGTATTTGGTTAGGGTCATGCTGCACTATAGCTGGGTATGTTGTTCTGTCGATAGTCATGTGTATTTGGTTAGGGTCATGCTGCACTATAGCTGGGTATGTTGTTCTGTCGACAGTCATGTGTATTTGGTTAGGGTCATGCTGCACTATAGCTGGGTATGTTGTTCTGTCGACAGTCATGTGTATTTGGTTAGGGTCATGTTGCACTATAGCTGGGTATGTTGTTCTGTCGACAGTCATGTGTATTTGGTTAGGGTCATGTTGCACTATAGCTGGGTATGTTGTTCTGTCGATAGTCATGTGTATTTGGTTAGGGTCATGCTGCACTATAGCTGGGTATGTTGTTCTGTCGACAGTCATGTGTATTTGGTTAGGGTCATGCTGCACTATAGCTGGGTATGTTGTTCTGTCGACAGTCATGTGTATTTGGTTAGAGTCATGCTGCACTATAGCTGGGTATGTTGTTCTGTCGATAGTCATGTGTATTTGGTTAGGGTCATGCTGCACTATAGCTGGGTATATTGTTCTGTCGACAGTCATGTGTATTTGGTTAGGGTCATGCTGCACTATAGCTGGGTATGTTGTTCTGTCGACAGTCATGTGTATTTGGTTAGGGTCATGCTGCACTATAGCTGGGTATGTTGTTCTGTCGACAGTCATGTGTATTTGGTTAGGGTCATGTTGCACTATAGCTGGGTATGTTGTTCTGTCGACAGTCATGTGTATTTGGTTAGGGTCATGCTGCACTATAGCTGGGTATGTTGTTCTGTCGATAGTCATGTGTATTTGGTTGGGGTCATGTTGCACTATAGCTGGGTATGTTGTTCTATCGACAGTCATGTGTATTTGGTTAGGGTCATGTTGCACTATAGCTGGGTATGTTGTTCTGTCGACAGTCATGTGTATTTGGTTAGGGTCATGCTGCACTATAGCTGGGTATGTTGATCTGTCAACATGTGTTCCGTTAGGGTCATGCTGCACTATAGTTGGGTATGTTTTCTGTTGACAGTCATGTATGTTTGGTTAGGGTCAAATGTTATCAAATGTTAACCCGACTCCTTAAACCTTAACTTTAACTCTTAAATCTACTCCTAAACCTCAAACTTCAACCTTAACTCTACTCCTAAAACACAAACTTTAGCCTTAACCCTTAAATCTATCTTTAAACCCCAAACTTTAACTTTAACTTTAACCCTTAAATCTATCTCTAAACCCCTAACTTTAACCTTAACACTTAAATCTACCTTTAAACACCAAACTTTAACCTTAACTCTACCCCTAAACCCCAAACTTTAACCTTAACCCTTATATCTACCCTTAAACCCCAAACTTTAACCTTAACCCTTAAATCTACCTTTAAACCCCCAACTTTAACCTTCACCCTAACCTTAACCCTACCTCTAAACCCCAAACTTTACCATTAACTCTAACCTTAATTCCTAAACCACAACCCTTAACTCTCCTGTGTCCCCTTTCTTTAAATATACAATTGGTTTCTTCCTCCGTTTAATTAACCCCAATAATTTGATAACTTTCAATCTACTGATCACTTTTAAAACTCAATCTCCTTCAAACTATTGATCTCCTTCAAACTATTGATAACTTTAAAACTATTAATAACTTTAAAACTATTAATAACTTTAAAACTATTGATAACTTTTAAACTATTGATAACTTTTAATCATTGATCACTTTAAAACTATCGATCACTTTAAAACTATTGATAACTTTAAAATTATTGATCACTTTAAAACTATTGATAAGTTTAAAATTATTGATCTAATGTCCTCTGTTATCTAATATCTCCTCCTTGTCATATTAACTTTCTGTCATATTAACTTTCTATTTCATTGATTCATATTTTCTTATCATTGAAGTGGTGGTGGTGGTGGTAGTAGTAGTAGGGGTGGTGATGGTTGTGGTTTTGGTGGGGATGATAGTAGTGTTGTTGTTGTTTGTGGTGGTAGGGGGTAGTAGGGGTGGTGATGGTTGTGGTGTTGGTGGGGATGATAGTAGTCTTGTTGTTTGGTGGTGGTGGTTGTAGTGTTGTTGTTGTTTGTGTTGGTGGTGGGGTGGTGGTGGTAGTAGTAAGGGTGGTGATGGTTGTGGTGTTGGTGGAGATGATAGTAGTCTTGTTGTTTGGTGGTTGTAGTGTTGTTGTTGTTTGTGGTGGTGGTAGTAGTAAGGGTGGTGATGGTTGTGGTGTTGGTGGGGATGATAGTAGTGTTGTTGTTGTTTGTGGTGGTGGTAGTAGTAGGGGTGGTGTTGGTGGGGATGATAGTAGTCTTGTTGTTTGTGGTGGTAGTAGTAGGGGTGGTGATGGTTGTGGTGTTGGTGGGGGTGATAGTAGTGTTGTTTGTGGTGTGGTGGTGGTGGTAGTAGTAGGAGTGGTGATGGTTGTGGTGTTGGTGGAGGTAATAGTAGTGTTGTTGTTTGTGGTGGTGGTGGAGTGGTGATAGTATACGTGACAGCAGTGGTGGTGGTGATTGATGTGATTTAGTCATATCTTGTTAACCTATCATCATCCTCCTTAATAATTCCATTGTTTTATTTTATTCTGACACATCAACACCACCACCACCATCACAGCCAACACCTCTATCATCGTTATCACCACCACCAACAACAACAACAACACCTAACACCTACACATTCATCACCACTACCACCCTATTACCCTCATCTACCACTCATGACGTTTTCATTTAACCCCCGGTCACAATGATCCAACTGACCTAAAGATCAAAACCGTTCCAACTATGACCGTCCCTCACTCCTCCAATATATCTAAGACTACATTATCCAATGTGTCCTTCATATGGACAAAAAAGAAAGTTTAAAAATAAAAAAAACTACAAACCCCTGTAGAGTGACATTTGGCTACTATTTCTAGCAGATCTTACGACCACTTAGAGGTTCACTGGTTTTACCACGGATCTCATGATGTTGTCACTTGTCACATAAACAACTCCTGACTGGCGGCGGCGTCCTCGTTCTTGTTGTTACACGTTACACCATAACAACATCATTTTCTTAATTTTCTTTTATGTAACAAAACTATTTTACAAAAAACAAAAAAAAACCTTCCATTGTTTGTTAAGTTATGTTCCAAACACCAGCTTAAAATGAGTTATATTATATTAACTAACTAAATCGCGGCATATAGTTGCGATCCTTTACGTTCTGAGTTCAAATCACGCCGAGGTAAGCTTTGCATTTCATCTTTACAGGATTGATAAAATAGAATACCAGTAACACACTGTTGTCGACTCTCCCCTCCCCCTGAATTGATGGCCTTGTGTCTAAAATCAGAAACCATTATTATTACGTCCCAGGGCGGTGGATTGGCAGTATCGGTAGAGAGTCGGACGCCATGCTTTGACGCATATTTACGGCCCTTGCCATTCTGAGTTCAAATCCCGCTGAGGTTAACTTTGCCTTTCATCCTTACGGGGTCGATAAAATAAAGTACCAGTAAAGTACTGGATAATTGCTGGCCTTGTGCCTAAAGTAGAAACAATTATTATTACAAAATATACGTAGCAAAACTGTTTTAATGTGTTGGTGTTTATCTAAAAAAACAACCTTCCATCATAATTTTATGTAAGAACCTTTGCTAAGTTATGTTCCAAACACCAGCTTAATGATAATAAAATTAGCTATATTATTAAACCACCTCTGGTTCTACGTCACAAAACTGTTCATATTAAAGTGTTTATATTTATCTAAAAACCTTCCATCATAATTTTATGTAAGAACCTATATTAAGTTATGTTCCAAACACCAGCTTAATGTAGATAAAATTAGTTATGTTACTAAATCTCTCAAAATCTTTGGTTATTTTCAAAATTATTTGAAAACTATATGTTGTGTCTATCATTAGAAATGTTAAGGAAAGGGTAGAAGACCGCTCTGTTGACCAACTGACTGGAATCAGTCATCATTTGAAACGACGAAGGACCATAAAAAAAAATCATTTGTGTACTTGTAATATATGACAATAGAGAAGTGAAGATGGTCAAGCGGTGTAAAACGTAATTAGTTTCTTGCGATTCTTAGAACTGCTGCATCATCATCGCAGACGGGATGTTCGCACTTGTAACATCTATGTTCCACGAAATTCTATTCCAGACTTTTAGCTATAATTAAGTCAAGAAAGGTCGAATCTGTTCTGGTGGTGGTGGTGTATGTGTGTGTGTGTGGGGGAGGGGGGATTTCACTTTAGGTATATAAATTAGCAGACAATAAAATAATAATATAATGAAATTATTGTGTACAGTGCTCAGGTGCACTACAACTCATCAAAGGTGCATGTATGGTACATAGAATAATGTAAAAATGTCCGGAAAGAGAACAGTGTATGAGTCTCGATATATACACACAGATACATGAAATTGAAAGATGCCTATTTCTATGTTGTAAATATTTGACTTTTATTTTTTCTTGTTTTTTAATTGTTAAACTGAAGGATTTATTTATGAACATTTCTTTACGAATAATTTATTTGTATTTTTACCCACACACCCCCTATGTTTTCTATATTGACATGTTCCCTTCACAACAGACTGCTTGATGCCAATTGCCGCCCACCAATAATTTAGCTCAAAGCTGTGACAGTCAGATATGAGTCCCAGAGAAGAAAGAATCTTGTCTAAATAGTGGCAATATCGATATTACTTTGATCTCTCAGTTTACAGGTATTATCTGTCTATGCTCAGAGTTGCTGAAGCATGGAACAAACTGCCTGCGTCAATTGTTAGCTGCCGAGACACTGCATCCTTTAAGACACTCATGCTTCCCGAAATACGCCAAAACTACACCTGATGTACCCCTTCCATACACATGCATACATGTGTGTATCATGACTCGTGCACTTTTCATTTTACTGATGTTTGTGCATTGCCCTGTGTGCTGTACATGCACTTTTTTGATGAGTTGTGGTGCACCTGGGCACTGTACACAATATTTCATTATTGTTATTGTTATTATATCATGACTCATACACTGTTCATTTTCCTGACATTTGTACATTATTCTATGTACTATACATGCACCTTTGATGAGTTGTAGTGCACCTGAGCACTGTACACAATAATTTCATTATTATTAATAACACTGTCATCTCAGTCTCTAAACACTGACCATCTGGTGGTCAAGGTGATGACAATATATTGCTGGTTACTGGCTGTTGGGGCTGTTGGTCCTCATGTATTATTGGTTACTGGTTGTTGGGTCCTGCTGTCTTAACAGGATCTGGTATATTACTGGTCACTGTTGTTGGGAGGAACTTCTAATACAAAATATATATATTTAAACTGGAAATAGTTATTAATCTTGCCTGAACTGCCACATCTGCTATGACTCTCTCACTTTGGTATGTCTGTATTTTTAGTTCTTCAATTTTATGTTTGATTACTTAAGATAAAAATAAAATGAATTTCCTAGAAAAGTTATGCCTTGCTTGACTCTAATTGCTGTGTTTGGCTGTGCAGCTTGCATCACCATACCACCTCCTCCCCTATTATGTCATGTTGCAATAATTAACAACTTTACTGCTGCACTCAGTGCTGGACTTCCACCTGCTGAGGCCCTAAGCTATATGAAATTTGAGGCCCTTCTCTAAAATAATTTGGGTAAAAAAATTTTAAATAATAATATTTTATATTAATGTTAATGACAAAGAATAAATTATATATATATAAAAGCTTTGATGATTTAGTATTAAAGAATAAAAACTAATGATAAAATATAAATATATTTTTTAAAATGAGGCCCCCTGAAGGGTGTGTAGCCCTGGGCTATAGTTTATTTAGCTTATAGGTAAATCCAGCACTGGCTACATTTCACAGTTCATTACATCGTTTGTCTTCAACATGCATAGGATTTATCTTATTTAAAATATTAGATCTGACTATGTGGCAGTTTGGGCAAGTTATTTATACCTTAGCTCTAGGTAGAGCCACTATTTCTTTAAATTGAGAGACCATAGTTCTAATATTATGGACATGTGGTTAGAATGTCTCGGGGGGGGGGGGGGGGGGAAGAATTGTTGAAAAGATTTTATGGACAAAATCAACCAGCAGAAGATCCAGGGATAGATCCCAAGCAAGATGGTTGGGTAACATCCATGAGCTTGGTTGGTCTCACTTGGGGATCCAACTAGAACAATCGGAGATGGTTGCTTCTGACAGGACACACTGGTTTGAGGACTCTGTCCCCATGACCCTCTCAGGAATAAGTGGGTGAAGAAGAAGGATCCTACTCTGTGGCAGTTTGAGCAAGTGTTTTCTACCTGAGCCCCTGGTTGAGCAATGTTTTGTGGTTCAATTTGGTGGGAATGGGGTAGGGGAAATTATAAGGAAGGGTAGCCAGATATTGGTGTTAAACTAGGTAGCGGATTACATCTACCACCCAACAAGATCATTGTGGTATTTGAAAATTAGAACATTAAAGGCTTAGAAGAAACAGCACAAGACCTCTCATTCGGTGTTCTACCAATTCTACCAGTCTACCAGCTGAAAGACAAATAAATGTTATTAATAATGATAATTCATCTTCCATTCAGTTCACACTGCATCTGTTATTGATGCTGTTGTTTAATCTGAACAATTGCCATATATTTTCCAATGTCTGCCTTCCACTCTTTTAGCATTGCTTTCTTTATTTGCGATTACAGTCTCTATAGCTTTGGAAGTTATTAGCAGCAGCAACACCACCACCACCACCATCATCATCATCACCATCATCATCATCATCATCATCATTATTAATATTTTGGCAGTATCAGTAGAGCCATGTTTAGCTTTGCCTTTCACCCTCATAGGGTTGATAAAATAAAATACCAGTAACATACTCTGGACGATTTAATCGACTTTCTCCTCCTCTTCAAATTGCTGGCCTGGTGCTTAAAGTAGAAACAATTATTATTATAAAGGCAGTGGATTGGCAGTATCGGTAGAGGGTCGGACACTATGCTTTGACGCACAGAGTTACGGCCCTTGCCATTCTGAGTTCGAATCCCGCCGAGGTTAACTTTGCCTTTCATCCTTACGGGGTCGATAAAATAAAGTACCAGAAATGCACTGGGTAATTGCTGGCCTTGTGCCAAAAAGTAGAAACAATTATTATAAAGGCCGTGGATTGGCAGTATCGGTAGAGCATCAGACAACATGCTTTGCGGCATAGAGTTATGTCCTTTTACATTCTGAGTTCAAATCCTGCCGAGGTTAGCTTTGCCTTTTATCCTTACGGGGTCTATAAAATAAAGCATCTGAGGTCGATTTAATCAACTTTCCTCTCTCCTAAAATTGTTGACCTTGTGCCTAAATCAGAAACCATTATTATTTCTTTCACTTGAGGGAGGTGGATTGGCAGTATCGGTAGAGGGTCGGACGCCATGCTTTCCAGCATAGTTACGTCCTTTTACGATCTGAGTTCAAATCCCGCCGAGGTTGACTTTGCCTTTCATCCTTACGGGGTCTATAAAATAAAGTACCAGTAATGGACTGGGTAATTGCTGGCCTTGTGCCTAAAGTAGAAACAATTATTATTTCTTTCACTGATTTGTGGGTTCATTAGCTATGACTTGGGTCAAAAGAAGGTCAGTGAGTGAGTGTTTTTTTTTCAATTACCTGGATAGGGAAAACATCAAAAACCCACCCATTAATTACAGTTAGAAATGCAGACATTGTACTTTTAATTTGGTAGTCCTAAATATTGAATATATATATCTGTATATATATATATATATATATATATATATATATATATATATACATGGTCAGGATGTCTATAGATAGATAGATGTTTGATTGTAGATTTATAACTGTATAAATAACATTTATTGATATGGTGAGTTCATACATATAATTGTTTCTACTTTTGGCACAAGGCCAGCAATTATCCCAGTGTATTACTGGTACTTTATTTTATACATATAATAGAGGCGTGTGTGTGTATATATATATATATATATATATATGTGTGTGTGTGTGTGTGTGTGTATATATATATATATGTGTGTATATGTGTGTGTAAACATATAATGTGTGTGTATATATATATATATATGTGTGTATGTGTGTGTATATATACATATATGTGTGTGTGTGTAAACCCATGCTAGCATGGAAGATAGACATTAAACGAGGATGATGATGATGATGATGAAGTATGTGATGTGTAGGAGTATAGATTGTTGTTGTTACACAACTGGTTCCAGCTGGTTAACTGTCTGTCTAATTAATTACTTGTCTACTTAATTAGATTCAGTTTAGATTAGTTCAAGGGGCTCTTGATCATATTCACCACTCTTGCTCTTCCTAAAATTCAACATTATCATTACAATCATTCCCAACATTCACCATCATCATTATTACATTCATCCTAATCATCTTCAACATCATTATCATCTTCGACATCATTATTATGATCATCGTCATTATTATCATCATCATCGTCATATCATCATCATTGCCATTATTAGCATAACCAACATCAACAACAGCCTCATTTTCCATCCATATACCATACTGACATTGGTTAAATAGTAAATAGCAATTGATGAATCATGTCTTTCTACTATGTGTCATATTTTGGTATGATTCATATGTCTTGGTGTGCTTTCTAATGTCAGCCACTTTACAGAGTGTATTGGGTGTATTTTATCATGACAGTAAGCAGTGTGATGCCCTTTCTAATGTCAACCACTTTACAGAGTGTACTGGGTGTGTTTTATGACACTAAGCAGTCTTTCTACTATGTCATATTTTGGCATGATTTATATATGACTTGAAGTCCTTTCTAACGTAGAGTCATTAGAGTGTCTGACAAAATGTGTTGTATTTGTTCCACCTCTTTATATTATGAGTTCAAATCCTGCTGAAGTCAACTTTGCTTTTGACTCTTCTGGGGTCAATCAAATAAAATATCAGTCAAACACTGGGGTCAATGATGTAATTGACTTGCATGCCCATTGTCCCCTAAATTGTAGGTCTTGTGCCTAAATTAAAAACCCTTATTAATATATTATGTTATAACTATACTGTTCTTATTTTTTTTTCAGTTTTCCAAATCTGCTTGGTCCAATTAGATATCTGAGAGTATGTCTGGAAGAAAACGAAACAGAAACCGAGAAGTTGTGGCGTTACCTTCAGAATCTGTTGGGATTCGAGCACAACGTTCTTCTCCCATAGACAGCGTAAGTAATATTATAAAGGGTTAATGACATAGGCAGTGTCTTTCATTAGATGTATGGTAATGAAAGGGTTAATGATATACGCAGTGTCTTTCATTAGAAATATGGTAATGAAAGGGTTTATGACATAGACAGTATCTTTCATTAGAAATATGGTAATGAAAGGGTTAATGACATAGACAGTATCTTTCATTAGAAATATGGTAATGGAAAGGCTAAATACATAGTGTCTTTCATTAGAAATTTGTTAATAAGGTTTATGACATAGACAGAGTATTTCAGTAGAAATATAGTAATGAAAGAGTGAATGACATAGGTAGTGTCTTTCATTAGAAATATGGCAATGAAAGGATTAATGACGTAGACAGTGTCTTTCATTAGAAATATAGGAATGAAAGGATTAATGACGTAAGTAATGTCTCTCATTAGAAATATGGTAAGTAAAAGATGAAATAAAATTTGTGATTTAATTTATTTCTGTTTTGACTGTGATTTCAGAGCCCTGGGGCTGCACCATTCCATTACGATGATATTGCTACCCAAGAGAGAAACAACTGTGACTATTCCATTAAAATGTCATATGAGATGGCCTGTGCAGGGCAAGGTAACAGCCTTCTGCTCTACTGTAAATTTACTGCATTATGATATACTCTGTTATACTCTACTGTACTTTATTGTACTGTACTGTACTGTACTATACTAAACTATACTACACTACACTATACTATATTAAACTATACTACACTATACTGTAGTATACTATACTATACTAAACTGTACTATACTATACTATACTACACTACACTATACTATATTAAACTATACTGTAGTATACTATACTATACTATACTAAACTGTACTATACTATACTAAACTGTACTATACTATACTATACTATACTATACTATACTATACTATACTATACTATACTATACTATACTATACTATACTATACTATACTATACTATACTATACTATACTATACTATACTATACTATACTATACTATACTATACTATACTATACTATACTATACTACACTATACTGTACTCTTCTACACTGTATTATACTATACTGTACTATATTAAACTGTACTATACTATACTAAACTGTACTATACTACACTACACTATACTATACTACACTATACTATACTAAACTACACTATAATAAACTATACTATACTGTACTATACTAAACTACACTATACTAAACTATACTACACTACTCTATACTACACTGTACTGTACTATATTATACTATTCTATACTGTACTGTACTATATTGTACTATAGTAAACTGTACTAAACTGTAAATGTATTGTACTCTACAGTAAATGTTGTCTAATGTCTAGTTATTTAGGGTTATGTAACAACAGTAAACTATACTACACTATACTGTACTGTACTATACTATACTACACTATACTATACTGTACTATACTACACTGCACTATGCTATACTATACTACAGTATACTATATTATACTGCATTATACTATACTGTAAATGTATTGTATTCTACAGTAAATGTAATCTACTATCTGTTTACCTAGGTTTATGTAACAACAATAAGTTGATATAACTTTGATTGTAACCTAGAATTCCTTTTGTCGTTGTTAGATGTCGAACTAAGATAAAAGAGAAACCAAGCTATTATATCAATGTTAGCATTCAACTATGTTATGTATGTGTATGATGAAGACTGGTGTTTTGTGTCTTTCATTTGTATTTTAAAAAATAATTTTTTAAGGGTTCCCCTTCAAAAAATTATTTTTTGCTTTGCCTTGTTTTTGTTAATTGTCTTGTCTTCTCTGTGTTAATTGTCCTAAGTTTACTAATCTGTGATGTAATTAGAAATAAATATTTAACCCTTTACCATTTACATTACTCTATATATACTATTAAGGCTTTATCTTACATAACATTTGTTGTATTCAAGAGACCAGGTGGAGGGGTGGGTCTGCTAGATTCATTGTGGGTAAAGAACGATGTTATAAGCTTTTCTGGGTGGGAAATGACAATGGGCTGGGTGGAGTAGGAATCATGGTAGCAGAAAAGTGGGCAGATAAGATAATAGACGTAAATAGAGTGAACGACAGAATAATTAAAATAAGACTTGTCCTCAATAGAACTACTGTGACAATAATATCTGCATATGCACCACAATCCGGACTGCCTGGCGTTATAAAAGACAGATTCTATGAGACGTTAATGCTCACTACCTCCTAAATATCCGACAGTGACTACATAGTTATCGCTGGCGACCTAAATGGTCACGCTGGACAACATTGTGACGGCTATGACGGAATCCATGGAGGCTATGGGTTTGGTACTAGAAATGAGGAAGGCTCCAGAATCCTGGAATTCTGTGATGCAAATAACCTAACTATCTGTAACACTAACTTCAAAAAACGAGACAATCACTTGATCACCTATAGATCGGGGGGGGGGGGGGGGACACACAAGCCAGGTAGATTATATCCTTACCAGGAGACGTGACAGAGTGTCTGTTGTAAACACTAAATCCCTCCCCCATGAAGAATGCACCTCTCAACATAGACTCATAATTAGCGACCTCATAGTCAGGACGAGACGTACTCGACAACAGAAGAGGACTATCCTCAGGAGAAAAATATGGAAGTTAAAAGACCCCACAGCCAGTAATAAATTTAAAAGCATATTACTTGACGCTTTTGATAGTAAGGAAGAGCAATTAGAGTCGTACAATATAGAGGAACAGTGGGAATTCCTGAAAGCTAACCTGCTGAAGGCGACAGATGAAACCTGTGGCTGGAGCAGACCTATAGGCAGGAGGAGAGTAACTTGGTGGTGGAACAGTAAGGTGGAGGGGTCAATCAAGGCCAAAAAGCAGGCTTGGAAAGCATGGCAGGATGGGGGAAGTAGAGAAGACTATCAAGTGGCCAGGAGGGAAGCTAGGAGACATGTGTACTTCACAAGAAGGGAAGCAGAGGAAAGAAAGTTCAAACATGTTCTACAACGCGAGGACCAAAAACGTGAGGTGTTCAGGATTGCTAGGCAATGTGTCAAGGAAAACAGTGATATTGTCGGGGAGAAGTGTGTCCTTAATGATGATGGTGTACTTGCCATCACTGACGCTGATAAGAAGGTAGCTTGGAAGTGTCACTACGAAAGGCTACTAAATGAGGAGAATAATTCGGAGAAAGACAGTCTCCCCCACATCGACCCAATAGAGGGACCAGCAGTGCAAGTTGAAGGTAGTATAATAAGTAAGGCGATCAAAGACATGAAGACGGGCAAGGCGGCCGGACCTTCGGAAATAGTTGCTGAAACGCTGAAAGCATCTGGAACGGTGGGACACACTATGGTCACTCGGATAGTAAACCAAATCATACAGAATGGGGTCGTTCCGAAGGACTGGCGCAGCAGCATCATCATTAACTGCTACAAGGGTAAAGGTGATGCCCTAGATAGGGGAAACTATAGAGGCATTAAATTAATTGACCAGGTCATGAAGGTCACAGAAAAAGTAATAGCGCAACTAATCAGAGAGCGAATTGATCTAGACGAAATGCAGTTCAGGTTTGTGTCAGGTAAAAGTACAACAGACGCTCTCTTCATTGTACGACAACTACAGGAGAAGTACCTAGCTAAAAGTAAACCCCTATACTTAGCCTTTGTTGACTTGGAGAAAGCCTTTGACAGAGTACCCCGCTCGATTATCTGGTGGGCCCTTAGAAAACTAGGTGTTGATGAATGGCTTGTGAGAGCTATACAAGCCATGTATAAAGAAACAGTCAGCAAGGTTAGAATTAACAACGAATATAGTGAAGAGTTTAGCGTAAAAGTTGGTGTTCATCAGGGCTCCGTCCTTAGCCCCCTACTATTTATTATTGCCCTTCAGGCTATAACAGAGGAGTTCAAGACCGGCTGCCCATGGGAACTCCTATATGCAGATGATCTAACGCTCATAGCTGAATCAATGGTGGAACTAGAGAAGAAATTCCAAACATGGAAGCATGGCCTAGAATCAAAAGGCCTTAAAGTTAACTTGTCTAAGACTAAAGTTCTAGTTTGTAGGAAGGAAAATAGGGTACCGGTCCCATCTGGGAAATGGCCATGCTCAGTGTGTAGGAAAGGAGTAGGCAGAAACTTCATTTTATGTCCCAAATGCAAAGTATGGGTGCATAAAAGATGTAGTGGGTTCACAGGTAAGCTAACTAAGAATATAGATTTTATATGTGGCCGGTGCTCTGGTGCAATAAGTAGCAACAAGTGCCCACAGAATACTAGCTCATCCCATTGCACAGATGGTTCTATAGAAATAGTGGACAGCTTCCGTTACCTGGGTGACAAAATCAGCAGTGGGGGAGGGTGCTCTGAAAGTACAGTAGCTAGAGTCAGAACGGGATGGAAAAAGTTCAGAGAGCTTATACCACTATTGGCCGCTAAAGGGTTCTCTCTAAAAATGAAAGGCAGGCTGTATGATGCCTGCATACGAACAGCAATGTTACATGGCAGTGAGACCTGGGCATTGTGTGCAGAGGATATACGCAGACTGGAGAGAAACGAAGCTTGCATGCTCCGCTGGATGTGTAATAGTAATATACGTGAACGGCAAAGCATAAACGAACTAAGGGAGAAATTAGGAATAAGAGGGATCAGATGTTGTTTACTCGAGAGAAGACTACGTTGGTACGGTCACGTGATGCGCATGAAAGATGACAGCTGTATAAAAAAGTGCAGGGCGATAAAAATAGACGGTAGCCACGGAGTAGGCAGACCCAGAAAAACCTGGGACGACTTGATAAATTCCGACCTCACACACTTACACCACTCCAAGACAATGTCACTGGACCGAGATCTTTGGCGCTACACAGTTATACAGAAGACCCGCCTTGCCTAAGTACAAAGCGAAACCTACAGTCAGTAGCCACCTCTAACAAAATACACCCCCGTCCCACTACCCCCACCCCATCCACAACACCCCCTTAAATGTGAAGTTATGTTGGTACCACAACATCCAGTCCGAAACAAATGAGGTCGTGTAGGTGTCACGACAAAAAAAACACACAGTCCACGCTGTAATGTGGCCGTGTAGGTAACACGGTAAAAACCTCCCAGTCTACACTGTAAACGTGGTTGGTGTTAGGAAGGGCATCCAGCCGTAGAAAACCCGCCAGACAGTCCTGAGCAAGACAACCAATCTTGCCTCAAGTGGGACAATTCCCGTCCAGACCCATGCTAGCGTGGAAAATGGACGTTAAACGATGATGAATATCTCACATAATAATTCACATAATATCGAATCTATGAGGTTTTGATATTATTTATTTTGAGAACAATACCTTAACATCAGTATGAGTGGCCAGTTACAGCTGGTTTTAACTGAAAGAGGTGAGAGAATTCTGGCCAGATACAGCCAATTTAAATGCTAAAGGATTAATCAGTGTGAGTTATGGATTTGTAGAGACATTAGCACCTCAGACTAATATGTGGTGGTATTTGTTCTCTTTGGCTCTTTACAGTCAGTCTGGGTTCAAACCCTACTGGGGGTCAACTTTGCTTTCATCCTTCCAAAGTTGATAAAATAAATAGTACCAGTCAAATACTGGGGTTATACATAATCAGCTTTTCCTTCCACCCCAAAATCGCTGGTCTTGTCTTAAAATTATTAACCCTTTAGCATTCAAGCTGGCCCTATTTGGTCAGAATTCTCTCACCTCTTTCTGTTCAGCCATAACCAGCTGCTCATACTTATGTTAAGGTATTGTTCTCAAAATAAATAGTATCAAAATCATGTAGATTCGATATTATTTGAGATAAAGTGTTTACTGTGAAAATACAATAGTATATATAAAGTAATGTAGATGCTAAAGGGTTAAACTATTATCAAAGCAGGGAAGTGTTTGTGGTTTGATTTCTGTCTTTTTATCCATGAAGTTCTCATGAGATACCAGGGTAGTTGACTATACACCCCCTACCACCACTATCACCTCCTTATTTACATAATTTTTGCTTGTTTGTAGGACGCAGGGTGCGAGTGTATGCTGATGGTATTTATGACATGTTCCACAGTGGACATGCACGCCAACTGATGCAGGCAAAAATGGCTTTCCCTAACACCTATCTCATCATTGGAGGTAAGTTAATGTCAGTTCAATGAATCAATCACTCAGTCAATCAATTATTCACACAGTCAATCAATCAATGGGTGAAAGAGGATTGTTGATAGACTATGGCTAATACTCTGACCAGGGGACCACAATTCATTATGAAAGCAACAATGGGTGGAGAAAGATTACAATCAGAGCAGGGCTAATATCCTGACCAGAGGATCACAACTGGTCAGCAGTAGCTTGTTAAGGATTGTGGTCAGCTGGTTGTGAGGGCTAACCATTTAACCAGGGGACCACAGCTGATTTAGAAATTTGCAATGTGTGGTAGAGGATTGTGGTCAGACCAGGATTAATACCCTGATCAAGGGACCACAACTACTTATGAAAGTTGCAATGGTTGGTGGAAGATTGTGGCTGTCTGTTACTACAGTCAAACAATGATAATGATGATGATTAATCAATCAGTTAATTAACTAATTGCTATTTATTTTCAGTGTGTAATGAGGAGTTGACCCATCTGATGAAAGGTCGTACAGTAATGGATGAGTTTGAACGTTACGAAGCAGTGAGACATTGTCGATATGTCGATGAGTTGATTACTGACGCGCCCTGGACCATTACGAATGAGTTTTTAGAAAAACACAAGGTATTTGGGGGGATTTGGGACCTCATTAACTCTACCTCACCTATCTCTCTCCCTCTCTCTCATTTTATATCTCTATCACCACCTCCCTCTCATTTTATCTTTATCAACTCCCACTCTGTCTCTCTCATTTTTATCTCTATGTCACCACTTCTCTCTTTCTCATTTTATCTCTCTATCATCCCCATTCTATCACTCTCTCACATTTCATACCTCTATCATTCCTCCCCTCTCTCTCACTATCACTCCCACTCTCTTTTTATCTCTCTATCACCCCCACACACACAGACACACAGACACGCGCGCGCACTTTTGCTCTTATTTTATATCTTGTCATTATTATATATTCCTTTCATCGGTGGATTGGCAGTATCGGTATAGGGTTGGAGCCCATGCGTTGACGCATAGAGTTACGGCCCTTGCCATTCTGAGTTCAAATCTCGCCAAGGTTAACTTTGCCTTTCATCCTAATGGGGGCGATAAAATATAGTACCAGTAATGCACTGGGTAATTGCTGGCCTTGTGCCAAAAGTAGAAAATTATATATTCCTTAACAACTCTAAAGTGGTAGTGTTGGAGTAATGACAATATACACCCAGTACACTCTATAAAGTGGTAGAATTGGTGTCATGATAAAATACACCCAGAACACTCTGAAAAATGATAGTGTTGGTACCACAATAAAATACACCCAATACACTGTAAAATGGTAGAGTTGGTGCTATGATAAAATGTACTCAGTACACTCTGTAAAGTGGGAGTGTTGGTGCCACGATAAAATGTACCCAGTACACTCTGTAAAGTGGTAGTACTAGTGTCATGATAAAATTTACCCAAATTTATTTTGTAATATGTGTTCAATATATTTTCAGATTGATTTTGTTGCCCATGACGACCTTCCATATGCTGCTGTTAACAGTGAAGATGTCTACAAAGACATCAAAGCCAGAGGAATGTAAATACCATCTTATAGTTAGACCAATACCATCTTGTGGTTCTGTAGTTAGATCAATACTATTTTGTAGTACTGTCGTTAGACCAATACCCAAACCTTGTGAGGGAAATTGTGTTGACAGAAGCTGATTAGAAGCCCACTCTCTACCCCTCAAAACTACACAACTGGATAGCTGTATAGCTTTATAATTGTATAACTCTATAGTCAAAACACTTGCTTAAGGGTAGGTAGAGGTTTCTTCTTTGAAGACCTCCTGCTGTACAGCTCTCCTGAGAGTTTCTTCTCTGAAGACCTCCTGCTGTCCAGCTCTTCTGAGAGTTTCTTCTCTGAAGACCTTCTGCTGTACAGCTCTCCTGAGAGTTTCTTCTCTGAAGACCTCCTGCTGTCCAGCTCTTCTGAGAGTTTCTTCTCTGAAGACCTCCTGCTGTCCAGCTCTTCTGAGAGTTTCTTCTCTGAAGACCTCCTGCTGTCCAGCTCTCCTGAGAGTTTCTTCTCTGAAGAACTCCTGCTGTCCAGCTCTCCTGAGAGTTTCTTCTCTGAAGACCTTCTGCTGTCCAGCTCTCCTGAGAGTTTCTTCTCTGAAGACCTCCTGCTGTCCAGCTCTTCTGAGAGTTTCTTCTCTGAAGAACTCCTGCTGTCCAGCTCTCCTGAGAGTTTCTTCTCTGAAGACCTCCTGCTGTCCAGCTCTTCTGAGAGTTTCTTCTCTGAAGACCTCCTGCTGTCCAGCTCTTCTGAGAGTTTCTTCTCTGAAGAACTCCTGCTGTCCAGCTCTCCTGAGAGTTGCTTCTCTGAAGACCTCCTGCTGTCCAGCTCTTCTGAGAGTTTCTTCTCTGAAGACCTCCTGCTGTCCAGCTCTCCTGAGAGTTTCTTCTCTGAAGAACTCCTGCTGTCCAGCTCTCCTGAGAGTTTCTTCTCTGAAGACCTTCTGCTGTCCAGCTCTCCTGAGAGTTTCTTCTCTGAAGACCTTCTGCTGTCCAGCTCTCCTGAGAGTTTCTTCTCTGAAGACCTTCTGCTGTCCAGCTCTCCTGAGAGTTTGTTCTCTGAAGACCTTCTGCTGACCAGCTCTCCTGAGAGTTTCTTCTCTGAAGACCTCCTGCTGTCCAGCTCTCCTGAGAGTTTCTTACTACTTCTGTCTTTTAAGTCAATATATTTCCTAAAACTAAATGAAAACCAGTGACTTTCTGTAATTTAACATCACTTCCAATATAAATCTTTCTTTTTTTCCTGATCCTTTCACCATGTATTTTCCAGGTTTCTTGCCACTAAACGGACGGAAGGTATTTCCACAACAGATATTATTGCCCGTATTATTAAAGATTATGACATGTATGTCCGAAGAAACTTGTCCAGAGGTTATACTGCTAAACAGCTGAATGTAGGTTTTATGAAGGTGAGTCAAGGTAGATTTCTGTTTCCCTTGGTTCCTTCCATCAGTTGAAAGTAATAAGGTGGTGAGTCTGGTTCTCGGCTGCGCATTGTGTCCTTGAGCAAGACACTTTATTTCATGTTGTTCCAGTCCATCCAGCTGGCAAAAATGAGTTGTACCTGTAATTCGAAGAACCAGCCTTGTCACATTCTATATCATGCTGAATCTCCCTGAGAACTAGGTTAAGAGTACACACGTCTGTCGAATAACACATGATGGACTGTACCTGTAATTCGAAGGGCCAGCCTTGTCACATGTACGTTAAGGGTACATGCATTGGTGGAATGCTCAGCCACTAGCATGTTAATTTCACAAGCTTTGTTTTTTTGTTTTTAGTTTTTTGCTGTATTTATTTGTTTGATTTCAGGAAAAGAAAATACAGTTTGAAGAGAGATACGACAAATTGAAAGACAAAGGCAAATCATTAAGACGAGGTTTCATGGATAAAGGAGGAGAATTACTACACAAATGGGAGGAAAAGTCAAAAGAATTGATTGGAAACTTCCTGGATCTTTTCGGCAGAGATGGAAAAATTGTAAGAAAAACAAATTATTCCTCTCCTTAACATCATCATCATCCTCGTTTAACATTCATTTTTCCACAGTAGTATGGGTTAGACGAGTTATCCTGGCATGGGACAAGTTAGATCAGGTGACCATGTCTTACTCATACAGAACTTTCTGGCTTGGTTTCTATGGCTGGATGCCCTTCCTAATGCCAACCCACATTTACAGCACATTGTCAGCTGTGGACTGGGTGCTTTTTGTCGTGGCTCCAAAGCGATTACTTTATAGTGTGGAAAAAGTACTTTTTCATCATATCACCAGCTTGACCACTTTACATGATGGATTGGGTGCTTTTTGTTGTGGCACCAAAACGACTATCTGACAGGTTGTAGTGGGTACTTTTTCTTTGTATTACCAACACGACCACTTTACAATATCAGACATCTTAATTAGCCAGGAAGCATGGAACAAACCACCTGCATCTGTTTAAGCTGTTGGAACACTCATCCTTCAAAACTTCCATGCTTCCCGAAATTCGCCAACACTACACCTGATATTCCCCCTCCATACACACCCACGCACGTATGTGTGTGTGTCTGTGTGTATATCATGACACATACACTGTTCACTTTCCTGACATTTGTACATTACTCTATGTACTATACATGCATCTTTGATGAGTTGTGCACCTGAGCACTTGATGATGATGGCTGACTGAATTCCTAATAATAATAATGAAATTATTGTGCACACTGCTCAGGTGCACTACAACTCATCAAAGGTGCATGTAAAGTACATAGGATAATGTTCAAATGTCAGGAAAATGAATAGAGTATGAGTCATGAAATACATGTGTGCATGTGTATGGAGGTGGGATATCAGGTGTAGTGTTGGCTAATTTCAGGAAGCATGGAGGTTTTAAAGGGTGCAGTGTTTCGACAGCTAACAACTGATACAGGTAGTTTGTTCCATGCTTCAGCAACTCTGAGCGTGAAAAAATGTTTTCGAAAGTCATGGGAGCTGTGCTGTTTTCTGACTTTGTAGGCATGCCCATGTGTGTTAGACACATGGAAATCAAAAAGTGCTCGGGGTTGTTGTTGGCAAGATGGTTAATAATTTTGTGGGTGTTTACCAAGTCAATTGCCAGACGTCAGAGCTTCAATACTTTATGTATAGCTGTTTCTATTGACTGACCAGTGTATATTACTGGTATTATTTTGATTCCTTCTTAAGTTTCAGTCAGTTGAGGGATAATGAATTTAGTTATTCCTCTTTGTATGAATTATTTCCCTTTGATTTAACACTACCACGATTTATTTCCCCTGTTGTTACCTTATTTTGGTAATCACAATTTTAATTTTAATTAATTTCGAATTAGTTTCCTAGTGCCAAACACTTTGCAGAATGTATTGAGTGCATTTCATTCATGTTATTCACACAGGTGGTGTATCGGGGTGGGGAATAAATATTCAGGTAAATAAAGAGTTATGTCGATAACGTTTCAAGCTGTTCGCTTTAATACCTCTTGAAAAAATATTATCAAATAATATATATAAGAATGGTGTGTTCATGCGCGGAGATGCTATAGAGTAGAGTGAAGGCCCTTAAAGACGGACCACTCTTTATATTAACTTTATCCCCTCAGTGCTTCATAAAAGTCAGAGAGATCGGGTACATATATGTTTGTGTGTGTGTGTATATATATATATATATAGCAATATTATCGCGGTTTTTTATTAAAAAATACCAGGATTAGTCACAAATAATTTAAGCGCTCTAGGAAAGAAATCCGAGTATAAATATATAAATGAAAGGTATAGAAAACATTGTAGCAAAAAGCCAACAGTATTCCATAATATATAAGTGACTATAATGTCAAAATGGGAAAAATAGTTAACGTAAGATGTGGGAAAAATAAATCAAACTCATCTCAAAGAGAATCAGGATATAGATTCATCCACAGAATTTAGGGAAAAATCAATAGAGCCTTAACTCGTGATAAAATAAAGTTTAAAATACTCATCCTTCAATACTGGAATACTGTTGGCTTTTTACTACTATGTTTTCTATACCTTTCATTTATATATTTATACTCGGATTTCTTTCCTAGAGTGCTTAAATTATTTGTGACTAATCCCGGTATTTTTTAATAAAAAACCGCGATAATATTGCTTTTAGCTGAACTCCTTATTGTAGAGTTTTTTTCGGAATGTTTTTTGACTGTTGTTTCTTGTAAACAAACATTCGTCTCATTCTGACGTCACCAGCCCTGTCCTTCCACATGTGCATTTTATTTTTCATAATCACGCATGATGGTGAACTAGCCTGTTTTAAATTCCCTTTTTGGCATATTAATCTGTGAGAATTTTGGTTATCGAGTTGAGCTCTGCTGAGGATCGAATTCCAACCGTGACCATCTCCACTGAAAGTTTTCGTGAAATAGTCTTTAAGACTATACAGAGCATTTGAAGTTTTTCCAAATTGAAGGATGAGTATTTGAAACTTTATTTTATCATGAGTTAAGGCTCTATTGATTTTTCCCTGGATTTTACTAAATTCTGTGGATGAATCTATATCCTGATTCTCTTTGAGATGAGTTTGATTTATTTTTCCCACATCTTACGTTAACTATTTTTCCCATTTTGACGCTATAGTCGCATATATGTTATGGAATACTGTTGGCTTTTTGCTACAATGTTTTCTATACCTTTCATTTATATATATATATATATATATATATATATATATATATATATATGATTGCACAATAGTGAATCAATGTGATTGTGAGTGACTGTTAACAATCTTTTCCTCTTTTCCAGAGTACCTGGATAAATGAAGGGAGACAGCGAGTAGCAAGAGCCATCTCCCCTAGTTCCAGTCCCTCTCGAGAATTCTCTCCACCAAGCCCACCCATCTCTTCGAGGTCACCTAGTCCCTCTAGTCCACCACCCAAAAGAAGTCGAATGACAGATATTGCCATGGATGAGGAAGAAAGGAGTTTCATCAATGAAGAAGATGACTACCTTGTTTCTGACTCTGAAGAAGAACAAGAAGAAATGTAACTTATTTTTTATTCTGTAAAAAAAAAAAAAAAAAGGGTGGGGGAAAAAAACAACTTTTAAAAGCAAAAAAAAAAAAACGCAAAAAACAAATTCGCGAGACTTATTCAGATGATCTGTTAAAATTGAAATCTGTATCAGAACTTTTTCGGAAAATCTGTTTAAATTTACCATATTTCTTGGTGTGGAAGACACTTGCCCAATAAGTCAGATCAAATGGAAGCCAAAGGTCATGTTGGTTACATGTCTCGAAACACTTGTCTTAGTGGAAATTTAGCCAGTCAAAATTGGGTGGAAAGTAGGGGGTTGGTCCACAACTTTGGAGTGTGTCTTTGGCGCCGGGAAATTTGTAAAGGAATTTACTAATGATATATTTTAAGTGGGGTGGATATATTTGGAGGGATTTACTGTATTTTGGGAGGGGGGGATAAGGTAAATTCATGTATAAGACACATGAATGAGATTCACTGGTGTATAAGGTACATTAGTGTGTAAAAGATTCACTGGTGTATAAAACATTGGTATAAGATACACTCGTGTATAAGATGAACTGGTGTATAAGACACATGTTTAAGATGAACTGGTCTGGGTTCTATATTTTAATGGGGAACCCTCTTTTTTAAAATATAAAATTCATGGGGGTTGACTTTGATTCTGATACATGCTACTTTTGAAACTTTTCAGATTCCTTATGTAATTTTATGTAAAAATATATATGTATATGTATATAATAACAAACCAAAAAATCTTTCCTGTTATCTTCCAAACACCAGCTTAATTGCTTAACATCCTGCACCACATGAAACCACATTAGCAAGACAGCTTAATTGCTTAACATCCTGCACCACATGAAACCACATTAGCAAGACAGCTTAATTGCTTAACATCCTGCACCACATGAAACCACATTAGCAAGACAGCTTAATTGCTTAACATCCTGCACCACATGAAACCACATTAGCAAGACAGCTTAATTGCTTAACATCCTGCACCACATGAAACCACATTAGCAAGACAGCTTAATTGCTTAACATCCTGCACCACATGAAACCACATTAGCAAGACAGCTTAATTGCTTAACATCCTGCACCACATGAAACCACATTAGCAAGACTGCTTAAGTCTTAACATCCTGCACCACATGAAACCACATTAGCAAGACTGCTTAAGTCTTAACATCCTGCACCACATGAAACCACATTAGCTAGACAGCTTCAATCTTAATATCCTGTACCACATGAGACCACATTAGCTATACAGCTTTAATGCTTAGCATGCTGTACTGTATGAAACCACATAATCAAAGAATTCTTGAAAAGTATAAAACAGCACTATGACTGCATAATAATATTAAAAATTAAAATACTTTACTTTAATATTGCGAATTTCCACAGCTATCTGTCGAGTTGTAAAGATGCTATAAACATTTGAATTAACAAACCACATTACCAAGACATTCTGGAAAAGTATAAAACAGCACTATGGCTGCATCATATTAAATATTAAAGTCTTTACTTTAATACTGCAAATTTTCACAACAATCTGTTCACTAGTAAATATACTATGAATATTTGAATTAACAAACCACATTATCAAATCATTCTTACAAAATACAAAACGACACTATAACTGTATCACATTAATAATTCAAGTATTTACTCTATTACTGTCTGCTAGTAAAGATACTATAAATATTTGAAATAACAAACATTTGTTTTTACATATTTTCTGCTAAATCATTACAGGATGTTAAGAGATAATACTACAAATTTTCACAACAATCTGTCCACTAGTAAAGATACTATAAATATTTAAATTAACAAGCCTGTTTTTTTTTTTTACATATTTTTTGCTAAATCATTACAGGATGTTAAGATGTATTTTACTAAATCCTTCCAAATTCTTCATTATTTTCCAAATTAATTGAAACACAGCAATGAGAGTGTAATTTCAATAGTGATATGGTAGAGGAAGGGACAAGTCTGTTCTGTTGCGATGTGTTTGTTTGTTTGTAAACTGAAACTGTTATGTATTCTAGTCCTGAACATTTTAAACTATTTAAATTAAATATAATTTTTTCCCCAATTTTTTCCCCAATTTTTTTTTAAATTGAATATAATTTTTAAATTAATATAAATTTTAAATTAAATCATTTTTAAATTAAATATAATTTTTAAATTAATATAAATTTTAAATTAAATCATTTTTAAATTAAATATAATTTCTAAATTAAATATAATTTCTAAATTAAATATAATTTTTTAATTAAATATAATTTGTAAACTAGATATGATTTTTAAATTAAATTAAATTATTTCCCTATTTTTTTTTTGTTTCGTTTTGTTATATATTCCCGTTGTTCCCTTGTGGTAATATCAGTTAGTAGGTGGAAACTCATGAAGGAGCTAGGGGACAGCAGGAGGATCTTCAGGCGAAGAACTCCTATCAAGCAAATGTTTTTCTCGGCCCTTGAGTGTGTTAGTTTGCTTGAAACATTGAGGAATATGTACAAATCAGTGTGTTATAGAAGGCCATAGCAATGGTGATCAAACAAATATATTAATAAAAATAACAATAATAAAGAGATCTATATGTACATGAGAAATATTTAATTGGTCAGTCCTTATATTTTGAGTAAAATATCCCTCTTCAAATGTGTTAAATGAACACGAGAAAGAGAGAGAGTGGGGGAGAAAGAGAGAGACATGGGGAAAGAGAAAGAAAGGGTTATTGTGTATCCTTTAAAGTAGTATGCCAAGTTAGTTATAATTTCCTGCTGGTTGGTTATCCCCCTTTCTACTTACAATTCTATTGAAATTTTTCGACAAGTCTTTCTTTCTATTTATTAATAAAACTAAAGCCAGCCATGTCTCCTGCTACTTCTGGCCTTTTAATACTGCTCATATTTACTATGTTTATGGGTTTGTACTGTAACTACTTGACATGTTGTATAGAACTAAACTTTAGTTAGCTTAACCCTTAAGCATTCAAACCAGCTGTATCCGGCCAGAATTCTCTCACTTCTTGCTGTTCAAACTGGCCACTCATACTGATGTTAAGGTATTGTTCTCAAAATAAAAAATATCAAAATCTCATAGATTTGATATTATTTGAGGTAAAGCCTTTACCTTGAAAATACAATGGTATATATAGAGTAATGTATGTGTTAAACGGTTAAACAATAAGAAACGAGGAAGCTAGGATACAACTTCTATCTTCTCATGAGAAACTGACGTGAAATAGAACATAATTTGTTGTTTTTGTTTCATTTTTGTTTTGGTCAACTTAAGGTTTTCTTTTTTCAAATTCAAAATTATTTTCCAAAATAATGTGTGCGTATGTGTATATATTGACTGCTGAGGGCCAGAGGTGTGATTTCATAGCTCAGCTAAGGTGACACTGACTAATAGACTGCTGAGGGCTGGAGGTGTGTTTTCACTACTAAGATAAGGTGAAACTGACTAACAGTCTGTCAAAACACATGCACTGCACTAGTTGAGTTTCACTTCAGGTCATTAATCAATTAATTAATTGTCAAAATCCTTTTGCCACAACCTGTGACCTTATCAATGACACATGTCCTCTTTATTTCCTCTCCCTCCACACTTACTCCAACTTTATTTTACTCTCTGTCTTCTTTTTTCAGGGCAATAGTCACCGATAAGGTCACAGATTGTGACAAAAACGACTTCGACAATTATTTAGTTGATTAATCAATGGATTGATGGATTAATTACCTGATAAACAATAAAACTGAAGTGAACTCAACTGGTGCAGTGCATGTGTTTTGATTGGCAACATGACTCTCCCAAACTACAACAATATCTGTTTCAACCCATGATTTTGTATCAAGAATCTTGCAAAACAAATACAAAAACAGAAATATTTGCTACAATGAACTGGTTAAATTTGTCAAAAGTTATTTTTTTAAGGTGGATTAGTTTAAAGGTCATATATGTTGACAGTGTCATCATATGTTGACTGTGGGAAAGTATTTAGTATAATGGGTTGTTATTGGTATTATTAATAGTATTAAGAACAGAAGATTGGCGGTAACTGCTTTGTGGCATATTGTTATATCCCTTTACATTCGGAGTTTAAATCCCATTAAGATTAGTTTTGCCTTTCATCCTTATAGGGGGTCGATAAAATAAAGTACCAGTAATGTACTAGGGTCGATTTAATTGACTTTTCCCTCCCCTCCCCTAAAATTGCTGGCCTTGTGCCTAAATCAGAAACCATTATTATTGATAGTATTAAGAATGGTGGATTAGCAGTAGTCAGTAGAGCATCAGACATGCTTCATGGCATTGTTATGACTCTTTACATTCTGAGTTGAAAAGTTTAAATCTTGCCAAGGTTAGCTTTGCCTTTCATCCTTCTGGGGTTTGATAAAATAAAGTACCAGTAATGTACTGAGGTAAATTTAAATAACTGTTCAACCCCCATCCCCTATCTCTCAAATGGCTGACCTTGTGCCGAAATTAAATACTACCACCACCACCACCACTACTACTACTACTAAAGACTGGTTCTGTGGGAAATGTTTGTGTTCTAATTAATATTTATTTGAATAAGATATTTATTTCTAGTCTGTCACCAATTCTTCCATAGACACTGCTGACCCCCACATAACTCCTAACCC
>OZ024749.1:28838871-28863871 GCA_964016885.1 Eledone cirrhosa | reverse complement strand
TGTATATGTGTATATATATATATAGTATATGTATATGTATATGTGTATATATGTATATGTATATATATGTATATGTATATATATGTATATGTATATATATGTATATGTATATATATATGTATGTACATGTGTATATATATATAGTATATGCATATATATGTATATATATGTATGTATATGTATATCAATATGTATATATATATGTATATGTATATAAATATGTATGTATATGTATATGTGTATATATATATATATGTATATATATTCACACACAAAGACTGAACCAAATTAATTATCGATATCCTGCATATATATAATATATATGTTTCTATTGTTTTGCTTTATTATATTCATCATGTCTGCTTAACTTCGCCTTCTTCTATTCTGTTTCCATGACTACCAGACTAACCATTCCTTGCTAACGTACCATTCCAAACATGTTTTATTGTCTCTCCTCCTGTAATTTTCAGTTTGATATTGTTTTTCACTTGAAAAACAAAACACAAACCACAACAATAGCAAGTCTTTTTGTTAATATATTATTTAAACATTGATTTAAGAATCAAATGCCTTAAATTGGGTTTAACAATAAACTGATTGGTTTTATTTTAATGAGCTGACCTCCTCCCCGCTTCCCCCTTTTTAAAAGGGATTCGGGGGACAGTTGGGTGGAGTGGGGCATAAAAAATTATGTATTTTTGTTGTTTTTTTTCTTTTCGATGGTAATAGGGAGCAGCTGAAGTTGAAACTACAGATGTGATCTTATTAACTTCTGTTTTCTAGATTTTAATACCAGTTATGAGATGCGGGGAAGTTAGTTGTTTAACCCTTTCATTACCATATTTCTAATGAAAGATACTGCCTATGATTTTTCAGATAATTTTGATTTTATTATTATTATAATAAAAAATTTGTAGGGATCTGGTGACAACTAGCTAATAAAAAAATTTGTAGGGATTTTGTGACAACTAACTAATTGAAATGTTCCTACTTAATTTTAAAAACTTCCAACATAATTTTATATAAAAACTATGTGTTATATTACAAATACTAACTTGATAATGAAATAATTAATAATTTTAGTAAATCCTTCCAAATTCTTCACTAATTAATTGAAAAAGAGTGTATCTCATTAGAAATATGGTCTTGAATGGGTTAAATACTCCTAATGTTAGGAAACAATATTTCTGCTCTGTTCTGCTAAAATAACTCTATGATTTTCTGCTGCCTACATAAGAAACAACACATTTTAGTTAACCTGTCTTTTCTGATACACTAGAGTAGATAGAGACAAGGGAGGTTTTGCACAGGACAGCTGAAAGTACTGGGGTCAATATAATAGATTTTCCCCTCCACACAAATTTGGGTCTTGTGTCTATGTTAGAAAATCATTATTATTATTCATATTATACAGGGCAGTGGATTGGCAGAATCGGTAGAGCGTTGGACAACATGCTTTCTGGCATATAGTTACGGCCCTTTATGTTCTGAGTTCAAATCCTGCCAAGGTTAGCTTTGCCTTTCATCCTTATGGAGTCGATAAAATAAAGGCCTTGTGCCTATACTAGAAATCATTATTAACAGCTGTGGATTTGTAGGATTGGTAGAACATTGCCAGAAATGCTTTGCAGTATATGTTCTGTCTTCTATCATTCTGAGTTTAAATCCTGCCGAGGTCAACCTTGCCTTTCATCCTTCCAAGGTCAACGTCTTGATATAATAAAATACCAATCAAACCCTGAAGTTGATGTAGTTGACTTCTCCCACTTCACTTAAATTAGAAATTATTATTATATCTAACACTAGCCTTGCTAGAGATAAAAAATGGTTAGTTTTTGGTGGAGCAGAGCATAGATTGGCTTTAGTCTTATTGAAGAATATAGAATTGGCTTTCACCCTAATGGTTAGCTAAAGAATATATAGTGCATATAGAACTCTATTTCATCATAATGATTAGCTGAAAAATATACAGTGCATATAGAATTGTCTTTAATGGTTAGGTGAAGAATATATAGTATATATAGAATTGCCTTTAATGGTTAGATGAAAAATGTATAGTGTATATAGAATTGTCTTTCATTATAATGGTTAGCTAAAGAAACTATAGCGTACAAATAATTCTTTCATCGTAATGGTTCACTAAAGAAACTATAGTGTATACAAAATTGGCAGATGGTGAAAGCAATTTCCCTGTAACTACCAAAGTTAGAATTCTTTCAAGACCAATCTATGAAATATTAAACAATTGTGTCAGATATTCTGAAATTTTTAGTTTTTAATTTTCAAAAAAAGAAAAGAAAATTAAAATAATATTTTAAAGCAATTTCAAATGCAAAATTTTTTTTCAGTTTGTAACTGATTGCACTGGGTAATGTTTGGCAGCCCAGTCAAAGATCCATCTAATTTGAATATATATATATATATGTGTATATATATATATATATATCTATCACAGCTATTCTCTTGGTTGTTGTATATATTTCTGAGTAATAAATTATTTCAAAACAAATCTTGTTTGTTTTGTGTTGTTTTGGTAATTTGGGGAGAAAAATATTATTATTGGGGGGTGGGGGTCTGAACATACAGAACGACGCCAAGTCCCTACTTGGGTGCTCTACCAGGTAAACATATCTCGAGTAAAATAAATAAATTAATAAAACACGACAATATAACATCAATGTATTCGCCAGAATTACATACACAACTTTATAGTAAAACATTGATAATGAAAAATAATGAAGTAAATGTAATGTTAAAACCTGAACTTCGTGAAATTCCGTTAAAAGTATTTGTGTTGGCAGACGACAGTTATGTGTGTGTGTGTCTGGAATAAAATTGCGGGTGTGCAAAATCAGATCAATTTTACAGTCAAAGGGGAAATAATTCTGTAAACATACAAAACCACACCAAGTCCCTACTTAGACGCTCTACCAGGTAAAACTATTTTGAACAAAATAAATAAATTAATAAACCCCGACAATATAACATCAATGTATCGCCATAATTACATTCACTTTATAATAAAACACTCATAATGAAAAATAACGAAGTAACTGTAATGTTAAAATCTAAACTTCGTGAAATTCCGTTAAAAGTATTCGTGTTGTATTGGCAGACGACAGTTACATGTGTGTGTATATACCTGTAAACATATGTATATATTTATGTATGCATGTGTGTATATAAATTGTCTTATTTACAAAAACATTTTTCTAATGTCGTGTTTAATATTTCATAGTGTCGTCTGGTTCTCTTCCATTTAATCACGACATAACTCTCAAGTCAATCCCATTTATATAGTAGTTTCACTCTGTCTTTCTTTCCCCTGTCACACAGCTTGACAATAAGAAGGAAACAGCGACAGAGAGAAAGAGATAAAGGAAAGAGAGAGAGAGAGTGAAAAAGCTGAGTGAGAGAAGGAGCTGGCAAAAAAAGAGAGAAAGGAGAGGCTGCGGGAGAGGGAAAATAAAAAGGCAGATAGAGTAAGACAGTAAGTAAATAAAGGGGAGTGAGTTGAGAGTTATGTTGTGATTAAATGGAAGAGAACCAGACGACACAATATGACATATTAAACACGATATTAGAAAATTGTTTTTGTAAATAAGACAATAATCTATATACATACACACATACATAATATATACATGTGTTTACAGGTATATACACAGTCATGTAACTGCCGTCTGCCAACACGAATACTTTTAACGGAATTTCACGAAGTTGAGCTCTTAACATTATATTTACTTCGTTATTTTTCATTATCAACGTTTTATTATAAAAGTGTGAATATAATTATGGCGAATACATTGATGTTCTATTGTCGGGTTTTATTAATTTATTTATTTTGTTCAAAATAGTTTAACCTGGCAGAGCGCCCAAGTAGGGACTTGTCGTTTTGTATGTTTACAAATTTTGTTCCCTAAACTTGATCTGAATTTGCACACCCGCAATTCTATTCCAGAAGAGGGGAGGTGAGAGATTTTGTTTGTTTGGTGAGAGAGACAGAAAGGAGATAGTATGGTGGTAGGAGGGGGTGCCGTGCTGTATGTTTACAGAATTACTTCCCCTTTGACTGTAAAATTGATCTGATTTTGCACACCCGCAATTTCATTCCAGGAGAGAGAACGAAGAGAAGAGGTGAGAGTGTTTATGTTTAGTTAGTGAGAGAGACAGGAAGTAGATAGTGTGCTGGTAGGAGGATGGCACATGTAAAAACAGAGAGAGAGAGAGAAAGTGTGGTGGTAGGAGGGGGTCAGATGTGAAGACAGAGAGAGAGGTGTGAGAGGGAGAGAAAAGCTGATAAATACAGAAGAGCGCCAGAGAGAGAGAGAGAGAGATGTTGAATGAATAGGTGGTAAGACAGAGAAAGAAAGAAGAAGGGGCAGAAAGAGAACGGTGGAGAAGAGGCGGCAAAAGGAGAAGGAAAAAGAGGGAATTAGAAAGTGCAGAGTAAGAGAGAAGGGGAAACAGAAAGAAAGAGAGAATGACCTTTGATAGAGTAATCCAATCTATCATCTGATGGTCCCTAAGGAAACTAGGTGTAGAGGAATGGCTTGTGGGGACAGTGCAAGCTATGTACAGAGGTGCTGTCAGTAAAGTGAGAGTAGGAGTGGAGTTTAGTGAGGAATTCCAAATACAACTAGGAGTATTTCAGGGTTCGGTCCTCAGCCCGCTCTTGTTCATTATAGTCCTCCAAGCCATAACAAAGGAGTTTAAGACTGGTTGCCCATGGAAACTTCTCTATGCTGACGATCTGGTATTTATAGCAGAATCAGTAGAGGAGCTAGAGAATAAATTCTGGCTATGAAAACAGCAGTTGGAATCATGAGGACCGAGAGTGAACCTAACTAAGACTAAAGTGTTGATAAGTAGAAAAGAGGACACAACTCTGATTCTATCAGAGAAATGGCCCTGTTCGATATGTAGAAAAGGAGTTGGCATAAATTCTATAAAATGTACACAATGCAGATCTTGGTTACACAAGAGATGTAGTGGGG
Organism: Eledone cirrhosa; assembly: GCA_964016885.1. NCBI lineage: Eukaryota > Metazoa > Mollusca > Cephalopoda > Octopoda > Eledonidae > Eledone > Eledone cirrhosa. The sequence continues at coordinate 28,858,874 of OZ024749.1, read as the reverse complement.
TAGCGGGCAAACTAACAGGTTGGGAAAACTACATATGCAGTAGATGTACAGGAAAATTTGATAGTAGAAGTCACAGTGATAGACACATTTTTTAAATGCGGGTAGGATCTATAGAGTGAATAGCTTCCGATACTTAGGTGATCAGATTAGCAAGGGAGGTGGGTGCTCCAAGGCCATAGTATCTAGAATAAGGACGGGTTGGAAGAAGTTTAGGGAGCTGCTTCCTCAGGGTTTCTCCCTGTGAACGAAAGGCCGGTTAAATGATGCCCGTGTGAGATGTGCGATGTTGCATGGTAGTGAGACCTGGGCAGCAACTGCGGAGGATATGCGACGGCTGGAGAGAAATGAAGCAATCATGCTCCGTTGGATGTGCAATGTCAATGTGCGTGAACGACCAAGCATAGACAAGTTGAGAGAGAAACTGTATAAGAGGGATGAACTGTTGTGTGCGGGAGAGAAGACTGCATTAGTATGGACATGTGATGTGCATGGAGGATGACCGCTGGATAAAGAAGTGCCAAGAAATCCCAGTAGAAGGGAGACGCAGTAGAGGAAGACCATGAAAATCATGGGCAGAGGTGGTGAGAGCTGACCTCAGATTACTGAAGCTCACGGAAGAGATGACAAAGGACCGTGACGAATGGAGAGATGCTGTGCTGAATAGCACCCGTCCCACCCTTGCAAGCAGGGAAAAGCGGACGTAAAATGATGATGAATGGAAAGACAAATGGAAACATAGTTTTCTTGGTCCAAGTGAATGAGGTTTGAAATATTGTCCCTTAAACTCTAGCTATGCTCTATATATCAAATCTAAGTGAGAACAATGATTTTAAAGTGACCGCATGTCAGATCAAAGTGGCTGAGGCAGAATTGTAATTACAAGGTAATTTCATATTGTTGGTATTATAATGTTATGTTGTTAGTGACATGACAAAAAGCACACAGTTCACCCTGTAACGCAGTTGGCGTTAGAAAGGGCATCCATCTGTAGATGCTAACGTGGTTTCATGTGGTACAGGACGTTAATGCCTGATGACTGATGTGGTGCAGGATGTTACGGGCTAACGCTGTCTTGCTAATGTGGTTCCATGTGGCAAAAGACGTTAAGAGATAAAACTGTCGCGCTAATGTACTTTCATGTGGTACAGGACGTTAAGAGTTAAAGTGTACCATGATAATGAGGCTTCATGTGGTACAGGGCTTTAAGCGTTTAGGCCTACAGTCAAATATCCCACCAGATGTCATTACTGACACAACACCGTACACAACCTGTCACCATTAGCAACAGCAGAACACTATTTCCATATCCGGTTTCACACTGGATCATGTGACTTTTGATCACATTGTCACGTGATCATTACTATTCAAAATGTCTGCTACTAAAGTCTTCCCATCTTTCTGCTATTCAGGTAATTACTGTTTAATTACACCATTTTGATCACAAACTAACAGTCTATATATTTATATATACACACTGATGTTGTATATAAAACCTTCGTATGCTGTATAATGTAGTATATTTGGTGTAATTCAGCCACAGAAGAGAGAGAGAGAGAGACAGTAGAACGAAAGGAGGTGTTACTCCCGTCACTTCTGTGGCTATGTTTTGTAATATATTATTACGGTCTTACGGCAGTGTGTATATATATATATATATATATAATTGTACGACCACACATATGTATGTATGTATATATATATATATATATATATATATATATATATATACACAGTCGTACAACTATATGTGTATATGTATACATATATATGTTGTGTGTGTATATATATATATAATAAGGAGTTGACGGACCCAGCATATTTATCAATGCCAGCACCGGTTGTATTTCAGCGACCTCAATAGGCCATGTAGGATACATTCCCAGAGTATACACATAGTTATTCGCTTCAATACAACACACGTAAACGGGTGCCTATAGTAGTTCCCGGACTCGAGTTTCGGCCACACTCAAGTTGCATTATAGTATAGAAACTGTTATTACATCCAAACACTCGTAAACGGAGATATTTTATATTTTCCCCATTTTTAACCCAAATCAGCTGATGTCAAGTTATGTAATTAATAATTATTAATTAGAGTTAATTATTAGAGATAGGTTGGTGAAATTTGCGTAGTTATGTTAATAATTAACAGGAATCTCCTCAGTTAAATATTTATAAACATAGACCGAGTAATTAAGTGTAGCACGTATTCTTCTGTTTTCATTATGATCCCTTGAATTATAAACATTATATAATTGGGTAAAATCCTATTATCTTTCTCTATATTGAATTGAAGTGAACTTAATACCCAATGAAAATGATGGTCGTATCGAACGTGCGACAATGGACCATATATATATATGTGTGTGTGTGTTATAAAGTGTCGGGGGGCGATGACAGCTCTTGCCGTTGTAATAGCTAGTTCTCGACTCTTTATAATATAGCCATACTCTACTATCCCAAGTACCGAGTATATATTATATTTTGGGAGGGTCATGCTGACAATAAAAGCACATGCACCTGATAATTTTCACCTCAATTTATTACAAATTTCCTTAGGTAAAGCCTTTTTGGTAGTCGTCGAGCATAATGTTCGGTAATAATAATAATAATAATAATACTTTGTGTGTATATTCTTTTGTAAATGTGATTCAAAATTTGCAATTAACCATATATTTTTCGCTTTTGTTTTCTCCTTTTTTTTCCCATTCACTTTATATTTGTTTTCAAAATTCAACACACACACACACACACATATATACAGAGTGTCCCCTAAAAGTTTATACACACTTTGATTACCTATACAGGTAATATTTATTGTATGGTGTTGAAGTGTGTATACATTTTGGGGGGACACCCTGTGTATATCTATATATATATTACATAAATATTTTATATGAAAGTATAGAATCAAAGCGAAAGAAAATATTAAGCCAACACTGTGTCAATCGGTCACACATCACAAGGGGTGCAAGAGCCTACAACTAATACTTTTTCAATTAAGCCAACACATTGACAGCATTGCTGCAGGTGATAGCAAGGCTAAGGTGCTGGAAAATCAAGCAATTGTTGCTATCAATGTATCTTGTATATAGAATCTGTTGATTTTTACCTTCACTGCAATATAGAGAAGGCTTATAGGGGTTTGTTTTTAATTTTTTACAGTTTACTTGTTGAATAAAAAAATATTTTCTTTCAAACATATACATCTCATATCTGCTACTAATTCACTTGGAAAATTTATCATTTATTTTATATATACTAGTTCTCCCCAAACTTATGTCTCTGAAACCTTACACGATCTTCCAAAAACTCACATTAATAAGATATCTTATTTCTCAGACAATCACCACCACCCTTTAGTTGTGTCAAGGACATGGCAGCCTCCCTGGTGCTAGTGATCTACACAATAAAAGCACCCAGTACACACTGTAATGTGGTTAATGTTAGGAAGGGCATCCAGCCATAGAAGGCTTGCCAAACAAAGGGTTATGAGGACCCTTCAGATTAGGTCAAAAGACTTGAAAACTTCTCCTTTGTACTCGATAGAACGTATGACCGTACACAAACAAGATGCAAACTCCTCTGTCTGTGCGAGAGGTCAGTAGCCCTGCTTCAGTACTGACTTGGTCTATGTTGACCTGTCCAACCCTTGCTAGCAGGGAAAGCTGATGTTAAATAATTGTTTCTACTTTAGGCACAAGGCCAGCAATTACCCAGTGCATTAGTGGTACTTTATTTTATCGACCCCGTAAAAATAATGATGACAATTCAAAGAAACAAAGATAATTTTACAGAAATAATTTATTCATTAAGATTAATAAGATATCTTATCTCATGTAACCACATAATTTTCTTGGCAAAATCCTAGGTTTCCTCGGAGCCCACTTTAACCCTGTCATAACCATATTTCAAATAAAATATATTGCCTATGATAATCAAGGTGGTGCTCCAGCATGGTTGCAGTCTTTTGATTGAAATCAGTTATTGTGAGGTGTGGTGTGCATGTCAACTACCCCCTCCCCCCTCAAGATGATGCTCCAACGTGGTTTCAGTCTTTTGATTGAAACCAGCTATAGTGGTTACATGTGGTGTGCATGTCAACTAAATCCTGTTCAATGTGGTACTCCAGCATGGTCGCAGTCATTTGACTGAAACTAGTAAAAGAATGTGTCTACAGTATATTTTGTAAAGATCACCTTTGACCTTTTATGTTATTTGACTGTCAGTGTTAAAGTGTTATCTTATATAGAAATGCCCTCAGAAGTGTTACAGCCTTCACAAATTATTCTCTCTGATACATAACCACGAGGTTTAATATGTTTTTGTTGTTATGGTGGTGTTGGTAGTGGTGGTGGGGTTATGAGATGAGAAGTGGTGACATTCATTCCAGACAAGGTCATTAACAATGGAATTGAAATGAAATGCTAAATGGCAGTCACAAGAATCTAAATTTGGTCGTGACTTACATACAGAAGATATGTAACCATGTGACATGCTACTAACTAGACCAGTGACTCTCAACCGGGAAGTACTTAGCTCTCAGGAGTGGAATCTTAGCCAAGGGAGGACTTAATTAGGGTATTATTAGACTTATAATCATAAGGTTGTAGGTTCAACAGTGTTTTCAGTGTCCTGTCAGAAGCAACTGACTCCAATTGATCCAGCTGGATCCCCAAGCGAGACCAACCAAGCTCATGGATGTTATCTAACTATATTGCTCGGGACCATTAAAAAGAATATACTAAACTTTTATTAAATATAAAAAAAACCCCCACCTTACTTTATGGAAGCCCAGAATACTTTCATGGGATCTCAAGGTTACCTTGGAATCCATTTTTAAAAACACCTTACTTTATGGATGCTCAGAATTCTTTTATAGGATCCTAAGTCTACTTTGGAATCCTTTTTAAAAACACCTTACTTTATGGAAGCCCAGAATTGTTTCATGGGATTTCAAGGTTACCTTGGAACCTATTTTAAAAAATACATTACTTTAAGGAAGCCCAGAATTCTTTCATAGGATCCTAAAGCTAGATTGAAACTCCGTTTTAAAAATACATTACTTTTTGGAAGCCTAGAAGTTTTTCATGGGACCTTAAGGTTACCTTGAAACCCCTTTTTGAAAGCACCTTACTTCATGGAGGCCCAGAATTCTTTTATGGGATTTTAAGGTTACCTTGAAACCCACTTTGGGAAATATTGTTCTATTTAAACAATTTCCTGTTTGTTTGGTTCTGTTCTACAGCTGTGTGTTTCATTTACAATTGTTTCTATATAACATATCAATAAAAACCTTCATTATATTGTTTAATAACATTTCAAACACGTGTGTGTGTGTGTGCATACACACACACACACACATACATTATATATATATACACATACACATATATATAAAAACAAACATATATGTGTATATATATACAAACGCATGTATATATATATTTTATATACTTTGTACTTGTTTTCTTTTATATTGAAACCAACTGTCTTCACCCCCCCCTCTCATATATACACACACATCTAATCAATTGTGTAATTAGTAAATTCCATGTGTTTAGTACATTATATAGTACATTCCATTGTATTGTATAACTTTCTTTCATTAATGGATTGGAGAAGGAAGAGCTGGTGATGCTGGTAGTGGTGATAGTAGTGGTGGTTGTAGTAGTACTACTACTAATAATAATAGTGGTAGTAGTTGTACCAATATTAATGGTGGTGGTGGTAGTACTAGTAGTAACTCTTTGAATTCTAATGGCAGTAATAATGGTAGAGATGGTAGTAGTTGTAGTAACCACTCTTTGCATGGCAATGGTGGTAGTGGTAGTAGTACTAATAGTAATGGTGGCTGTGGTAGTAGTAACAACTCTTTGAGTGCCAATACCTTTTGGTATTTTATAGCCCCAGGATGGGATTATATGTTAATTCTTGTATTATTTTAAATAAAAAGAGATCTTTTGACCAAAATGTTTTATTTACTTTGTCTAGACCTGTGCTTTATAAACTAAACTAAAACATATTAGTAATATCTCTGGTACACATCGGGTAGGTAAAAGATAGACCTGTACATCTTTGGTACACGAGGGTTGGGAGGTAGATGTACCAGTAATATCTTTGGTATACAAGAGGTGGAAGGAAAAAATATACTAATATGACAAAAAGCACCCAGCCCACATTGTAGGGTGGTCATTAGGTGTCACAACAAAATACACCCAGTCCACACTATCAAGTAGTCGTGTAGGAGTCACAACAAAAAGCACCCAGCACACACTGTTAATGTGGTTGGCATTAGGAAGGGCATGCAGCTGTAGAAACTTAGCCAGAAACATTCTATATGAGTAAGACATGGTCACCTGACCCAACATGCCTCTAATGGGATAACCCGTCTAACCCATACTAGCATGGAAAATGGACTTTAAACAATGATTATGATGATACAAAGGGTGGCAGATAAAATATATATACCAATATATCTTTGGCACCCAAAGAATTAATCCTTTTGATTAGGTCTATTAGTTTTTGTAAAAAAATGTATTGTTGATTTAACTAATTTTGGTTATATTAGACAAATTATAGATTTTTTTTATGGCCTCAAAAATAATGCAAGAATTTATTAAAGAGTTGATATGACAAAAATTGAAAATAGTTTTGTTGTTTTTTATTCCAGCTTTTCTGCTGTTGATCTGCAGCAGTTTTGTTTTTGGAGATTTACTTAACATTGCCCATGCACCAAAATATGTTACCTTTTTTGAAAGACCAACTAAAAGCTTGTCAACCAGTAACATCCCTAAAATGATTTCTCATTCCTTTGGGCTCTCTTCTAGTGTAAGTATTTCTTTGATCTCTTTTTTTCACTCTTCTGTGTTCATCGTAATTGTTTTTCTATGCTTGCATGGGGTGGAAATGTCCTTTTCAGCACAGCATCTCTCCATTTATCACATTCCTTTGTCATTTCCTCTGTGAGTCTCAGCGATTTGAGATCTGTGCTCACCACCTCTGCCCATGTCTTTACTGTGGCTTCCCTCCACTGGGATTTCCATTTCATTATTAATCAACAACAAGTGATATCTTCATTCTTTGAACACTCCTCTAGTGTAAATATTCCTTTGAACTCTTTCTTCACTTTTCTGCCTTCAACTACCTATTATTAATCAAGTACAGGTGATATTTTCATCATCATTGCGTACACTTTTCCATGCTGGCATGGGTTTGGACAGGATGTTTTGAGACAATGTTTTCCAGCCAGATGTCCTTCCTGATGGTAATCATTTTAGTCATTTCTCACAACACAGGGATATGGTTTACCTCTTCTAGAAACCAGGATACACATCATTATCATCATCGTTTAATATCTATTTTTCCATGCTTGCATAGGTTAGACTTGTCTCATGTTATGAGACAAATCAGGTCAAATGACTGCGCCTTGTTCAAACAAATCTGTATTTTGAGAGAACCCTTCAGTTGTGTCAAAGACATGTCAACCTCTCCTGTGCACTCTGTAGAATGTGAGACCATGCATAAGTAAGATGCAAATCTCTGGCCTCTGAGAGATCAGTAGCCCTGCTTCATTATTGACTTGGGCTATGTAGAACTGTCCAACCCTTGCTAGTAGGGAAAGCGGACAGTAAAACAACAATGATGATGATCATCATCATCATAATGATGGTACACTCCTATGATGACCATGCTATGTTAGTGCCACTTGTAATTAATATGTATATATATGTTAACAAATTGGTTAAATTGTCATGTTTTCTTTCCCCCCTTTTCAGCCAATGGACTGGGATGGTATGCTGCAAGGATCACTGTTCAAGAAACCAAAAGCTAATGTGGTGATGACCCTGTTAGGTTATGAGGGAATTGAGGAAGCCCCAGTCATAACAAAGACAGTTGCTAAATACACAGTTCAGAATGTAAGTAATCATTATCATTGCCACCAACACTACTTCCATCATTATCATAACACCATCATCATCATCTACACCATCATCACCACCACCACTATCATCACCTACATCATCATCACCCACTATCACCACCACCTTCATCATCAATATCACCACCACCACCACCACCACCACCACCAGATATAGAGAAGGGTTAAGCCAGCAACAGCAACCCTTTCTCATAGAAAAGCTTGTATTAGTGAAGCCCCATGAGGACTCTATTCATCCAACCCATTCCATATTGAAAAAATTCAATAAAACCAATGAATCACCCACCCAACGACACCCCTGTCACCCCACCCCAACTTGTTAAAGTTCAATGTGAGACTGATGTTTAAGTTATAAAATTATTTTTAATATTTTTAAAGGATGTTCCAGCTGTAGATTTCAACCAAGTTGTGGATTCCCTCCTGAAGAGTTCCTTTGGTATGAGTCCACTGACTGTTCAGTTAATGAGTGATAGCCAGGTAAAGAAACTACAGTTATCAGGTGTGATGATGTATGTGTATAGGGGTGGGGAACTACAGATGGAGAAGAGGAGGTCCAGCTGGATCTGGTGGGAGGATGTGAAGACGGAAGAGGTGTGGAAACATTTTGAGATATTTTGGAATGGAGACGGTGGATCTGATTCTGCAGCAGTACTAATGTTTCCATATCAAGCATGCTCGATGGATGTGCAATGTCAATGTACATGAACGAGCCCTCTTTTGATTTTGGTATTTGTATTTATTATTATATATATGGAGGCACATGGCTTAGTGGTTAGAGCATTGGTCTTGCAATCGAAAGGTTGTGAGTTCAATTCTCAGACCGGGTGATGTGTTGTTTCCTTGAGCACGACACTTTTTCACATTGCTCCAGTTTACTCAGCTGTAGAAATGAGATGATAGGGACTGGGGTCCCTATCATTCCACTGCAAAGTGGTCGTGGAGGTGCCACGGCAAAAAAGCACCCAGCACTCACTGTAAATGAGGTTGGTGTTAGGAAGGTCATCCAGCTGTAGAAATCAAACCAGAATCAGTTCCTGTCCCACCCTTGCAAGCAGGGAAAAGCGGACGTAAGATGATGGTATGGTTGATGGTATATCACACATACATATATTTCCTGTCACTTTCTATCTGTACAACTCCTCAATATTTTTCTCAAGTTGTGTGTAAAATGAACCTAAAGAAATTAATAAAATATTTTTTTAAAAACCTATCTGAATGAGAAATATTTCCATTACAGACAGTAGATTTGAAGTCGGATCATGATGCTTTCAAGAACATGTTTGTTACACCATCGAAACTATTTGACCGTTTGTTTGAAAATGATTCTGTGATGAACCAGTTTGACGTTGGTACAGTGAATATCAGCCACAGCTCAGATGCCACACTGTTGGCTGAGATGCAGATGGTTATGGACATTATGAAGAAGGTAGGTTATCACCAGATTCATTTTTTTCACCTGTAGGCAACCCCCACCGTTCACTTTCTTTTGTTTAGTGGAGCTATGTGGCCCCAGTGGTTAATAATATTGAACTAACAATCATGGTTATGAGATTAGATTGGGTCAGGTGGCACATTATGTTCTTGAGCAAGATGCTTCATTTTATGTTTTTCATTTTAGCAAGGATATTGGACATTACATGATGATGATGACTGGAGCCGCTGTCATTAAAACACATGTGAAAGCTCCTATTAGATACAGCCTCGTATGAGGTCATTTAAATCTATATAGTTGTGAGCTGTATCAACAACATAGTAGGACTGGGGTCCCTCTCATTAAAGCCCCTGAGAAATCTCTGAGGCCAGCGAAACCTTAATATGGGTAAGCTGTAACAATCTGATAGGACTGAGACCCTATGATTAAAACACCCAAGAAAGCTATGAGATGTGACCTCATAGGAGGCCAGCTAAACCTGAATAAACCAAATGTACAGATTCTCATTTTATCTTCACCTATAAGTTTATTTCTTATTTTTGAGAGACCTTTTTCAAGTCAACTTTAAAATGTTCAACTTGTACACTATTTTATGGCAATATAAAAAAAAATATTCAATTTAAAACTTTTATGGACGCGAAGTTTTAAATATTCTCCGCTGTTGTATTTGTTGTTTATTTAGTTGAAATGGCGAATTAGCAGAGGAGTCATTAGAATGTCGCATAGAATGTTTTGTGGTATTTGTTTCTGTTCAATTCTCTCTCTGAGTTCAAATCCTTTGCCTTTCATTCAACCGAGGTAGATAAAAAAAAAGTACCAGTCCAGTATTGGGGTGGATTCCTCCTCTTATATCTCTTTCACTTTCTATCAAACATGGAGAGGAGATGATCTCCGTCAGGTTTAAACAAAATTGCCCTAGAAATGCTGTATGTCAATATGGCGCCCGTATGACTCCTTCAGGAGTTATGGGACTTTGCCATGGCATGCAAATTTAGTTGAACTCAAGGCTGTATGGAAACAAACATAAATTGATGATTTTACTGTTGTATTTCAGTTAAAAGACAACCCTATTTACACAAAAAGCAGCACTCCAGACTTTTTCTCATTCCCCATGACTGGATTGCAAAGAATGTCTGAACAACATGGCAAAGATTCTCCTAAGATCCTCTCAGCTACCAAACTTATCAATGAATTTGTCGACAAGGTAAAAACAATTTATATTTATTAACTTGACCGTATGACCTAAGTTGTATTGACCTCCTGACCTTCTTATATATTTGGCATCTGTCATACATTCATTGTGCATTTTTATTTTAAAGAAGAAAAAACAACTATTTTCTTTTTAAAACGTTTGTTTGTGAAATATATGACTTCGTTGTTTGTTTTTGATTTTTTTTGTGTCTTTTATAGTTGTTGTTATTGTTGTTGCTTTTTGTATCCCCATGCTTATCCATAATTCAGCAGACTCATTATTTAAGGCATTCCATTCGTGACCATCCCATATTTTCATTTCAGACATGATATATTTGTAAAATATATACTGTATAAGATAAATTATCTCCCTTAGAACACACCACTCTCCAGACAGAAAAAAAAAATGGCTGTCACTAACTATTATATGTATTCAAAATGAGACAACCAATGCGACAGTAGTGTTTATTCTGAGAAAATATTGATTTCTCTTGATTAAACACAAGTATTTATATCTTATTGAACTGCAGGATATTCTGAAATTCGTGCCTTTCTCTTAAGCAGAGGAAATTTTTTTCATAAGTCAGTGGCTTGCTAGAAAGATAGTAAAATCATCAATGTTTTTCTAGATATACTTGTATCTGAACTACCTCATTTTCGGGATATAAGCTGTAGCTGTGTATAAAACGCGCTGTATTTTGAATTAAAATATAAATATTGGTGTGGATGAGACAATTTAGTTGTTTAAAATCACACAAAAACTGTTAACTTTTATATTTATTATTTATTTTCTGGTGTCAAAATGTTTTGTCATTCTGTCTGTGACATGGTCAAGTTAGTTGCTGTGGCACTGTGTCAGTTACCAGGTTGCAGACAGTGCAATGAACATTTTGACCACAACCACTACTGCTACTACTTGTGTACCATGTCTCTGTAAACATCTGGTTTAGATAAGATACACCATATCCCTTTGTTTAGAATAGGTACACTGTATCCCTGTGTGTCAGGTTTACAATAGGTGCACTGTATCCATGTGTGTATTTAGTTTACAATAGATACACTGCGTCCTTATGTGTATCTGGTTTAGAATAGGTGCACTGTATCCCTGTGTATATCTGGTTTACAATAGATACACTGTATCCCTGTGTGTTTCTGGTTTACAATAGGTACACCATATCCCTGTGTATCTGGTTTAGAATAGCTACACTGTATTCCTGTGTGTACCTGGTTTACAATAGGTACACTGTGTTCCTGTGTGTATCTAGTTTACATTAGGTACACTGTATCCCTGTGTGTATCTGGTTTAGAATAGGTACTCTGTATCCCTGTGTGTATCTAGTTTACAATAGGTACACTATCTCTGTGTGTATCTGGTTTACAATAGGTACACCATATTCCTGTGTGTATCTGGTTTGCAATAAGTACACTGTGAAACAGTGATGATGATTAACCTGTTAAGGGCCAATCTATTGATTGAATATGGTTATAGATCTTTTAAACACACATCTTCACATCAAATATATTGCTCTTTATTTTAGATTTTTGATACTTTTATCAAATTTTCCTTTCAAAATCTTTATAAAATTCTTATTATATTCCCCTTTTGATAAAATAACAGATCAGTGTTAAAGTGTTTTAACCCTTTTAATAATGACCAGCCAAAACTGGTTCACCGACCAGCCACAGCCAGTTCACAAACCAGCCACAGCCAGTTCACAAACCAGCCACAACTGGTTTACCAACCAGCCAAAACCAGTTCACCGACCAGCCGAAAATGGTTTGTGTTCTATGAAAGAAAACCATCTGTTTTAAAGGGTTCCTATCTAAGTTAAAATCTTCTAACGTGGTTCTTTTTTATAAGAATGTTAGTATCTTAATAATAAAATGATTGATAATTCTAGAAATTCCTTTAAAATACGATTTTAATTAATTAAAATAGACTGTATGCCTTTAGAAATACAGTCATGAAAAGGGCTGGGTTAAATACGACAAGCTAAGAACATTAAACAAATCTCTATAATATTCAACCAGTTGTTGTTATTGTTCATCCCTTCCCTTATTAAGATAACCGATGAGTGATAAAATGTTTTAACTCTTTTGGTACCAAACCGTCTCAAACTGCTTCCCAGTTTTTTGGTAAATTTATTTAGTCTATATTTATCTAAAAACCTTCCATCATAATTTTATATAAGAATCTTTGTTTTATATAAGAACCTTTAAGTTATGTCCCAAACACTTCTGGTTCTATGATAGAAACTTGTTTTAAAGTGTATATATTTATCTAAAAGGTCTTCATAATCATTTTATGTAAGAACCTTTATGTTCCAAACATCAGCTTAACAATGAGAAAATTAGTTATATAACTAAATCATAATCATTCCAAATTCTTGATTATTTTGGAAATTATTTGAAAATCATAGGCAGTGTCTTCCATTAGAAATATGGTAACGAAAGCTGAGAACATCATTTTAAAACAATCTCTATTATAAAATTAAACTTCACACATGTAGACATACACATGCATACACTCACACATACAGACACATGCTTACACATGCATATGCAAGCTCACACATACTTAGACACAGTCGCTTATATATATAGACACATGCTCTCATGCAGACACACAAACTTGCACATATATACAGACACTATATAGAGACACACACAGCCACACAAGCTCACACAGACAAACACATACACGCCCACATGGTCACACACATAGCCACAAACACACATAGCCACAAACACACATAGCCACAAACACACATAGCCACAAACACACATAGCCACATACACAAACACATAGCCACAACCAGATTGTATTTCTAGAATGAAAGTCAATATTGAAAGAAGTCTGTTTAAATATTATATTTTCAGCGATTTCTCCAACAATATTTCATAGTTTCTACTTCATTATCTCAGACTTTATAACATCTTGTTGTTTATTTGGTGGTCAAATGGTTCTTGGTACACATTTACACACACACACACACATACACACACAAATATATATACATACACACACATATATATATACGCACACTATAGCATCTTGTTTATTTACTGGTCAAATCGTTCTTGGTAGTTACACACCTACATATATATATATATATATACATGTACATACATTCACACGCATACACACTCACACAATTATATATATATATATATATATATATACACTTGCACACATACATTAGCTACACACACATATACACTAGCTTCACATACACTAGCTACACACATGTCCATTAGCTACGCGCACACACCACACACATGTCCACACTCTCTGTATACTGATAATAGTTCAATCTGCTACCATTCATATATTAAACACACCACTTGAGAGAGATATATTTCCCAATAACTAAATATAAATCAACTTGTTGTTATAGTTCATTATTGATGAGTAAGAATTACAAATCAAATATTATCTTAAATTTCTAATTAAATAATACAATCTACATTTTTGACGATTATTTTATTTTATTTTATTTTATTTCCACCAATTTCTTAGTTTTGGAGTGTTGAAATTGTTTCATTGATTTTTTTTTTTGTTGATAAAATATTATATTTCTGGTAAATAGTATGATAGCCCTGATAATTAGCTTTGCTGAATGTTGACTTGTTTTTTTGTGCCAGCCTCTCCCCTCCTTGTTGAAATTCTCACTGGTTCTACCAATGTCAGATAGTCCTGATAATTAGTTCTGTTGAGATGTTGACTTATTTTCATGCCAGCCTCTCCCCTCCTTGCCGAAATTCTCACTGGTTCTACTAATGCTGGATAACCCTGATAATTAGCTCTTGAAATGTTAACCTGTTTTTCATGCCAACACCACCTCTCCTTGCTGAAATTCTCCCTGGTTCTACCAAACAAAACTATTTGTTTTAAACTGTTCATCATCATTATCATCATCATTTAACATGTTTTCCTTGCTAGCAAAGGTTTTATATTTATCTAAAGACCTTCCAACAACATGATATGACTGGGGTCTCTATCATTAAAACACCTAAGAAAACTCCTCTGAGATGCTACCTTGTTGCAGGATAGCTAAACCTACATAGGTGTGAGCTGTGACAGCATGATAGAACTGGGACCCCTATCATTAAAACACCCAAGAAACCTTTTCTGAGATGCAACCTTCAAAGAAACCAGCTAAACATATATGTGTGAGCTGTAAAATTTACTTTTATTTTTTTATTTTTTTTATTTTTTATTCCAACTTAACATGGGATTTTTATATAAACTTACGTTGGAAGATTTAAAAGATTAAATGGAATCCTTTAAAATGGATGGTTTTGTTTCATATAGAACCAAGGGTGGTTTTGGCTGGGGTGGTATCAGAAGAAGTAATTCGATGCTCTAACGACTCTGCTAATTTGCCAGCATCGTAATCTATAACCAAATATTCGATACCGCTAATTTTGGTTTCAGAAGAATCACCCTCTTCCTCTGCTCCCACTCCCCATTTCAACCACTTCCCCCACCATCTCTCCCTCTATCACTTTATATTCTCAAGATAATCTGTAATTATTTTATACACTTAACTTTCTTTAATTAGTTTGAACCTAGAAAGTAATGGATAATTGCCTCCAACTCACATTTAATTTTATTTTTCTCTGTTTTATATATATATTGTTTTATATTTTTCTATATTTTTTTGTTGTCTTTTGTTTCTAAATTATGAAAGATTTTATTATAATTCTTCTGTGGTTTATTGACTCAGAATTAATAGATGTTCTATTAACACTATGTATATGATATATATATATATATATATATACACACATATATATACACACATATATATGTGTGTGTGGGTGTGTGTGTATACATGTGTGGGTGGGTGTGTGTGTATACATGTGTGTGGGTGTGTGTGTATACATGTGTGTGTGTGTGTACATATAAATATATGTATGTGTGGGTACATATATATATATGTGCATGTATATATATGTATATATATATACATGTTTGTGTGTATATATATATATGTATGTATGTCTGTGTGTATGTATATGTATACATCTGTATGTGTATATATATATATGTATGTATGTCTGTGTGTATGTATATGTATACATCTGTATGTGTATATATATATATATATGTGTGTGTATATATATGTATATGTATACATCTGTGTGTGTGTATATATATATATATGTATATGTGTGTATATATATATGTATATGTGTGTATATATATATATGTATACATGTGTGTGCATATATATATATGTGTGTGTATATATGTGTATATATGTGTCTGTATGTATATGTATACGTGTGTGTATGTATATATAGAGTGGGTGTATAGTTACTTTTTTTTAATCTTTTTATTTTTTATTGGTGTTTATTTATTTTTAGTGACAAAAGCTTTTAAAGTAAATTATCTAAAATGGCTTCTGTGGTGGAGTGAACAGAGATAGATAGATAGATAGAGCAGCTGAGAGTGAGGTAGTGAGAGAGACATACATAGAAAACAGTGGCAGATTGGAGATAGATAGATAGATAGATAGAGCAGCTGAGAGTGAGGTAGTGAGAGAGACATACATAGAAAACAGTGGCAGATTGGAGATAGATAGATAGAGCAGGTGAGAGAGAGGTAGTGAGAGAGACATACATAGAAAACAGTGGCAGATTGGAGATAGATAGATAGATAGATAGAGCAGGTGAGAGAGAGGTAGTGAGAGAGACATACATAGAAAACAGTGGCAGATTGGAGATAGATAGATAGATAGATAGAGCAGGTGAGAGAGATGTAGTGAGAGAGACATACATAGAAAACAGTGGCAGATTGGAGATAGATAGATAGATAGATAGATAGAGCAGGTGAGAGAGATGTAGTGAGAGAGACATACATAGAAAACAGTGGCAGATTGGAGATAGATAGATAGATAGATAGATAGAGCAGGTGAGAGAGAGACATATATATATAGAGAGAACAGTGGCAGATGATAGATAGATAGA
Organism: Eledone cirrhosa; assembly: GCA_964016885.1. Taxonomy (NCBI): domain Eukaryota; kingdom Metazoa; phylum Mollusca; class Cephalopoda; order Octopoda; family Eledonidae; genus Eledone; species Eledone cirrhosa. Next base: position 28,842,333 of record OZ024749.1, on the reverse strand, counting down.
TAGATGGATAGATGGCTAGATAGATAGGTAGATGGCTAGATAGAGAGGTAGATAAAGGGATGGAGGTAGTGAGGGAGAGACTTACATAGAAAACAGTGGCAGATGAGAGATAGATAGATAGATAGATAGTTAAATAGAGCGAGGGAGAGGTAGTGAGAGAGAGACATATACACAGAAAAAGGGGGCAGATGAGAGGTGGTGGTGATGGTGAGGGAGGGAGATACACACACACACACACATGACATAGTAAACATTGGTAGACAAGAGATAGATAGATAGGGAGGGAGGTAGTGAGAGAGACATATACAGACATAGAAAACTGTGGTAGATGTAAGCTTTAGGTAGATAGTGGGAGAGGCATATATTGCATGTATAAAGACATGGTGTGTGTGTGTGTGTGTATGGCAAAGAAGGGAGAGAGGATATATAAAGAGATACAGGTGTGTGTGTGTGATGCAGAGAGTGAGATGGGATACACACACACACACGCACTCATATATATATATATATATATATATTTATTGCGTGTGTGAGGCAGAGTTAGATGAGATAGATGCACACACACATACATTGTGTGTGAAAGAGATGCACACACACACACACACACACGTGTGTGTGTGATGCAGAGTGAGAAAGTAAGAGAGCTGTAATGTGATAACATGATGTCAGTCAACAACCACAATGTAACAAAGATGTAAAAAATTAGCTGGATGAATGAATAGATGGGTGGTGTGGGGAGGGGGGGGGAGTATTGTAGTGATGGGGAGGGGAGGTTTGGGTGAGGGGGGTATATGTATATATATATATATATATATATAGAGAGAGAGAGAGATGGTGGAAGGGCAGGGCTAGTGGCGGTGTAGTGGGCGAAGGAACAAGAGAGAGAGAGAGAGGAAGGGAATTCATGTTTAATATAGAAATGGCTTCTACAGGACTAGAACTGTTTCATGCAAAAGAAATCATCAGGAAAGCCCTGATGATTTCTATATTAAACATGTTTACATTCTACTAATGTATTGAGTACCTTACTAACTGTGGTTACCCCCAATTGAACTTGGAACTCACACACATACATATATACACACACACACACATACATATATATATACACACACACTCACACAGAGTGAGGGGAACAAGAGAAAAAAGCCAGATAGATAAAAATAATAGTGGGGCCATATATATATATATATATATATATATAAGAGAGAGAGTGATAGGGGTGAGAGATGGAGAGAGATTATATATATAAATATGAGAGATAAAGAGAGGAAGTGGTGGGTGGAGAAAGAAGGTATATATATATATATATATATATATATAGAGAGAGAGAGGTGGAGAGATAGAAGCCACTTCCTCTAAGTTTGTACAGAGCTCTTTGACATGGCAATTAAGTAATTTTTCAGTGAAATAAAATTAAGAAATATCAATATATGGAGAAGTTGTTTCCTAAATGGAGTGAAATAGTAAGCACTCTATAGATTGAACTCTTGCAGATATTAAAGTCTTTTGTTCACTTCAATAAAGCATGTCTATGAATATAATTTCTTAACGAAAAGAAAGTAGAAAGCCCGTCTGAAATGTTGTTTGTCTGTCTTTTAATCATAATAAGATTTACTGATGGACCGTTTTTTTGTCAAGTACAATCTCATTCAATTTCACAAGAAAAATGTTGAAAAACCAAACAAAATACAAAATTAGAATGAAATCAAAACAAATGAACAAAAAATTTCAATGAATATGAATATAAATATAAACAGTAAAAGGTTAAAGTCATAAAAAAAGAGAGAGAGATAGAATCATAACCTTAAATAGGCAATCAAACAAAATAGCTTTTGTTAAAAGAAGCCATTTTTTTTTTCTTTCATTTTGTTTAAACGTTCCTTTTAATTTCACCTCGTCATCTTTGCACATTGGTTGACATTTTTTTTCTTAAATATTTCATTGAAAAATATTCTATTGGTCATTTGTAATATAATGTGTACGAATCTATAAAGATCTCATTATTAATATTGCCGTCATTTGAAATTAAAAAGGATCTCTTCTCTCTCTCTTCAATGCCATGTTAAGTGATAATGGGAAACATTTAATATTTCCCTCCTATTTTTCCATTTATTATATTAGCAAATGTTTTCATTATTCCTCTTTTCTACTTCATCTATTTTCAGACTCTTTGTTGAGTCTGTGTGAAATTCGTTTTAGATAATTGTTAATCACTTTTCATTAGTTTAACTTAAAAGAAGAGAAGTTCTGTTAATTTTCTTGATGGGTGTTTATTTTGAAGAAGAAACAACCTCGTTTTCTGTACTGTTACCTTGTTACCTGTGTGTTATAACCTGTGTGTGTGTGTGTGCTGTTACCTGTGTGTGTTGTCACCTGTGTGTGTGTACTGTTACCTGTGTGTGTATTGTTACCTGTGTTGTCACCTGTGTGTCTGTGTTGTCACCTGTGTGTCTGTATTGTTACCTGTGTCTGTATTGTTACCTGTGTCTGTATTGTTACCTGTGTGTGTTGTTACCTGTGTGTGTTATTACCTGTGTGTGTGTACTGTTCCCTGTGTCTGTATTGTTACCTGTGTGTGTTATTACCTGTGTGTGTTATTACCTCTGTGTGTGTACTGTTACCTGTGTCTGTATTGTTACCTGTGTCTGTATTGTTACCTGTGTGTGTTATTACCTGTGTGTGTGTACTGTTACCTGTGTCTGTATTGTTACCTGTGTGTTGTCACCTGTGTGTGTTGTTACCTGTGTGTGTGTTATTACCTGTGTGTGTGTACTGTTACCTGTGTCTGTATTGTTACCTGTGTCTGTACTGTTACCTGTGTCTGTATTGTTACCTGTGTCTGTATTGTTACCTGTGTGTGTTGTTACCTGTGTGTGTTGTCACCTGTGTGTGTTGTCACCTGTGTGTGTTGTTACCTGTGTGTATTGTTACCTGTGTGTTGTTACCTGTTTGTGTTGTTACCTGTGTGTGTTGTTACCTGTGTGTGTTGTTACCTGTGTGTGTTCTCTTACCTTTGTGTGTATACTGTTACATGTGTGTGTATGTGTTCTGTTACCTGTGTGTATTTGTACTGTTACCTTGTTACCTGTGTGTGTGTCTGTGTATGTATTTCCTTGAGTTACAGGTTCTTTTGTGTGTGTGTGTGTGTATGAGAGAGAGAGAGAGAGAAACTAGTTTTGACATTTGAACACATTTGAAGGGGAATTCGATTTTATGAATCCAGTGCGTTACTGGTACTCTATTTCATCGACCCTGGAAGGATGAAAGATAAAGTTAACCTCGGCGGGATTTGAACTCAGAACATAAAGGGAATAATAATAATAATTGTTTCTACTTTAGGCACAAGGCCAGCAATTACCCAGTGCATTACTGGTACTTTATTTTATCGACCCCGTAAGGATGAAAGGCAAAGACAACCTCGGCGGGATTTGAACTCAGATTGTAAAGGGACGTAACTAT
>OZ024749.1:28831371-28833871 GCA_964016885.1 Eledone cirrhosa | reverse complement strand
GTAGTTAGTACCAAGGGTGCAATAGTTAGTACCAAGGGTGCAGTAGTTAGTACCAAGGGTGCAACAGTTAGTACCAAGGGTGCAACAGTTAGTACCAAGGGTGCAGTAGTTAGTACCAAGGGTGCAACAGTTAGTACCAAGGGTGCAACAGTTAGTACCAAGGGTGCAGTAGTTAGTACCAAGGGTGCAGTAGTTAGTACCAAGGGTGCAATAGTTAGTACCAAGGGTGCAGTAGTTAGTACCAAGAGTGCAGTAGTTAGTACCAAGGGTGCAATAGTTAGTACCAAGGGTGCAGTAGTTAGTACCAAGGGTGCAGTAGTTAGTACCAAGGGTGCAGTAGTTAGTACCAAGGGTGCAATAGTTAGTACCAAGGGTGCAGTAGTTAGTACCAAGGGTGCAGTAGTTAGTACCAAGGGTGCAACAGTTAGTACCAAGGGTGCAGTAGTTAGTACCAAGGGTGCAGTAGTTAGTACCAAGTGTGCAGTAGTTAGTACCAAGGGTGCAGTAGTTAGTACCAAGGGTGCAACAGTTAGTACCAAGGGTGCAATAGTTAGTACCAAGGGTGCAATAGTTAGTACCAAGGGTGCAGTAGTTAGTACCAAGGGTGCAGTAGTTAGTACCAAGGGTGCAATAGTTAGTACCAAGGGTGCAATAGTTAGTACCAAGGGTGCAATAGTTAGTACCAAGGGTGCAGTAGTTAGTACCAAGGGTGCAATAGTTAGTACCAAGGGTGCAGTAGTTAGTACCAAGGGTGCAATAGTTAGACCAAGGGTGCAACAGTTAGTACCAAGGGTGCAATAGTTAGTACCAAGGGTGCAGTAGTTAGTACCAAGGGTGCAGTAGTTAGTACCAAGGGTGCAACAGTTAGTACCAAGGGTGCAACAGTTAGTACCAAGGGTGCAGTAGTTAGTACCAAGGGTGCAGTAGTTAGTACCAAGGGTGCAGTAGTTAGTACCAAGGGTGCAGTAGTTAGTACCAAGGGTGCAGTAGTTAGTACCAAGGGTGCAGTAGTTAGTACCAAGGGTGCAGTAGTTAGTACCAAGGGTGCAGTAGTTAGTACCAAGGGTGCAGTAGTTAGTACCAAGGGTGCAGTAGTTAGTACCAAGGGTGCAGTAGTTAGTACCAAGGGTGCAGTAGTTAGTACCAAGGGTGCAGTAGTTAGTACCAAGGGTGCAGTAGTTAGTACCAAGGGTGCAGTAGTTAGTACCAAGGGTGCAGTAGTTAGTACCAAGGGTGCAGTAGTTAGTACCAAGGGTGCAGTAGTTAGTACCAAGGGTGCAGTAGTTAGTACCAAGGGTGCAGTAGTTAGTACCAAGGGTGCAGTAGTTAGTACCAAGGGTGCAGTAGTTAGTACCAAGGGTGCAGTAGTTAGTACCAAGGGTGCAGTAGTTAGTACCAAGGGTGCAGTAGTTAGTACCAAGGGTGCAGTAGTTAGTACCAAGGGTGCAGTAGTTAGTACCAAGGGTGCAGTAGTTAGTACCAAGGGTGCAGTAGTTAGTACCAAGGGTGCAGTAGTTAGTACCAAGGGTGCAGTAGTTAGTACCAAGGGTGCAGTAGTTAGTACCAAGGGTGCAGTAGTTAGTACCAAGGGTGCAATAGTTTGTACCAAGGGTGCAATAGTTTGTACCAAGGGTGCAGTAGTTAGTACCAAGGGTGCAGTAGTTAGTACCAAGGGTGCAACAGTTAGTACCAAGGGTGCAACAGTTAGTACCAAGGGTGCAACAGTTAGTACCAAGGGTGCAACAGTTAGTACCAAGGGTGCAGTAGTTAGTACCAAGGGTGCAGTAGTTAGTACCAAGGGTGCAGTAGTTAGTACCAAGGGTGCAGTAGTTAGTACCAAGGGTGCAGTAGTTAGTACCAAGGGTGCAATAGTTAGTACCAAGGGTGCAATAGTTAGACCAAGGGTGCAGTAGTTAGTACCAAGAGTGCAGTAGTTAGTACCAAGGGTGCAATAGTTTGTACCAAGGGTGCAATAGTTAGACCAAGGGTGCAGTAGTTAGTACCAAGGGTGCAGTAGTTAGTACCAAGGGTGCAGTAGTTAGTACCAAGGGTGCAATAGTTAGTACCAAGGGTGCAATAGTTAGACCAAGGGTGCAGTAGTTAGTACCAAGGGTGCAGTAGTTAGTACCAAGGGTGCAATAGTTAGTACCAAGGGTGCAATAGTTAGACCAAGGGTGCAGTAGTTAGTACCAAGGGTGCAGTAGTTAGTACCAAGGGTGCAATAGTTAGACCAAGGGTGCAGTAGTTAGTACCAAGGGTGCAGTAGTTAGTACCAAGGGTGGGATAGTGTTAATCCAGGTAACAGGTTATATACCACCTAAGAGCCAGGAGGGTATTAAACTGGGTGACAGATTAAGACTATCAGCAGAGAGCCAGGTGGTAGTGTTAAACTGGGTGAGAGATTAAGTCTACCACCCAAGGACCAGGTGATGGTATTAAACTGTGTGACAGATTGTCCCCACCGAAGAACCAGCAGGGTTGTGAAACCAGGCAATATATA
>OZ024749.1:28808871-28826371 GCA_964016885.1 Eledone cirrhosa | reverse complement strand
CGTGGCTGAGTGGTTAGAGAATTGGATTTGCTATCGTGAGGTTGTGAGTTCAATTCCCGGACCGAGCAATGAGTTATGTCCTTGAGCAAGACACTTTATTTCACGTTGCTCCTTCTGCCTGGAGTTGCGACCGATAGATAGTATTAGCAATTGGAAAGACCAACAGAAACATTGTTTCCTCGGTCCGATTTGATGAAAGTCGATCGACTGTCAATATATATATATATATATATATACCACTGCTGCCCTTAACTGAGAAATAGGTTAAACCAACAACAAAACCTATACATAGCCAATTAGTATTGTAAAAATAGCTGCTAAATTTCCCTCAAATCATACTCTATCATATTGTAGTTATAGACATGACTATCATTAAATTTGCATCACCCCCCCCCCCCCCCCCCCATACACACACTAGCATGGGCTGGATGAAACAGTAACATATTCTTAATGAAAGACACTACCTGTGTGTTTTAAGTAATTTTGGAAATGTTTAAGAATTTGAAAAAAATAATATATGATATAACTCACTTTTTAATCATTAAGCTGTTATATGGGATATAATGACAAAATACTTTCATGTGTCAGGTGTTCCATTGTTTGATGTCTCCTTCTTCTCCTCTTTCAGATGACAGCTGACTTCCGAAACATCTATGATGATGGTGTGATTGTTGAGGTTCTGATCACACAACCCATACATGGAGACATGCTGCATAAAACCAGGAGTTTGATGCAGGCTGCTGTAAGTTTTGTGTTGAGTGAAGTTTCTTTGAGGGGACTGGATAGTTGAGGGTGACACACACACACTCATTCTCAGACACGTACACATGCATACACATTCTCAGACATGTACACACATGCATATATACATTCTCACAAATACGTACACTAACATGTACACTCACATATACATACACATTCTCACAGACATGTACAATACGAACACATTTCCATGCATACACATTCTCACACATGTACAAACACACACATTAACATACACTCACATGCATACACAATCTCACAGACATGTACAGACACCCTTGAAAAATACAAAATAGCTCTATTACTGCATCACATTAAAAATTCTGCATATTTTCACAATGATCTTACTATACATATCTGAATTAACAAAACTTTTTATATTTTTTTTGCTAATAAGTAATTAAAATAAGTAATTAAAATAAGTCAATTGTTCACAATACTGCAAATGTTCACAATACTGCAAATGTTCACAACAATCTGTTCACCAATAAAATTACTAAGTAGATTTTAAATATTTTCTAATGAGTCATTAAAAGATGTCAAATTTTCATGACAATCTGTCCACCAATAAAATTTCTAAGCAGATTTTAGATATTTTTCTACTAAATCATTAAAAGATGTTAAATTTCTATGATACTGTAAGTTTACACAACAATTTGTCCATCAGTAAAATTTCTAAGCAGTTATTTTTAGATATTTTTTACTAAATCATAACAGGAGTTTAAGAGTTTAAGTCTTAATAATAAATCTTTTTTTTTTTCAGGAACCTAAGGAAACACCTCTGAATCTGGTTGGAGATTATTCCGAAAATTATGCTTCCATTTTCAACATAATTCTGTGGGGTATGGTTGTATTGATGGTAGCTCTGTTCGTGATATGTTACGGAATTTGGAACATGGACCCAGGCCGTGACAGCGTTATCTACAGAATGACCAGCCAAAGATTGAAAAAGGAATAGTTCTTGTCACATTGAGTATTAGAAAATAATTATTGAAGTTCACCTGTTGTGTGTGAAAGTTGTTTTGTGTCAGGGGAATAGGAAAATATTTCAATACAGACTTTTTGAGATAGATTGACTTTCAAGCAGTCTTACTGATGTATGTGTATATTATATACATACATAGGTGTCCCCTCAAAATTGACATCATTTGAGATGTGAATATTTGATTCGGCTATGTTATTAGATTACGAAGTGATGTCAATTTTTGGGGGCACCCTGTATATATATATATATATATATCAGTGAGGTTTGTTTTTGAAGCAATCTTACTGATGTGTGTGTGTGTGTGTTTATATATATATATATACAAACACACACACCACATCAGTAAGGTTGTTTTGGCAGTCTTAGTGAGACAACAGTCTCGTGTATGTTGTAGATCTTTAATCTTTAATCACAGCCAATCAATCAAATCAAATCAAACCAATTAATGTGTTCTAAAATATTGAACTAATTGTTAAAATTAACCAGAAACTTTATATTCTTTATTGCTAGTAAGTCTCTCTCTCTCTCATCTCTCGATCTTTCATCTCTCATGCTTTCTCATTCTTTGATCTCTGTCTCTCCCACTTATTCTCTGATCTCTCTTTTATCTCTCTATCTCTCTCTCTCTTTCCCTGCTCTTCCCCCCCCTCTCTACCACACAATTTTCAAACCTTTCTTCTCTTGAATCTATATAAATTATATAATACCGTTGAAATTAAACAATAAACCTCCTCCATTACCGAGTGTAAACCAAATACAGTTTTACCTCCATCAAATTTATGTTAAACTAAAACATGAGACTTTATAAAGTAGAAAAACTTTTTGTCTTTATAAACATTGTTTGATGATTGGGATATTTGTAACAATTTTAGGGGTAGATTTAAAGGTGTGTTTTGTATGTCTGTTTCTGTTTAAGGGATCATGTATTTTCCATTTTGACATTCCACTGTATAAATCAACAAGTTGTTATAAAAGAAAGAAAAAAAAGATGAAATGAATGTTGTTGGATTGTGGGAAGGGATGGGTGGTGGTTGCTGTTATATACTGTTGAGGCATGGAGGCCTTCACATCCATACATACAACATATGTAAGAAATGAGGGTCACCTAGAAACTTATATTTCTTTCAATTCTCTTTCATTATTGTTTTTTATTGTGATATACATTTTTTTCTTTTTTTTCTGTTTTGTTTTTTCCCAATAAAAATGTTAGTTTTATTTTATGTTTTGAGTTGTTATCCTTTAAATCCATTGGCAGTGAATTGTTCTATCTGTGGTGCTGGCTCCTGGCCTATCCTGGAGGTCAGTAGCTCTGCTTCATTACTGACCTGGTCTGTTGATGACTTGCTCCAACCCTTATTAGCATGGAAAGTGGATGATGGTGATAAACCCATTGGCAGTGAATTGTTCTCTGTGAGATGCTTGATCCTAGCCTATCCTTGTGGTCAGTAGCTCTGCTTCAGTACTGACCTGGCCTGTTGATGACCCCCTCTTCTAATCCTTATTGGATGTTAAATAATGATTATGATGATGATGAATTCTATTGTCTATGAATTGGCAGTGTTTTGTGTTGGTTAAATACCTCATTTCTACAACTTTCTATCTGTCTGTCTACCTCTCTATCTATTTATCTATATGTCTGTATCTGTCTATCAATCTATCCATATGTCTCTCTATCTATTTATCTATCTGTCCATATGACTCTCTCTGTCTATCTATCCAGTGGAGTTCAAGACCAGCTTCCCATGGGAACTCCTATACGCAGATGATCTAACGCTCATAACTGAATCAATGGCCGAACTAGAGAAGAAATTCCAAACATGGAAGCATGGCCTAGAATCAAAAGGCCTTAAAATTAACCTGTCTAAGACTAAAGTTCTAGTTTGTAGGAAGGAAAATAGGGCGCCGGTCCCATCCGGGAAATGGCCATGCTCAGTGTGTAGGAATGGAGTAGGTAGAAACTCCATTTTATGTCCCAAATGCAAAGTATGGGTGCATAAAAGATGTAGTGGGATCACAGGTAAGCTAACTAAGAACATAGATTTTATGTGGCCGGTGCTCTGGTGCAATAAGTAGCAGCAAGTGCCCACAGAATACTAGCTCATTCCATTGCACAGATGGTTCTATAGAAATAGTGGACAGCTTCCGTTACCTGGGTGACAAAATCAGCAGTGGAGGGGGGGGGTTCTGAAAGTACAGTAGCTAGAGTCAGAACTGGATGGAAAAAGTTCAGAGAGCTTATACCACTATTAGCCGCGAAAGGGTTCTCCCTAAAAATGAAAGGCAGGCTGTATGATGCCTGCATACGAACAGCAATGTTGCATGGCAGTGAGACCTGGGCATTGTGTGCAGAGGATATACGCAGACTGGAGAGGAACGAAGCTTGCATGCTCCTCTGGATGTGGAATAGTAATATATGTGAACGGCAAAGCATAAACGAACTAAGGGAAAAATTAGAAATAAGAGGGATCAGATGTTGTTTACTCGAGAGAAGACTACGTTGGTATGGTCACGTGATGCGCATGAAAGACGACGGCTGTATAAAAAAGTGCAGGGCAATAAAAATAGACGGTAGCCACGGAGTAGACAGACCCAGAAAAACCTAAGACGACTTGATAAATTCCAACCTCACACACTTACACCTCTCCAAGACAATGTCACTGGACCGAGACCTTTGGCGCTACACAGTAATAGAGAAGACCCGCCTTACCTAAGTACAATGTGAAACCTACTACAGTCAGTAGGCACCTCTAACAAAATACACCCCCCGTCCCACTACCCCACCCCATCCACACCACCCCTTTCAATGTAAAGTTATATTGGTACCACAACATCCAGCCCGAAACAAATGAGGTCGTGTAGGTGTCACAACAAAAAAACACACAGTCCACGCTGTAATATGGCCGTGTAGGTAACACGGTAAAAACCTCCCAGTTCCACACTGTAAATGTGGTTGGTGTTAGGAAGGGCATCCAGCCGTAGAAAACTCGCCAGACAGTCCTATGCGAGCAAGACAACCAATCTTGCCTCAAGTGGGAAAACTCCCGTCCAAACCCATGCAAGCATGGAATATGGACGTTAAACAATGATGATGATGATGATATATACATCCTTCTGCCTATCTATCTCTCTCCATATGCATGTCTCTATCTATCTAACTTTGTCAACCCATCTGTCAGTTTCTATAATTGTCCTGGGAAAGCTGCTACAATTTCAATTTGAAATACAGGAATGAAATCTAGTATAAAGTAAAATAAACAAAATGAAACAAAACAGCAGTTTATACTTTAACCTTATATTTCATATATTTATTGAAAAAGGGCTCACAACCTCAAAATATCATGAAATATAAAGTAAAAGTGCAAACTAGGGTCTTTCTTATTCAGTTCTACTTTCCACTCCTTTATTTCTAACTTGCATTGCACCAATTTTTCCATAACAATCTTAACCACATATTTTAGAAGGTTTCATATAATTTGTCTTAGTCTACTGTTTATTTCAATCATTGTTATACTGTCACTTGCTGTTAAATCTCGACTGTTTTGTTGAACATTTACTTACAATAAACACCTAGACAGACAGAATGGTGTGGTGTAGTATGGTGCATTGGGATGTGGTATAGTGTAGTGTGATGCATTGTAGTGTAGTGTGTTACAGCGCTATCACACACACACACACACAGATAAAAAAATAGTGTGGCGTAGTGTGTTGTGATGTACAGTGCTGCATTGTGGTGTGGTGTGTTACAGTGCCATCATAGATACAGACATACAGATGAAATGGTGTGGTGTAGTATGATGTAGTGGGATTTGGTGTGGGTTGGTGTGGTGTATAACAGACATGAAATGGGGTGGTGTGTGGTGTAGTATTATGTGGGATTTTGTGTAGTGTGGTGTGTGTTACTGTGCTATCATAGACACAGACAGACAGACAGACAAACCATATCAATACGTGTCTTATTGTCTAACCTGTCTCTTACAACTAAAACAGTTCTGGAAATGTCTAACTTTAAACAACATAACCCAGTCTCTCTGACCTGTTTTCTCAAACTGTTGCGACCAAAATAACAATTCTTTACTATCTCTGGTATCTTTTAGATTTTACATATATATGAGTGAGTGTGTTTGTGTTTTTGCTTCTTATATATATATATACACACACACACACACACACAGATAAAAAAATAGTGCGGCGTAGTGTGTTGTGATGTACAGTGGTGTGGTGTGTTACAGTGCCATCATAGATACAGACATACAGATGAAATGGTATGGTGTAGTATGATGTAGTGGGATTTGGTGTGGGTTGGTGCGGTGTATAACAGACATGAAATGGGGCTGGTGTGTGGTGTAGTATTATGTGGGATTTTGCGTAGTGTGGTGTGTGTTACTGTGCTATCATAGACACAGACAGACAGACAAACCATATCAATACGTGTCTTATTGTCTAACCTGTCTCTTACAACTAAAACAGTTCTGGAAATGTCTAACTTTAAACAACATAACCAGTCTCTCTCTGACCTGTTTTCTCAAACTGTTGCGACCAAAATAACAATTCTTTACTATCTCTGGTATCTTTTAGATTTTACATATATATGAGTGTTTGTGTTTTTGCTTCGGTATACACACACACACACACACACACATATCACTCTCACCCTCTCCTCTCTGTATAAGTGGTGCTATATATATACATACAGACACACACACACACAAACTGTCTCTAAGTCTACCTGTCTGTGTGTGTGCTTCATCCCACAGTTCGTCAGCTTACCTTACCTTGTGTGCCTGTTAAGTAAAGAAAAGTAATAAAAGAGACGACCTACTGTTGAAAGGAAAAGATGTGGAAATGAGACAGGATATTTAATTGTCATCTAATGGCGTTCATTACAATGGCCGCTTGCCGTCGTTAACAAATGAAGTCTCAGTTGTTTAATTAGACAAGAGAGGAATCGTTAACCGTTTCCACAGAGGAGCAGGTGTTGGTCTGCCACCCATTTCTTCACAGAATACATATACATATGTACTCATACACACACTAACGCATGCATATACGCACACTCATTCACTCATGCATACACATACTCATTCATTCATGCACACATAGACATACATGCACTCATGCACATACTCATTCACTCATGCATATATACATACATACATATATACATACATAAATACACGTATGTGCATACATGTACACATGTATACACACACACACAAACACTGTCATGGACATACGCACAAACACTCATTCATGCATACACGTACATGTACACGCATGTGCATACATTCATATATACACACACACATACATATATACACACATACATACATATACATATATATATACACACACACACATACATATACACATACACACACATGTATACACACATACACACACAAATATACATATATACATAATACATACACACATATACCTGACTGAAATTCTCGCTTCACCAATCAGCTGGTTTGGTTTTGTTTATTTTCAGTTACAGAATTAATACCAAAATAATCAATCTAAAAGATAATACAATCATCGATATATATATATATATATGTTGTATATATGTTATATATATGTTATATATAAAAAAATATATGTTATATATATGTGTATATGTTATATATATATATATACATGTATATATGTTATGTTATATATATATATATATGTTATGTTATATATATATGTTATGGTATATATATATATGTTATGGTATATATATATGTTATGTTATATATATATGTTATGGTATATATATATATGTTATGGTATATATATATGTTATGTTATATATATATGTTATGGTATATATATATATGTTATGGTATATATGTTATGTTATATATGTATATATGTTATGTTTATATATATATATGTTATATATGTATATATATATATATGCATATATGTTATGTTATATATATATGTATATCATATATATATATGTATATATGTAATGTTATATATATATATGTGTGTGTGTTATGTGAATATCTCTCTCTATATAAAATGATTGAAAAATATAAAAAAAAAATGATTAAAAGTATAAAATAAATGATTGGAAAATAAAAATAACCTTAAAAAATAATTAAAATAAAATAAACGAAAAGCAGTGAAAAATATTTAGAAAAAAATGGTTGAAAAATAAATAAAATTAGGGGAAAATATAAAAGAATGAAAAAAACTGAACGAAAATGTAAAAGAAACGTTTTATTCGATCATTTATCTACAATCTGTTCTTTTTTCATGGAACAAACCCACCCTTGTCAAGCAATATTGAGAGGATTTGAGGGAGAGCAGGGTTGGAGGTGGGAATGAGGTGGCTTTTTTTTTTTTCTTTCAAATTTATTTTATTTTATTTTATTTTATATATATTATTTTTTTTATTTATTTACCTATATTTACCTTTATTTATCTTTATTTAGTGTTTTTGTTTCAATTTTTGTTCGGCAATTTATGACTGACGGAAATTTGCCTAATTCGTCTTCAATCGATGGCAGCAGTTCGACTTCTTCGTCTTCTTCCAACTAAAAACAGTTAAACAGACAGAACAAGAAATAAGACGTCAAAAAGCAGACGATAGAAACCACTAAAAGTTCTGTATGTGTGTGTTTCACTGTATGTGTGTATGTGTGTGTATGTTTCAACCTGCATGTGAGTGTATGTTTCAATGTGTATGTGAGCAAGCGTATTTGGTCTGTGTGTCGTGTGCTTCTCAGAGTCGTGTGTGTGCGTGTGCCTCTCAGATTCATGTGTGTGCGTGTGCCTCTCAGAGTAAATGTGTGTGTGTGTGTGTGTGTGCCTCTCAGATTCATGTATGGCGTGTGCCTCTCAGAGTCAGTGTGCGTGTGCCTCTCAGATTCATGTATGGCGTGTGCCTCTCAGAGTCGTGTGTGCGTGTGCCTCTCAGAGTAAATGTGTGTGTGTGTGTGTGTGTGTGTGCCTCTCAGAGTAAATGTGTGAGTGTGTGCTTCTCGGAGTAAATATGTGGATGTGTGTGTAAGCGCACGATATTCAGAAATCGAGCATAATTATCATTCCTGGCTTGAAGAGAACGGAAATGCTTTCTAGTTGATAGTTAATTGCTTTAACAATAAAGTTCTTCGTAATTTACCCCCCCCCCCTTCCTCCTCATCCTTATCCTCACACACATAGATGCATACACCCATACACTTATAGATATATATACACACATACACATATAGATATATACATACAGACATATATATATATATACATACACACACATACACATGCATACGTACAGGCAGACATACAGACACATATATACTTACATATATACACATACAGACACACACATATACACCCACATGTACATACATACATACATATATATTAAACACACACACAAATATATACTAACACACGCATACATATATACGAACTCACACACAATGTACATACACACCTATATACACACATGTGCACACATTTCTACTTAGTTTTCTGGAGGCAAAACCAAACTGTAATAGATGTTATAGTCACTGTTACAGTACAGTACACTATAATAGTGGAGTGTACTGTACTGTAACTACAACAGTGTAGTGTAGCATAGAACTACACTGTATAGAACAGGTTTACATCGTTCACAACTATACTAACACAGTACACTGTATAGAACAGTGTTCCATCATACACAACACTTTATAGTACATACTACATTGTATAAACACGACTACACTGCTATTGTACTCTACAGTACAATACGGTGGATTGGCAGTATTGGTAGAGGGTCGGACGCCATGCTTTATAGCATAGAGTTACGGCCCTTTATGATCTGAGTTCAAATCCCGCCGAGGTTAACTTTGCCTTTCATCCTTACGGGGTCGATAAAGTAAAGCACCAGTAATGCACTGGGATAATTGCTGGCCTTGTGCCAAAAGAAGAAGCAATTATTACCACACTGCCACTACACACTGTATACTATATTACTGCACTGCATAGAACTGTTATATCGTACTTTACTCTACTACACTGGCACTGTACACTACACTATACAGCACTAATACAATGTACACTACAGCACTACACTGCTACTGTATACTACTACACTGCTACTGTACACATCAGTTGTACTACACTGCTTCTCTTTTATTGTCTACACTGTATAGAACAATGTTACACTGCCATCTACTCAACTACACCGCTACTGTACACATCAGTTGTACTACACTGCCTCTCTTTTATTGTCTACACTGTATAGAACAATGTTACACTGTCATCTACTCAACTACACTGCTACTGTACACATCAGTTGTACTACACTGTCTCTCTTCTATTGTCTACACTGTATAGAACAATGTTACACTGTCATCTACTCAACTACACTGCTACTGTACACATCAGTTGTACTACACTGTCTCTCTTTTATTGTCTACACTGTATAGAACAATGTTACACTGTCATCTACTCAACTACACTGCTACTGTACACTTCAGTTGTACTACACTGTCTCTCTTCTATTGTCTACACTGTATAGAACAATGTTACACTGTCATCTACTCAACTACACTGCTACTGTACACATCAGTTGTACTACACTGTCTCTCTTTTATTGTCTACACTGTATAGAACAATGTTACACTGTCATCTACTCAACTACACTGCTACTGTACACATCAGTTGTACTACACTGTCTCTCTTTTATTGTCTACACTGTATAGAACAATGTTACACTGTCATCTACTCAACTACACTGCTACTGTACACTTCAGTTGTACTACACTGTCTCTCTTCTATTGTCTACACTGTATAGAACAATGTTACACTGTCATCTACTCAACTACACTGCTACTGTACACATCAGTTGTACTACACTGCTTCTCTTTTATTGTCTACACTGTATAGAACAATGTTACACTGTCATCTACTCAACTACACTGCTACTGTACACTTCAGTTGTACTACACTGTCTCTCTTCTATTGTCTACACTGTATAGAACAATGTTACACTGTCATCTACTCAACTACACTGCTACTGTACACTTCAGTTGTACTACACTGTCTCTCTTTTATTGTCTACACTGTATAGAACAATGTTACACTGTCATCTACTCAACTACACTGCTACTGTACACATCAGTTGTACTACACTGCTTCTCTTTTATTGTCTACACTGTATAGAACAATGTTACACTGTCATCTACTCAACTACACTGCTACTGTACACTTCAGTTGTACTACACTGTCGCTCTTTTATTGTCTACACTGTATAGAACAATGTTACACTGTCATCTACTCAACTACACTGCTACTGTACACATCAGTTGTACTACACTGCTTCTCTTTTATTGTCTACACTGTATAGAACAATGTTACACTGTCATCTACTCAACTACACTGCTACTGAACACTTCAGTTGTACTACACTGTCTCTATTTTATTGTCTACACTGTATAGAACAATGTTACACTGTCATCTACTCAACTACACTGCTACTGTACACATCAGTTGTACTACACTGCTTCTCTTTTATTGTTTACACTGTATAGAACAATGTTACACTGTCATCTACTCAACTACACTGCTACTGTACACTTCAGTTGTACTACACTGTCTCTCTTTTATTGTCTACACTGTATAGAACAATGTTACACTGTCATCTACTCAACTACACTGCTACTGTACACATCAGTTGTACTACACTGCTTCTCTTTTATTGTCTACACTGTATAGAACAATGTTACACTGCCATCTACTCAACTACACTGCTACTGTACACTTCAGTTGTACTACACTGTCTCTATTTTATTATCTACACTGTATAGAACAATGTTACACTGTCATCTACTCAACTACACTGCTACTGTACACATCAGTTGTACTACACTGCTTCTCTTTTATTGTCTACACTGTATAGAACAATGTTACACTGCCATCTACTCAACTACACTGCTACTGTACACTTCAGTTGTACTACACTGTCTCTCTTTTATTATCTACACTGTATAGAACAATGTTACACTGTCATCTACTCAACTACACTGCTACTGTACACATCAGTTGTACTACACTATACACTTATAACATAGAATTTTATATGAAAAAATAGAATCCAAATCTACGTAGACCAGACAAATAGAAACCAGACTAAGGATTTCACTTCACTACCACTTGGGTCTAGGTTCAGTCCAGCTGCGAGGTTCCTTTGTCAAAAGACCTAAACTATATCCTCAAGTTGATCAATGTCTTTTCAGGAAAATTTAGTAGACGGAATTTGTACAGAAACCCATCATATATATATATGTCTCGATTCGAGCCTGGTGTACATGTGCACTGTCATCTCGGGTAACTCCACTTGGAATTACCTAGGATCCACCGCGGGTTCTTTTAAGAAAAGATGGTATGTGCACAGGCACTCAATGAAAAATCGAGCACTTATGGGTTCCACCACCCTCGCCAGAAAAATATGGGAATTGAAGGACAGCAACGCTAGCTACACTATCAACTGCTCGAAGTTGTCGGCTGCTAAAACCTATAGTACAGGGATGTCCTATTGCGGGCTGTGTGATCTTGAGCTATTGTATATCCTTAGAAATGTTAAAAGGCTACTTAATAATAAGTTAGAAAGATCTATCTTCTGCAGACATAGAATAGCCACTAAATTCATAAGATTCAAACCTCCGTGAATCGAACCAACATAACATAGCTTTAAATTAGGATACCTACTACCCACAGAAATATATTCATTAAGTATACTATTTCCTTCACAAGTCTATACCACACAATTGTCTGTAAATACCTCATCTACCAACAATCTTACTCCTTCTCTGCTGCTGCAATCATTTGATCCTAGATCCTAGTTTTTCTCATTTCACTACTACAATGTTACTTTACCTTCTTTTTGCCATAACTACAATTAGCACGCTTTTCTCTTTGCATGTATGTATATTTTTGTACGAGTGTATATTGATGTGTATGTATGTGTCTATGTTCACATATATGTGTATATATATTTATATATGTGTGTGTGTGTGTGTGTGTGTGTGTGTGTGTGTGTGTGTGTGTGTGTGTGTGTGTGTGTGTGTGTGTGTGTGTGTGTGCGTAGATATATGCGTATATTAATTCGTTAACCTCTGTATTAACTCTACAACTATTGAGCTTTGACAGTGGTCCCACTCATGTATACTGTTGAAGATGAAGAGAAAGACTGTAAAAACTAGCTTATCTTTATAATTTAAAATTGATACACACTACGATACTTTTTGCCTTATGACAGCTGATTTTCACGCCGTAACATTAGATACATTATATACCCCCCACCTAAGTAATGTCAGGGTCTCCTTAAATAGTTTATTGATAGCATTGTTGTAATAATTGTTGTTGTTATTGTTCTAATTGAATGCCATAACTACTCCATATTTTATTTTATTTTCTTGCCTGTGTATTTTCTTCATTCTCGCATGCTCCGAAGATCTGACTGGTTATAATTCTGTATTGGCGATCGAGTGACGCAAAATTAGGCGGATAGCGATCTCTAGACAGACCAGTTCAGTGAAACAAATGTAAGCTATGTGATTAAAAACTTTTTTGTATAGCAAACCATGTAAACCTTCTTTCCTGATTTATTATTACTCCAAGTGTTTACAACATAGGAATTACAGCATACCCGCAGCATCACTATGAAAACGCCTTGTTGAGTCAAACCAAGCCAAGCGTTAATATCATCCACTACCTGGAATACCATAACTGGACTTCACCTAAGTGGACTGCATTTAACTATTATTTGTTAATCCGTATATATATATATATATATATATATATATATATATATATATATATATATATATATATATATGTGTGTATATAGTTTTAATATAGAAGAGATTCTACAGGACTAGAACTGTTTCATTCGTGAGAAATCATCAGGAATCTGACTGTCCAAGTAAATATGGTGGTATTTATATCTTTTCTGGTAGTAGGAGAGGGTGGGGAGTGGGATGGGTGGAGGTCATTGGTTGAAAGAAAAGGGAATTCATTAAAAGCTAATTCTTTAAAGCTATAATTTATATTTAGAGTGACAAAGGCAGAAAGAATTCTATAAACAAGTTCAAATTGGAGTGCTACTCCTTATTTTTAAGTTTCTCTTAAGCTAACAATGCCTATATTTCAGCTGCCTATAAGATGGTTGGAGGTCAGTCATGGTTTAAAGAAAGGGTTTCAAGAAAGGGGAATTCTTTAAAAGCTCATTCTTTACTTAGAGTGAGATTCCTAATGATTTCTCACGAATGAAACAGTTCTAGTCCTGTAGAATCTCTTCGATATTAAAACTTTTATACTCTGCTATGTATTGAGTACCTTACTTACTGTAGTTACCTCCGATTCAACCCGGAATAACTTACCTATATATATATATATATATATATATATATATATATATAGTAAAAAATTGAACGGGAACAAAACAGAGAGGCAGTACGAACAAAGGTTTATAAGTTTCACGCTCTTGAGAGTGGGGTGGTGGTGGGGAACGACGTTTCGGGCATAAGCCCTTCTTCAGGTGAAAAGTGTGTGGGAAGAGAGTTCCAAGGGTGTGTAGGGGAGTGGTGGAGAGACATATAGAAAAAAGGGGGTGAGAGGAAACGGTACAAATGAAATTAAATATAAAAGCATAATAAAAATAAAAATAAACATGAAGTAAAACAGGTGAGGGAAGGTTGTGGGGCGTGTAGGGGGTGGAGTGGGGAGAGGGAGGCGGGGTGTCCGAGCGGGGAGGGCTGAAGGTGGTGTGTGTGTGTAGGTGTACGTGTGTGTGTGTGTTTGTGAAAGTAAGAGTTGGGGGAAGAACGGGGTTGCATGTTCAGGAAGAGGTGTGTGTGGGGTGGGGTGTAGGTCGGTGTGTGTGCGTGTGTGGATGAGGAGGGGTCAGAGAGGTGGGGGAGATTCCGGAGGCTGAGTGTGTAAATATGTGGTGGTACGCACGTGTGTGTGGTGTTTATGCGTGTTGTGGATGTAGGTGGCGTGTGGGAAAAAATGTTTTTGAATGTATGTCAGTGGGTGAGTCCTTAAGGTAGTTCCGTAGAGGATGTGGTGGAATGCTGGGTAATATCCTTGGGATGTGGTTGATTCTAGGGATCGATGTCCAATATGTGTAATCCATGGTTGGGTTGGTCGGAAGAGGGGAGATGTGGGCTGCGCGCGCAACAGGAAGTGGTCAGAGGGTCAAGGCAGGAGGAGGGTTGTGTGTCTGTGTGTGCGGGGAGGTGGTCAGAGATAAGGGCATAGCAGCAGTCGTGGAGAATGGTAAGTGAAGAAAGTCGGTGTGTCAGTGTGTGCTGAGATGCGGTGGACAGGGGAGAGGATGGGTAGGTGTGAAAGTTGGAGTGAGGGGGGGGGGGGTATTAGTAGAGGTGTTAGTGGGATGTGTGTGTGTGTGAGAAAGGGTGTGGGTGGAGCAGGGAGAGAAGGGTGTGGGGGCCGGTGGAGGGAGTGTAGTGTACTGGTGTGTGTGTGAGTGTTTGGATGAGTGTGTGTGTGGTGAGAGGGGGGGGGGGGGGTTAGTGGGTGTTAGTATACTGGTGGTGGGGAAAGGGTTGAATGCGGGTGTGAGTGGGGGTCAGTGGTGGTAGGGTGTGTAGAGTGGGTGGTGTAGTGGGTGTGTGTGTTCGTGTGCGTAGGGTTGGGGGGTGTTAGTGATGTTAGTTGCGTGTAGAGTGGGTGGTGTAAGTGGGTGTGTGTGTTCGTGTGCGTGGGTTCGGGGGGTGTTAGTGATGTTAGTTGCGGGGTGGTGGGGAGGATGTGTGGGGGTGAGGGTTAGTGGTGGTAGTAGGGTGTGTGTTTAGTGTGAGCGCGTGTATATATGTACCGGTGGGTGTGTGCGTGTGATAAGGGGAGGGGGGAGAAGAAGGGAGGGATGTTAGTATGTTAGTTGGGGAAGGGTGGTCGGGTGTGGGGTGGAGGTGTTAGTATTGTTAGTTGTGGGGTGGGCGGTGAAAAGGAGGGGTGTGTTAGTGGCGTTAGTGGGGGATATGTGGGGGGGAGGCGGTCGAAGGTTAAAGGAATAAGGGTGGGGAGTTCAGGCCGGGGGGAGTGTGGGTCTGTAGGGTGAAGATGGTTCGTTGTTCGACTCTGACGAGAGTGGCGGGTGTTCCGTGGCATTGGAGTAGGCCACACACTGTGAGGTGGTGCGCGGAATGTCCAGGGGCACCAAAGTGGCGGGCGATGGGGGAACTACCACCGAATATCTCGGAGGTGTTCGGTAAACCGATCCGCCAGGCGACGTCCAGTCTGTCCGATGTAGGTTGCGCGAAGTCCGTCGACTAGGTTGGAGGAGGTGCAGCGGAAGGCATGTCGGACAGAGAGAGAGAGTGGCCGTTGAGACCCTGGAAGGTGGTGGTGTTGGTGATGTGGGGACAGGTGTTGCAACGGGGCCTGGAACAGGGAAGGGAACCGGAGGGGGAAGGAGAGCGTAGGTTAGGGGTAGGGAGCTGTGGACGAGGAGGGTGCGGAGATTGCGTGCGCGTTTGAAGGAGGGGAGTGGTGGGGCTGGGAAGATGTGGGAGGTGGAGGGGTCGGACTGGAGGCGTCGAAATAGGCGGAGGATGGTGCGGTGGAGGGGTATGGTGGAGGGGTGGTAGGTGATGGGGAAGGGGAGACGGTGGGTGGGTGTGCGGTGGCGTGGGGTGAGGGTGATGGAGCGGTGGACAGCACGGGCGTGGGTGAGAGCGGTGTGGACGAGAGAGGGGGGTAACCTCTGCGGATGAAATGGCTGACTAGGGAAAGGGCCTGGAACTCAAAGTCAGCATCTCGGCTACAGAGGCGGCGGATCCTGAGGAGTTGGGAGTAGGGAATAGAGTGTTTAGTGTGTGTGGGGTGGGAAGAGGTGAAGTCGAGGTAGGAGTGGGAGTCGGTGGGTTTGAATTAGGCGGAGGTGACAGGGAGTGGTGGGAGGGGTCGAAGGCGACTGAGATGTCTAAGAAGTGGACGTGGGTGCTGATATACATATATATATATATATATATACATATATATATATATACGTATATACATTATATGTATAACGTATAGATATATATATATATGTATATATATATGTATATATATATATATATATATATAAATATATATATATGTATATATATATGTATATATATATATATAAATATATATATATGTATATATATATATATATATATGTATATATGTATATATATATATATATATATATATATATATACACACATATATATATACACACATATATATATATATATACATATATATATACATATATATATATATATATATATACATATATATATATGTATATATATATATATATATGTATATATATATATATATATATATATATATATATATATATATATATATACACATATATAAATAGACATATAAATATATATATATATGAATTAACAATAACCAGGATTTAAATTAAACCATCTATTTGATTGACGATTGTTTCGTTAAAACAACAGGAATATCCATTTCTGTTATTATAATAAAATCAGAATCCATTAAACAAAAGTAATATTTACCATTACATGTCCATAAAACAATCACTGGAAAGATTATTATAACAGGAGTGATATTGCTGTTATTTTAACGAAATGTTCGTCAATCAAATAAAAGGTTTATTTTAAATCTTGGTTATTCTATATTCTTTTATGTAAGTAATCTCTGATATTGTAAAACTACCGTGATTGGAGATTTACCGATTGGATAAAATTCTGAACTGTCATTTACCTATCTTGCTGTAGCTACCTT
>OZ024749.1:28801371-28803871 GCA_964016885.1 Eledone cirrhosa | reverse complement strand
GGCCGACAATTTGCATTATCACATCACCCGCAACATTTGGCTTCCTAATTCTCCAGATCTCAATCCATTGGACTACTATGTATGGAGCATCGTTGAGAAAAATGTCAATGAATATCGTCATAGCACCAAAGATTCTTTGAAAGCCGCCATAGTTCGAGTCATGTTCGATATGAACAAGGACCATTTAATCCGAGCTTGTAAACGATTTCGACCCCGTGTAGAGGCAGTTATTGATGCTTATGGCGATTTTGTTGAATGAAATTATTAAATTGATAATTTAGCTTTATGTTTATGTTATTTTTATAAGAATACAGGTTTTTTTCTGTTATTATATAAACGTTTTTTTAAAACCATAAATCTGTCCTCAAATACCGTCCGCACCCTGTATATATATATATACATACATGTATATCTATCTATATATATATGTGTGTGCGTGTGTTTCCATCCACCAAATTGGTCAACTCAAGTCTATAGTAAACAGTTAATCAAGGGTGTAATGGTGTGGGATTGAACCCACAATGACATGGTTGTCAAACGAACTCCCTAACAGCACAACCATGCCTTTATTTATTTATTTATTTATTTGTTTATTTATTTTATTTTATTTTATTTTATTTATTTATAGATTTCTGTAGTAAGAATGTCTGTCTGACACTCCTCTCGTATTCCCCACACCCCTTAAGAAACCTCTTCGATTATTCTGTGGTAGCCTAGTTTGTTTTGGTTGAGGTAGGGGAGTGTATGTGGAGGAGGGTGTTTAACAGATCCGTTGTTGATGAATGAATAGTGACTACAGTGATCGATATAACACTGTCAACTGATTGATTGGTGATGTTGGCGGTGGTGATGGTGGTTGTGTTGGTAGTGATGATGAAGAAGATGATGATGATGACGACGATGATGATGGTGTTGATGATGATGATGATGATGATGATGATGATGATGATGATGATGATGATGATGATGATAGTGGTGGTGGTGGTGATGGTGGTGATGGAGATGATGACGATGACGACGATGACGATGATGTTGATGATGATGATGGTGGTGGTGGTGGTGGTGGTGATGGTGATGGTGATGGAGATGATGATGATGGTGATGATGATGGTGGTGGTGGTGTTGGTGGTGGTGGTGATGGTGTTGGAGATGATGATGATGATGACGACGATGATGCTAATGGTGGTGATGGTGATGATGATGATGGTGGTGATGGTGATGATGATGAAGATGATGGTGATGGTGATGATGATAAGAACGTGTCTACTAATGTTGATAGCTGTTGTGGTTCTGGTGCTAAACAACAACAACAACAACAACAATATCAAAAACAGCAAAAGATAACATTACCACCACCATCACTCCCACCATCACTACCACCACCACCACCACCACCACCACCATCACTACCATCACCACCACCATCACTCCCACCATCACTACCACCACCACCACCACCACCACCACCACCACCACCACCACCACCACCAACCACAACAACAACAACACCATCCATCACCACCACCACCACCACCACCACCACCACCACCACCACCACCACCACCACCACCATCACTACCACCGCCACCAACAACAACAACACCACCACCGCCACCATCACTACCACCACCACCAACAACAACACCACCACCACCACCACCATCACTACCATCACCACCACCACCACCACCACCACCACCACCACCACCACCACCACCACCACCACCACCACCACCACCACCACCACCAACAACAACAACAACACCACCATCACTTCCACTACCACTACCACCACCACTACCACCACCACCACAGCACCACCATTACTACCACGACCATTACCAACAACAACAAAAGTTAACAAAAATATTAAAGAAAATGTTCAACCAAAAAAATTACGAAAATATTTATTTATTCATTTATATATTGTATTTTTTTTTACTGTAGTCGCTGCAGTTATTGCTGTTGTTGTCGTTGTTGTTGTTATCGTTGTTGTTGTTGTTGTCGTTGTTGTTGCTGTCGTTTTTGTTATTGTTGTTTTTTGTTGTTGTTGTTACTACTGCTGTTGTTGTTGCTGCCGTTATTGTTACTGTTGTTGTTACTGCTGCTGTTACTGTTGTTGTTGTTGTTGTTGACCAATTGAGATAATGTAACAATCACTCCATTACAGAGACAGTTGCTAATATATTACAAAATTCTTCTCATTTTCCTAAAATCTCGGAACCATTTAGAGAGAAGAGACGATAGATTCTAGCAATGGTGATTGGCATTACCGGAAGTTCATTCTCTTCTATTGGAGATACATGTACTGTACAGAACCATTTGAATTCGAAACGATAATTTTGGGGATATTTGATTGGATAACATAGGTCAAAGAACGTGAAAAACAAGAAAAAATCTGGTTTCTATAAAAATATGTGTAAAGGTGTCATAATTGGTCGATGAGTAGGACAGAGGATGTTGTGGCGTTCATTCCATGTCCTAGGAGGACATTAGCTTT
>OZ024749.1:28786371-28788871 GCA_964016885.1 Eledone cirrhosa | reverse complement strand
CCCATATATATATATATATATATATATATATATATATATATACGTTATTCCGGGTTGAGTCGGAGGTAACCACAGTAAGTAAGGTACTCAATACATTGCAGAGTATAAAAGTTTTAATATAGATGAGATTCTACAGGACTAGAACTGTTTCATTCTTTAGAAATCATCAAGAATCTCTGATGATTTCTAAAGAATGAAACAGTTCTAGTCCTGTAGAATCTCATATATATATATATATATATATATATATATATAGGAAAATGTTAGACCCCGACAGCAGAGTTCAAGCCGTTTCGTCGAAACGGCTTGAGCTCTGCCGTCGGGGTCTAATATTTTCCTATTACCCACTCTACTACCCTAAGTATTGAGTACTCTGGTGCGTTATGGTTCATCTGGTTCCTTACCACACCTCCTTCGTTATATATATATATGTAGTTATATAGTAAGGTGTATTATTGGTTGTGTCATACGGTCCAATAAACTTTTGTTAGCAATATTAAGTTCTCCACGCTTTTGTATATCTCCAGTTCCATTTAAGGGAACAGCTAGATGATGTAAAACGGAGTATTTGTATCAAAATAAAGATCCGAAGGCATGGTATAAATTTCCAATCATTTTAATCACGACACATGTTTCAATAAGGGATAGATCGATGGTGCGGCCATGATCGATTATCACTGATCTCGTCAGGTGAAAATGAATTGTCTTCAAATTCATTTTCACCTGACGAGATCAGTGATAATCGATCATGGCCGCACGATCGATCTATCTCTTATTGAAACATGTGTCGTGATTAAAATGATTGGAAATTTATACTATGCCTTCGGATCTTTATTTTGATATATATATATATATATATATATATGTATATATATGTAAAAAGTAAACAGAAATAACAACAAAATCGGTACAGTGTATGGAAGGGATATATTAGGTTAACGTTTGATATAGCAGGAAGAGGGTCTTAACGTTTCGGACGCTAGTCCTTCGTCAGAAGAAAGAATGAGAAATAAGATAGATTGAGGGGACGTGTGGGTTGGAATTGGAAAAAATGTCTTTAGATAAAAATAACAGGTCCATTCATGTTGACATCTCTTGCAAAATACATGAATGGACGTGTTTTTTCTCTAGAATGTTTTGTTTTGTTTCTACTACGGCCAGTCTCCTCTACATTTCTATTTCTTCTTTACTTTCTCATTCTATTTTCTGATGAAGGACTAGTGTCCGAAACGTTAAGACTCTTTTCTTACAATATCAAGCGTAAAACTAAAATTAAAAATATATTTCTTCATTGTACTGTGTCGTTTGCTTTGTTATTTCTGTTTACCTTTTGTATATATATACGGCAACTAAGCATGTTTTCGTCGGTACTATCATGAAACTTTGAGTACCGTCGAAAACATATATTAGATGCCATCCATCTTAAGTAATATAAGTAATATAAAAATACCTGTATGTTATACACGGTTTATATATATATATATATATAACGAAGGAAATGTGGTAAGGAACCAGGTGGACCATAACGCACCGAAGTACTCAATACTTAGGGTAGTAGAGTGGGTAATAGGAACGAGTAGGGCCCCGACGGCTGAGCTCAAGCCGTTTCGACGGCTAATTCTGGACAGAATTAGCCGTCGAAACGGCTTGAGCTCAGCCGTCGGGGTCCTACTCGTTCCTATATATATATATATATATATATATATATATATATATATATATATAATTAAGTTAAAAATGTACATCTACATATGCATACTGAAATACTAGTATGCATATGAATACATACACGTATACATATGTAGATGTACCAAGTCTTTCACTGGTTATTAGTCTGCCCACTACTAATTTTCATAGAAAAAGCATATAACGATATGTGCTTTTACGATTCTCCAGAAAGGCCGGTAGATAGGTAAATATTGCTGATGAGTTGTAACAACAACGAAACTAGTTCAATATTCCTTGTCTGGCTTTCTGGAGAATAGAGGAAAGGTGTTTCCTCGAAAACCAGTATGACTCTAAAAACCGGTTTGTCTGTGTGTTTACATACAGAATAGCTGGATTACTCACAGTAAAGTAACCAGTGAAAGACTTGGTACATCTACATATGTATACGTGTGTGTATTCATATGCATACTAGTATTTCAGTATGCATATGTAGATGTACATTTTTAACTTAATTGTTTAAGCGTCAGTCATACAAAAGTGAGTTACAAACGAAACGAAATTTAATTTCGTTTCGTTATTTGTTTATATATATATATATATATATATACACATGTGTGTGTATACCCATAAATATTAGAAAGCAGCGGGGGAATTTGAAAACTGAATTAGTAACTTCACTGTATCTTTTTAACTACAGAAATTAGACACAAAGCCAATAATTTTATGGGTGGGGAATCTCGATCAAATCGACCTCAGTGTGTTACTGGTACTTTATTTTATCGACTCCTTAATGATGAAAGGCAAAGCTAACTTCGGCGGGATTTGAACTCAG
>OZ024749.1:28779626-28781171 GCA_964016885.1 Eledone cirrhosa | reverse complement strand
TAAAGGATTTGAGGTTACGGCTGATGGCAGTGGTTGTGGGTAGTGGTGGTAGGTGGTGGTGTAGGTGGCTGTTATGGTGGCGGCGGTGTAGGGTGATGGTGTTGGCAGTGGGGGTGTGGTGGGTGGCGGTGGTGTGGTGGTGGTGGTGGTGGTATTGTTGTCGTTGATGGATGGTGGTGGTGGTGGTGGTGTTGGCAGTCGTGGTAGTAATGGTGGTGGTGGCAATGGTGGTGGGGGTTGTATTTCTATTTCTTTTTTCCTTTCTTAATTTATGTACATAATGGAAATTTATGATGTAAAAATATAATTTCATTTCAATTGATAAAAAGATGTAATTGAAGGTAGAATAGAAACAGTTAAAAGACGACTTCCTCTTCTCCTTATCTTTCTCTCTATATCTCTCACTAATTTTCTCTCTCGCTTTCTCTCTCTCTCTCCCTCTCCTCCCCCCCTCTCTCTCTCTCTCTCTCTCTCTCTCTGTTTCTCGCTCTCTCTCTCTGTTTCTCGCTCTCTCTCCTTCTCTCTCTCACTCTTTCTCGCTCTCTTCCTTCTCTCTCTCTGTCTCTCCCGTGAACTGAATAGAGAGGAATCAGGGAGAGGATAGAAAGGAGAGTAGTAGAGATGGGAGAGAAAAGGAAATAAAGGAGGGATAGATAGATAGATAGATAGATAGATAGATAGATAGATAGATAGATAGATAAAGAGAGAGAGAGAGAGAGAGAGAGAGAGAGAGAGAGGAGGAGAGAGAGAGAGAGAGGAGAGAGTATGGAGTGAATGAAAGAGAAAAGGGAAAGAAAAAAGAGAAAGGGAGAGAGAGGGGGGGGGGATTAAGGAATGGAGTCGGAGAGGTTAATGGTTTGTATTGGGAGTTTCACTTACTAATATTCATTATTATTGGATTGGCAGCACTAACCGGTAGAGCGTCGGACAACATGCTTTGTGGCATAGAGTCACGACTCATTACATTCTGAGTTCAAATCAGTACTATCAAAATAAAGTACCAGTAACGCACTGGGGTCGATTTAATCGACTTTCCCCTCCCACAAAATTATTTGCCTTGTGCCCAAATCAGAAACCATGGATTGGCTGTATTGGTAGAGTATCGGATGCCATGCTTTGGCGCATAGAGTTACGGCCCTTGCCATTCTGAGTTCAAATCCCGCCGAGGTTAACTTTGCCTTTCATCCTTACGGGGTCGATAAAATAAAGTACCAGTAATACACTGGGTAATTTTCTGGCCTTGTGCCTAAAGTAGAAACAATTATTATAAATAGCGGATTGGCAGCAATCGGTAGAGCATCGGACAACATGCTTTGTGGCATAGAGTTACGTCTCTTTACGCTCTGAGTTCAAATTCCGCCGAGCTTAGCTTTACCCTTTCATCCTTATGAGGGGTCGATAAAATAAAGTATCAGTAACATCCAGAGGTCGATTTAATCGCCTTTCCCCATCCCCAAATTGTTGGCCTTCTTCCTAAATAAGAAACGTGGATTGACAGTATTGGTAGAGTGTCGGATGCCATGCTTTGGCGCATAGAGTTACGGC
>OZ024749.1:28769626-28774626 GCA_964016885.1 Eledone cirrhosa | reverse complement strand
ATATAATAATGATAATATAATATATATGTACAACTTTAATAATAACAACAGCAATAACAACAACAACAACGACGACAACGAGAGAAGAAGAAAAAGATGAAGCAAAAAGAGAATAAAAATAAAACAAAAATGATAACCGTGAAAACCAACGAAAACCAAAATAAAGCGAAACAGTGTGTGTATATATGTATATATGTATTTGTGTGTATATGTGTGCATATAAGTATATATGTGTGAGTATATTTACATATATATATATATATATATATACATATAACTAACAACTAGTTATCGCTCTACATGGCTGAATACAATAAACACACACACGCACATATATATATATATATTTATATATATATATATACATATATATATATATACATATATATATATACATATATATATATAAATATATATATATACATATATATATATATATATATATATATATTTATACATATATAAAAGGAACGATCGACATTCGTCAAATCGGACCGAGGAAACAATGTTTCCATTGGTCTTTCCAATTGCTAATACTATCTATCGGTCGCAACTCTAGGTAGAAGGAGCAACGTGAAATAAAGTGTCTTGCTCAAGGACATAACGCATCGCCCGGTCCGAGAATCGAACTCACAACCTCACGATTGAGAATCCAATTCTCTAACCACTCAGCCACACGCCTTATATATATATTATATATGTATATATATACTGTATATATATACATAGACACATAATATATACATATATACATATATATGTGTGTGTATGTGTGTGTCTTCAAAAATGGTTTACAATTGGTGTAGTTGAACGTTTTTTCCAATGACTTCACTACACAATGTAATTGGTAAATAGTAACGATAAAATGGTAAATGACAGCAATGAGAAAAACGCTAAATTATCTTTGCACCAGAAAATATTCTTTACAAGAAATATTTCCATATGATTTATGTTAAATCATTGTCATCATTTTTATTATTATTGTCTTTGTTATTGTTGTTTCGCTGTTGTTGCTGATATTCGCCATGTTTTTGTATTTCTATTAAATTCTTTCTACATATTTTTCAATTGTATTTCGTGTTTATGTTTATGGGGAATTCATCGGAGTATGCAATATAAATATATGTATGTATACGTTTGCATATATATATATATATATATATATGTGTGTGTGTGAGTGTGTGTGTGTGTGTGTGTGTGTGTGTGTGTGTGTGTGTGTGTGTGTGTGTGTGTGTGTGTGTGTGTGTGTGTGTGTGTATGCATGCTTGTATATATGAATATAATGTATATGTGCGTGTAGGTATATTATATGAATGTGCATACGTACACTTGTATAATGTACTGATATCGTTCCACTTATATGTATGAGTATATATATGTATATATATATATATATATATATATATATATATATATACTCATACATATATATATATATAATATATATATATATAATATATAATACAGAGTACACACAACCTCTAACTGGTACCTAAAACGATAACTTGTTATCCCATATATATATATATATATATATATTCTTTTCTCTCTTCTATTTGACGTCTTCATTGGGATGACATTTTTAGAATGTTCTACCGTTGATTTATAAAGAAAATGAAGTCCTCCAATGAAACCCTCTTTAAACTGTCTTTTATACAAGGCGGGCGGTGTTTGTAATAGTCTGGAACCCTGTTAAAAACTCTTCAATGGTGCTCTGAAGCTGGGACAAGAATGAAATCGTGCACTTATGAATAGCAATAGGGCATCCGATGGGCTTCCATACAATTCCCGTCTACCAAATTTCCATTGCAAGATTTTGCTCGTTTCTATGTCACAATAAAAGAATTTTCACCAAGGTTCCACACACTGGGATTGAACTTAAATCTAGGGAGTTTTGAAGCGAGCCCCCTAACCAAATATTTATACTTTTGTAATGGAGTCGACATGGCTAAATGGTTAAGCTATTCAATTTACAATCATGCGATTCTGTGTTCGATCCTGTTACGTGACGACATGAGCAAGTATCTTTTTCGATCCAAGCCTTGTGAGTAGAATTAGGTAGATTTAAATTGCTTGGACTCTCCTTGGATGGGTTGTACTTCTAAATCAAAGGGTTGACGTGTCACACACTGTGCATACTGCATGTCCCTTAGTATCACGTTTAAATGTACACACGTCTGTGGAATACTCAGCCAATTATACGTTAATTTAATTAGTGGGTGGTTCAGTTGATCGAACAACTGGAACACTCAACGTCGGAACCGACGGAAGTCCATATACGTACATTCTTGCACGTTGTACAGATAAGGTGAATCTATCTATCTGTCTAACTGCCTGACTCTCTCTTTCACACACTCTACCTCTCTCATTCTCTCTGTATATATATATATATATATATATAATTGTTTCTACTTTAGGCACAAGGCCAGCAATTACCAGTGCATTACTGGTACTTTATTTTATCGACCCCGTAAGGATGAAAGGCAAAGTCAACCTCGGCGGGATTTGAACTCAGAAGGTAAAGGGACGTAACTATGCTGGAAAGCATGGCGTCCGACCCTCTACCGATACTGCCAATCCACCGCCCTTATATATATATAATATATATATAATATATATATATACATATATTATATATAAATTTTTTTATTTCATTACTTTTTACTGGAAGCCTCATTAGATTGCGGTCATGTTGATGCACCCTCAATGTGCATGTATATGTGCGTCTATCTATGAATATATATATATATATATATATATATATATATATATATATATATATAGAATGTGTAAGCCATAGAAAGCCATAAATAGAACACACAAAGCCATATAGTGTGGTGGGGGTAGTAGCTAGCCAGTAGTACGTATATTATATTTCCTTGGCCAGTGTTAAAAGCCAGTCAATTTGAAGAGTTAAAATCCGACATCAAAATCTGCGGAAATTGGACGGCACCAATCAGTAAGTATTTTGTCTTGTCAATACAAGTTGGTGTCAATAATTCCAGTAACCTTTACCGTAATCTTCCTCTACTCACAGCCACTTGCTTTCAAGCTCTCTCTCTCTTTCTTTCTCTCTCTCTCTCTCTCTCTCTCCCTCTATCTATCTCTCTTTATCTCTCTCTCCATCTCCCCTCCACCGCCCCCTCTCTCGTTATCATCTATCTGTCTGTCTGTTCCTGTATCTATCTACCTGTATCTCTCGAATATCTCTCTCTCTCCCTTTCTCTCTCCCTCTCCCTCTCTCTCTCCCTCTCTCTCTTCTCCCCCCCCTCTCTCGTTATCTATCTGTCTGTCTGTTCTTCTATCTATCTCTCGAATATCTCTCTCTCCCTTTCTCTCTCCCTCTCCCTCTCTCTCTCCCTCTCCTTCCCCCTTCTCTCTCCCTCTCTCTCTCTCGTTATCTATCTATCTGTCTGTTCTTCTATCTATCTATCCACCTATATCTCTCGAATATCTCTCTCTCCTGCTCTCTCTCCCTCCCTCTCTCTGTCTCTTCCCCTCTCTCCCCTTCTCTCTCCCTCTCTCTCTCGTTATCTATCTATCCACCTATATCTCTCGAATATCTCTCTCTCCTGCTCTCTCTCCCTCTCCCTCTCTCTCTTCCCCTCTCTCCCCATCTCTCTCTCTCTCTCTCTCGTTATCTATCTATCTGTCTGTTCCTCTATCTATCTATCCACCTATATCTCTCGAATATCTCTCTCTCCTGCTCTCTCTCCCTCCCTCTCTCTCACACTCACTTCCTCACTCTTCCTCTCTCTCTCTCTCTCACTCTCTGTCTCTCTTTCATCAATTTATCTCTTATCCCCCATCTCTTCTTTACTATTCACCCAGCAGCCATGTCAGATATTTCTAATTGACTGGCCTCCAATTTGAAACCTGATTGAATAATGATCGAAGTGATTGACGTGTATAGATTAACCTAAAGTAGAGACTGTCAGATGGCTGGCAGGGCTTCAAAACCGAGTGTAAGACACTTTTGGACAGCAGTCAGCCCAGATCAATGCTTTGTATCGGCGGCTCCGAACGAGAAACATTTCTTCTCGTTTTCATATTGAACAGACAAGATAACGTCTGTGTGTATATGTGTCTCTGTATCTATGGTGTGTGTGTGTGTCTGTGTGTGGAGATGTCTGTATGTGTAGGTGTGTAAGTGTATGTGGGTATGTATGTGTGTGTAGGTGTAGATGTATGTGTGTGTGTGTGTGTGTGTGTGTGTGTGTGTGTGTGTGTGGAGGTGTCTGTGTGTGGAGGTGTCTGTGTGTGGAGATGTCTGTATGTGTAGGTGTGTAAGTGTATGTGGGTATGTATGTGTGTGTAGGTGTAGATGTATGTGTGTGTGTGTGTGTCTGTGTGTGGAGGTGTCTGTGTGTGGAGATGTCTGTATGTGTAGGCGTGTAAGTGTATGTGGGTATGTATGTGTGTGTAGGTGTAGATGTATGTGTGTGAGTGTGTGTCTGTGTGTGGAGGTGTCTGTGTGTGGAGATGTCTGTATGTGTAGGTGTGTAAGTGTATGTGGGTATGTATGTGTGTGTAGGTGTAGATGTATGTGTGTGTGTATGTGTCTGTGTGTGGAGGTGTCTGTGTGTGGAGATGTCTGTATGTGTAGGTGTGTAAGTGTATGTGGGTATGTATGTGTGTAGGTGTAGATGTATGTGTGTGTCTGTGTGTGGAGGTGTCTGTGTGTGAAGATGTCTGTATGTGTAGGTGTGTAAGTGTATGTGGGTATGTATGTGTGTAGGTGTAGATGTATGTGTGTGTCTGTGTGTGGAGGTGTCTGTGTGTGGAGATGTCTGTATGTGTAGGTGTGTAAGTGTATGTGGGTATATATGTGTGTGTAGGTGTAGATGTATGTGTGTGTGTGTGTCTGTGTATGGAGGTGTCTGTGTGTGGAGATGTCTGTATGTGTAGGTGTGTAAGTGTATGTGGGTATGTATGTGTGTGTAGGTGTAGATGTATGTGTGTGTGTGTGTGTCTGTGTGTGGAGGTGTCTGTGTGTGGAG
>OZ024749.1:28754626-28757126 GCA_964016885.1 Eledone cirrhosa | reverse complement strand
GATAGATTTCTTTATTAGCCACAGGGGCACAAAAGAAGGGGACAAATACAAAGGGGGAAGTTTACATACAATAAAAACGTGTAAAATATTATCACAAATGGAATTTAAAAAGTTAGTCGATTTTCCCCAATAGAGGGAGACAGTTTATATGGGTAACACATACCCCCGAAAAAAAATGTGCAACCCTCATCTCCAGGAGTACGAAGAGCTTGTACTCCTTTCCTCTCCTCCTCCTTTTCCTCAACCTACAGGCTGATATAGAGAGAAGGCCCATTCACTCGGGCCATTCTCGCCACTTTCACCCACCTTTCATAAAACTTGCTGGGGTACAGCACCTCTCTCTCCATCCTGATTCTTCTTCCAAAGTGGTATTTGAAAAAAAGAATCAGATAGATAGATAGATAGATAGATAGATAGATAGATAGATAGATAGATAGATCGATAGATAGATATAAATACTGGCGTATGAATCAAAGGAATTAAAACGAACTCGAAGATCATTGAAATGAATGCTGCTATGTAGAGTTTTAATGCTAGTGATGGTGTGTGACGGCAAGAATTAGATGAAAAGGCGTGTTGATAGTGGAACGACCGTTTCAGGTTCAGCCCCTCATCGCGGAAATTTGGAGAAATGTGTTAGAACGATGTATATAGGCATGTCTCTGAAAGGATGATGATGATAATGATGATGATGATGCCACTTTGCTTCCCTTCCTCCTTCTCAGCCTCTCTATCTCTATATTATGTAAATATATGTATAGATATCTATATATATATATACATACATATATCTAACACATACATATATATATATATATGTATATATATGTATACATATATATATATATATATATATATATATATATATATATATATATATATATATATATATATATATATATATGTATATATGTATATATATATATATATATATATATATTATATATATGTATATATATATATATATATATATATATATATATATATATATATATATATATATATATATATACATATATATATATACATGTATATATACATATAATATATATGAATACATATGTACATATATATACATATATATATATATATGTATATATACATATATATATATATATATATCTGTGTGTGTGTGTGTATTTATATATATAATATATATATATTTGTTTCTACTTTTGGCACAAGGCCAGCAATTATCCCAGTGTATTACTGGTACTTTATTTTATCGACCCCGTAAGGATGAAAGGGAAAGCTAACCTCGGCGGGATTATATACATATATATAAGAAAATGAGGATTTTTTTTTTTTTTTTTTAAATGTTTAATGAAATGTACTACAAGGGTTAAAGTATAAGGAAATGAAATTGAAAATGTAACTGGAGTCATTTAAGAATATTTATTTATTTACTTTACCGGTTTCACAGTTATGGTTTTCAAAATTAAAATTGAGATGGAGGGTTTGTGTTTCTGGTGTGGTTTGACTCATATATATATATATATATATATATATATATATATAATATAGATGAGATTCTACAGGACTAGAACTGTTTCATTCTTTAGAAATCATCAGGAATCTGGGTATCAAAAAATAAGTATACCCAGATTCCTGATGATTTCTAAAGAATGAAACAGTTCTAGTCCTGTAGAATCTCATCTATATTAAAACTTTTATACTCTGCAATGTATTGAGTACCTTACTTACTGTGGTTACCTCCGATTCAACCCGGAATAACGTAATATATATATATATATAAATATATATATATATATATATATATATATATATATATATATATATATATATATATATATATATATATATATATATATATATATATATATATATATATATATATATATATATATATATATATATATGACGATGTTGCAGATGTGCAACGAAAGAACTTTGATAGACTATATATATGTGTTTGTGTCTATATTGTGTCTGTATTTTTGACCGTTGGTCAGTCAATGGCAACATTGAGGTCCGAATAAATTAAATTAACCGATATAAAAGACACAGAAGCGAAAACCAACCAAACAGTGAGTGTGTTCTGTTATGAATTCTGGCAATATTACACAAATATGACCCTCCCCAAGTATAACTATATATATATATATATATATATATATATATATATATATATATATATATATATATATATATATATAAAAATAACAGATTAAAGCTTAAGCAAAATATAACCTCTACGGTTCTTATATATTTGATATATATTTATCCTTATCGAGCCCTCTTTGGATTTTAGTCTTCAAATTTATTATTATTACTATTATTATTATTATTACTATATATATATATATATATATATATATATATATATATATATATATATATATATATCCATAAAAAAAATATATATATACATACATACCTACATATATATATATAGATAGATAGATATATATATAAATGCATCCATAAAAAAATATATATACATACATACATACATATATATATATATATATATATATAT
>OZ024749.1:28732126-28734626 GCA_964016885.1 Eledone cirrhosa | reverse complement strand
AGGGGCTCTAGTGTCAGTGCATACATCAGATACAAGAGGGGACACCTTTAAATGACCTAGAGCATAATACTTAAGGGTTCTGATTGGTGGCCATTTACTTAGGCCACAGAGCAAATGCCGTTGTACATTGCAACGAGCTATCTCCAGAAGGGACCGAAACCGTCTGCCTTGAGAACAGCCGTTAACGATTTGACCATGTCCACATTGGCACATTCGGTAAATCCAGTTACACACACATATATATATATATATACACATATGTACTCACATATATACACATACATACACACATATACGCACACATACACAAACATATTCACACATACTACACATACATATATACATACACATATACACGCAAATACACACACACACATACACATATATGCACACATGCATCGGCAAACATATATAGATACTTACATGCACACATACACACATACATATATACATACATACACACATACATACACACATACATACATATACATATATTCATATATGTATAAACCTACATACACATTCACGCATACACACACACACTCACACGCACAGAGATCGTGAGAAAGAGAAAGAGTGAGTAAAAGAGAGAGAGAAAGGGGGAGGGAGTAAGAGAGAGAGAGAGAGAGAGAGAGAGAGAGAGAGAGAGAGGGGAGGGAGCGAGAGAGGGAGAGAGCGAGAGGGAGATACCAAATGTGTTATGTGCAATTTTAAACGAAAGTTAATATCAGGAAATATCAAAAATATAATTATAGGAATATCATTTCATTGGATATTATCATTATTAACTTGATATGTAACTACTGTTTATATCTCTTTCTCTCTCACTTTATCTCACTCTATCTATCTTTATCCCTTTCTTTATCACTCTCTATCTATCTCCTTCTCTCTTCTCCCCCCCCCTCTCTCTCTCTCTCTGAATATATATACTGTATATATATAGATAGATATATGGATATATTAGTAAAAAGGAAAAGAAAATGCTGACAAATTTTTCCCAGTGAAAAATAGTTTAATTAGGAATAAGTATAAATTAGTACTAATTATTAGTAAGTATTCAGTTTTAGTTTTAAGTTTTTACCTGTTGCGCATTTCTTATGCTTTTCAAAAATAATTTTGAGATAGAGTGCTCGTGATTTTTGCTCTAATCTGATCAGTTTTGGAAATTCTTCCTGATTTATGTAAAAAAAGTGGCTTGGGAGGTATTAAGATTTAGGTGGTTGTTGAATATCACGTGAATAAGCACTATAAATTTCGCGCCAATTCGTGTTGCAAAAATTCTTCTAGTCAAAACAATTTTGATTGGTTGGTAGAAGTCACGTGAATGTTTAAATTGAATTTAGCGCGAACTGGTTTCGCGCCAAATGTAGGTTTGTCGAAGAGTGTCCTTTTCCGCTTGATTGAGTTGGAGTCATGTTGACCTCTAATTAGGAATAAGTATAAATTAGTAATAAGTATTAGTTAGTATTCAGTTTTAGTTTTAAGTTTTTAACGGTTGCGCATTTCTTATGTATATGTATATATATATATACACATACACACACACACACATATGTATATAGTATAATCATTCACTTGAAATATAGCTATTGTTTTTTTCCCTTTCTTTCTATTTCTCCCTCACAACCTCTCTCTCTGCCTCTCTCTCTCTCTCTCTATTTCTCCCTCATTACACCCCCCCCCCCCACACACACATATATATATATATATATATGTGTGTATGTATGTATATATATATATATATATATATATATATATATATATATATATATCATTCGTTAAAAACCATCAGGAAGTCCTATATATATATATATAATGGATTAGAAAAACAAGATGGATAAATTTAAGATATTTCATTTGTCTTACAAATGGTTCCACAAGATACTGGTTGTTTTATCGTCTTAAAAAATCATCAATTTTATTCTTTAATATGTAATATTCCTTAATACATACACACATATATATATATATATATACATATATAGTTAAAATGTCATTCACTTTTAATTTTTCTTCCCTAACTGTTTACTTACAATTTATGTGTGTCAAGATTTAATTTTATTCTCGTTGTTTCTAAAACTTCAATAACAAACAAATCTAATTTTCTCATTGTCTATTGTCATTAATGACTGTAATAAACGACTGATAAGTTTCAGAAAGCTGGTACAATGCGGTAGAAATATATAAAGGGCAAAGTATGACAAATAAGACACATACACACATATATATTTATCTCTTATTACTAGCTTTTTTAACTTATCGGTCTTTTATTACATATCTCACAATGCTTCGTATTAACTATATATGTATGTGTGTGTGTGTGTGTGTGTGTGTGTGTGTATGTGGTAAGAAACTCTCAGGAGATCTGGACAGCAGAAGGTCATCAGAGAAGAACCCCCTACCCCAAGCGAGTGTTATTGGCTTTTATATATATATATATGGGATAACAAGTTATCGTTATAGGTAATCCAGTTAGAGGTTGTGAGTACTCCGTATTGTG
>OZ024749.1:28714626-28722126 GCA_964016885.1 Eledone cirrhosa | reverse complement strand
TTTTAACTATATATATATATATATATATATATATATATGAATAAAGTTAGTCCTTCATCAGTGATCTTCCAACCATCATTGGTATTTCATCGCTTTATGGTTGGAAGATCACTGATGAAGGACTAACCTTATTCATATGTAACCCATTAGCAACCCCGCAGCACGTTTTTCTCATATATATATATATATATATATATATATATATATATATATATATATATATATATATATTATAAAGAGTCGGGAACCGACGGCTTAGATCTTGGCGCCATTTCAACAGCTAGTTACATGCTCTGTCTGGAAAGTAGCTGTTGAAACGGTAAGAGCTCAGGCGTCGGGTCCCGGCTCTTTATGATATAACCATGCTTTACTACCTCATGTATCGAGTACTCTGTTGAGCAATGGTCTAACCAGTTTCAAATTGATTCGATCCTGATTTATATATATATATATATATATATATATATATATTGGAATAAATGCTCTGAAATAGCGATATATATGTGAATATAGACATAGAATATTCGAAAATATTCTGTATGTTTACAATAAACATTTTGAAGACCTAATCGCTATAGAATAGAATACGTCACGTATTACAATTAGATTCTCGATAAAAGCAAGGGAAGTAAGTCTACGCGTTTCATTCTTGTTAGAATTCATCAGGACTACATATCCAGTGCTTTTATCGAGAATGACACAGCTAGAGACTTATAGAATACTTAGCTGTGTACAGGAACTGGTTTGAAAGAGCGGTTGCCGGTCCGGCAGAAATTAGAAATTGGAATAAATGCTCTGAAATAGCGATATATATGTGAATATAGACATAGAATATTCGAAAATATTCTGTATGTTTACAATAAACATTTTGAAGACCTAATCGCTATAGAATAGAATACGTCACGTATTACAATTAGATTCTCGATAAAAGCAAGGGAAGTAAGTCTACGCGTTTCATTCTTGTTAGAATTCATCAGGACTACATATCCAGTGCTTTTATCGAGAATGACACAGCTAGAGACTTATAGAATACTTAGCTGTGTACAGGAACTGGTTTGAAAGAGCGGTTGCCGGAGAATATTTTCGAATATTCTATGTCTATATTCACATATATATCGCTATTTCAGAGCATTTATTCCAATTTCTAATTTCTGCCGGACCGGCAACCGCTCTTTCAAACCAGTTCCTGTACACAGCTAAGTATTCTATAAGTCTCTAGCTGTGTCATTCTCGATAAAAGCACTGGATATGTAGTCCTGATGAATTCTAACAAGAATGAAACGCGTAGACTTACTTCCCTTGCTTTTATCGAGAATCTAATTGTAATACGTGACGTATTCTATTCTATAGCGATTAGGTCTTCAAAATGTTTATTGTAAACATACAGAATATTTTCGAATATTCTATGTCTATATTCACATATATATCGCTATTTCAGAGCATTTATTCCAATTTCTAATTTCTGCCGGACCGGCAACCGCTCTTTCAAACCAGTTCCTGTACACAGCTAAGTATTCTATAAGTCTCTAGCTGTGTCATTCTCGATAAAAGCACTGGATATGTAGTCCTGATGAATTCTAACAAGAATGAAACGCGTAGACTTACTTCCCTTGCTTTTATCGAGAATCTAATTGTAATACGTGACGTATTCTATTCTATAGCGATTAGGTCTTCAAAATGTTTATTGTAAACATACAGAATATTTTCGAATATTCTATGTCTATATTCACATATATATCGCTATTTCAGAGCATTTATTCCAATTTCTAATTTCTGCCGGACCGGCAACCGCTCTTTCAAACCAGTTCCTGTACACAGCTAAGTATTCTATAAGTCTCTAGCTGTGTCATTCTCGATAAAAGCACTGGATATGTAGTCCTGATGAATTCTAACAAGAATGAAACGCGTAGACTTACTTCCCTTGCTTTTATCGAGAATCTAATTGTAATACGTGACGTATTCTATTCTATAGCGATTAGGTCTTCAAAATGTTTATTGTAAACATACAGAATATTTTCGAATATTCTATGTCTATATTCACATATATATCGCTATTTCAGAGCATTTATTCCAATTTCTAATTTCTGCCGGACCGGCAACCGCTCTTTCAAACCAGTTCCTGTACACAGCTAAGTATTCTATAAGTCTCTAGCTGTGTCATTCTCGATAAAAGCACTGGATATGTAGTCCTGATGAATTCTAACAAGAATGAAACGCGTAGACTTACTTCCCTTGCTTTTATCGAGAATCTAATTGTAATACGTGACGTATTCTATTCTATAGCGATTAGGTCTTCAAAATGTTTATTGTAAACATACAGAATATTTTCGAATATTCTATGTCTATATTCACATATATATCGCTATTTCAGAGCATTTATTCCAATTTCTAATTTCTGCCGGACCGGCAACCGCTCTTTCAAACCAGTTCCTGTACACAGCTAAGTATTCTATAAGTCTCTAGCTGTGTCATTCTCGATAAAAGCACTGGATATGTAGTCCTGATGAATTCTAACAAGAATGAAACGCGTAGACTTACTTCCCTTGCTTTTATCGAGAATCTAATTGTAATACGTGACGTATTCTATTCTATAGCGATTAGGTCTTCAAAATGTTTATTGTAAACATACAGAATATTTTCGAATATTCTATGTCTATATTCACATATATATCGCTATTTCAGAGCATTTATTCCAATTTCTAATTTCTGCCGGACCGGCAACCGCTCTTTCAAACCAGTTCCTGTACACAGCTAAGTATTCTATAAGTCTCTAGCTGTGTCATTCTCGATAAAAGCACTGGATATGTAGTCCTGATGAATTCTAACAAGAATGAAACGCGTAGACTTACTTCCCTTGCTTTTATCGAGAATCTAATTGTAATACGTGACGTATTCTATTCTATAGCGATTAGGTCTTCAAAATGTTTATTGTAAACATACAGAATATTTTCGAATATTCTATGTCTATATTCACATATATATCGCTATTTCAGAGCATTTATTCCAATTTCTAATTTCTGCCGGACCGGCAACCGCTCTTTCAAACCAGTTCCTGTACACAGCTAAGTATTCTATAAGTCTCTAGCTGTGTCATTCTCGATAAAAGCACTGGATATGTAGTCCTGATGAATTCTAACAAGAATGAAACGCGTAGACTTACTTCCCTTGCTTT
Source organism: Eledone cirrhosa (assembly GCA_964016885.1). NCBI lineage: Eukaryota > Metazoa > Mollusca > Cephalopoda > Octopoda > Eledonidae > Eledone > Eledone cirrhosa. Next base: position 28,718,954 of record OZ024749.1, on the reverse strand, counting down.
TATCGAGAATCTAATTGTAATACGTGACGTATTCTATTCTATAGCGATTAGGTCTTCAAAATGTTTATTGTAAACATACAGAATATTTTCGAATATTCTATGTCTATATTCACATATATATCGCTATTTCAGAGCATTTATTCCAATTTCTAATTTCTGCCGGACCGGCAACCGCTCTTTCAAACCAGTTCCTGTACACAGCTAAGTATTCTATAAGTCTCTAGCTGTGTCATTCTCGATAAAAGCACTGGATATGTAGTCCTGATGAATTCTAACAAGAATGAAACGCGTAGACTTACTTCCCTTGCTTTTATCGAGAATCTAATTGTAATACGTGACGTATTCTATTCTATAGCGATTAGGTCTTCAAAATGTTTATTGTAAACATACAGAATATTTTCGAATATTCTATGTCTATATATATATATATATATATATATATATATATATATATATACACAGTTCAAGAGTAACCAATCTTAAAGAGAGAGATTGAGATAGTAGAGGAGATATGAGAGGAAAGATTGGTGAGTTAGTTAGAAGCCAAAGCGTAAAGGCATGTGCTCAATGTGCAATATGCAGTAGAAAGCAGCTAGGTGGCTGGGTTCATGCAGAGGTTAGGTGCGCAGAGCTGGAAATATTCATTAGTTAAGCAAAACAAGACCACAAATTTCACAAGGAAGACATTATTAAAAGATTGTCAACATATTTAGTTTGATGTAAGGAATGTAGAGAATAATAATAATAATAATATTAATAATAATAATGCCCGTTTACAATTGTTTCGCTACTTCGTATAATATTTCTGGATCAGATGACTATGTATCATAATTGATCTGGTTCAGTTGAAAATAATTAACATATTTAAAAAAACAGAGTGGCTCATCGGAACTGAAATGAATATAAATTAAAATAATTGTTTCTACTTTAGGCACAAGGCCAGAAATTACCCAGTGCATTACTGGTACTTTATTTTATCGACCCCGTAAGGATGAAAGGCAAAGTCAACCTCGGCGGGATTTGAACTCAGATCGTAAAGGGACGTAACTATGCTGGAAAGCATGGCGTCCGACCCTCTACCGATACTGCCAATCCACCGCCAAATTAAAATAATGTTACATAATATAATGTTCCATATATTAGTTTTTTATTATTAATATTATTATTATTATTATTATTATTCTCTACATTCCTTACATCAAACTAAATATGTTGACAATCTTTTAATAATGTCTTCCTTGTGAAATTTGTGGTCTTGTTTTGCTTTTGCTTAACTAATGAATATATATATATATATATATATATATATATATATATATATATATATATATATATATATATATATATATATATAAGAAAGTGTGGTAAGAAACCAGGTGGACCATAACGCACCAGAGTACTCGATACTTAGGGTAGTAGAGTGAGTAAAAAGAAAAGAGTCAGGACCCCGACGGCTGAGCTCCGGCCGTTGGGGTTCTGGCTCTTTTCATATATATATATATAGCTACTTCTAACGTGAGGGGGATACAGTTTACTTATTCTAAACATTTCATTTCTTTAAATATTGGGAAGAAAACGATATTTTCCACATAACATACCACATTAGGGATTGAAACAAGGCACCAATAGTTGCTGTCCCCTTTCATTTACCACAAGGCCAATGTGTCTATGTCCACCGAGAACTACACATTAAAGGTTAATTAAATTTATTAGGTGTATATTAATGATTGTAGAAATACAACATTGAGCAAACTATTAATTAAATGATGAATCTAATCGTAATTAGAAAGGTGGTGGTGGTGATTGTGGTGATGGTGGTGATAGTATTGATGGTGGTGGAGGTGTTGTTGTTATTGGTGGTGGTGGTATTGGTGGTGTTGGTGGTGATGGTGATGGCGTTGTTGCCTTTGTTGTTGGTGGTGGTGGTAGTGATGGTAGTGGAGTTAGTGGTGCTGGTGGTGATGGTGTTAGTAGTAGTAGTAGTAGTAGTAGTAGTAGTAGTAGTAGTAGTAGTAGTAGTAGTAGTAGTAGTAGTAGTAGTACTTGCATGCAATCTAGAAACAACAGCAACAAGAACAACACCAACACCACCATAACCACCATCAGCATCAACAACAACAGCTACAACACCAGCTACAACAACAATTCTACCACCAACAACAAAAATACTAACAGCACCACCACCAACAACAAGAACAAAACCAACACCAATACCACCGCCACCTACAACAACAACAATAACAAGAACACCCACAAGACCAATACCAACACCACCAACATCAACACCAACAACACCAATACCACCACCAACAACAACAATTACAATAGCTATAGATAAATACAAATAAATAAACATGCTAAAAAAAACGAGATAAATGACAGTGAAGAAGAAAAAGATAAAAAAACATCTTTGTAAAGCTGAAAAGACAAGAGATTCAACAAGTTATTAACAGCTGTTTAATTTTTTCGCCATTGTCGTTTATTTGTTGACAAACCACTCAGTTTGATTAAAAGCAGACGATAGCTTGTTGCCTTTTGTTGCCTTTTGTTGGTTGGCTATTGGGTCTGATATAAGGCTGATGGTGGTAGCGGGGAGAATGTTAGATAGTGAGAGTGGGGGAAGAAAGAGAGAGATAGAGAAAGGTAGAGAAACATGAAGAGGTAGAGAGTCAAAAAGAGAGAAATAGATGTGTGTATATATATATATATATAGAGAGAGAGAGAGAGAGGGGGGGGGTGGATGGAGGGAGATAACAACTGAGAGAGAGAGAGACAGAGACAGAAACAGAGAGAGGAATATAGATAGCTCGACTGAGACACTGATACTTAGATACATAGAGAGCAAGAGAGAAAGTTAGAGAGAATGTGCGAGAGAGAGAGTGTGTTTGTGTGTGTGTGTGTGTGTGTGTGTGTGTTTGCGAAGAGAGAGAGGGAGAGAGAGAGAGGGAGAGAGAGAGAGGGAGAGAGAGAGAGGGAGAGAGAGAGAGGCCATTATGATTACTGGAAGAAGCCTCAAATCCGTGTAATGTCTTTTTACAGTTTATAACTTTCTTAATTATTATTATTATTATTCCTATGTTTTTTTTTATAAAGACAGTGTGGGCGTGGAGTGGCGTATGGTGGTGGTGTGGGGCATAAAGTAAATCAGCTTAAATAGGTGAACATTGAATAAGTTTATTGAAGTAAACAAACCGTTTGCTAGACGAACAATAGGTGTAGTCTGTTGAACAATGGCGACTGATTAGTTTGGTCTTTTGTACACAATCAAATACACACGGTGTACGACGACCAAAACAAACTACACAAAATACACCTTTTGTACAATTGTCTTCTCGTTCGCCTGCTTTCGCCATTAATTTATTTAATACATACATACAAACACACACATATATATGTATATATATATGATATAATTAATATATGTATACACACATATATATATTATATCATATTTTATATCTTATATAAATATATCATTTATATATTTTCTTATAGATTTTTGTTATATTTTTATATTTTTATATTTTTATATTTTTATATTTTTATATTTTTATATGTCTTTATGTATATTTTTATAGTTTATATTTATATATATATGTTTATTTTAATATTTTTTTAATTATTTTTCTCTATTATTTTTCTATCTGTATTTTATTTCTCCTCTTCTGCTCCCTGACATTTCCATCATCAATTACATCCAGTTCCTATTAAGATCAGAAAAATAGAAAAATAGAAATAATTTCACTTAGGTTTCGTTTCGTTACGTTTCTTTTTTTTTTTTTCACTTTTTGTTTGTTCTTCCCTCCTCCATAACAATGTTTTATATATATATATATGCACACGCACACACATATATATATATATATATATATATATATATATATATATTTATATATATATATATATACATATATATACACACACACGTATATATATTTACATATACTCTTTCATTTTCTGTTGTTTTTTCTTCCTCCTCCTCCACCACGTCCCCTCCTCTTCCTTCTCCTCTCCCCCTCCTCATGTTCCCTATTTTTTCTCATTGTTTAGTTCATAATTAAAAGATTAAGTGAATCAAGTAGTAACACATGTTTATGTTTTACAAGATCAGTTATTAACAGTTATTATTAGCTACAACAATTACATATTATATATAGCCACTCCTTCCCTGCCTCCTCATACTACTACTACTACTACTACTACTACTACTACTACTACTACTACTACTACTACTACTTCTTCTTATCTTCCTCCTCGTCCTCCTTTTTCTTCTTTCTTCTTCTTCTTCTCTTCCTCCTCCTCTATCTTCTTCTTCCTCTATCTTCTTC
>OZ024749.1:28704626-28709626 GCA_964016885.1 Eledone cirrhosa | reverse complement strand
TGAATATAATTGAATATAATTGACGGTTACCTCCCGTAAATGTTTCTCATCTCGTTCCTATGTAAGAAATGATAATAATAATAATAATAATAATAATAATAATAATAATAATAATAATAATAATAACAACAACAACAACAACAACAAAACAACAACAACAACAACAACAATAATAATAATAATAATAATAATAATAATAATAATAATAATAATAGTAGTGGAAAAAGGAAAAAAAAAAGAAGCAAATTGAAGAAATGTGATTTTAAATGAAATGTAATTGCAAAGCAAAGAAATAACTCAAATGTCAGTACTGGGAGTTTAATTCGACTTATAGAAGATATCTAAATGTCAGTACTGGGAGTTTAATTCGACTTATAGAAGATATCTAAATGTCAGTACTGGGAGTTTAATTCGACTTATAGAAGGTATCTAAATGTCAGTACTGGGAGTTTAATTCGACTTATAGAAGATATCTAAATGTCAGTACTGGGAGTTTAATTCGACTTATAGAAGGTATCTAAATGTCAGTACTGGGAGTTTAATTCGACTTATAGAAGGTATCTAAATGTCAGTACTGGGAGTTTAATTCGACTTATAGAAGGTATCTAAATGTCAGTATTGGGAGTTTAATTCGACTTATAGAAGGTATCTAAATGTCAGTACTGGGAGTTTAATTCGACTTATAGAAGGTATCTAAATGTCAGTACTGGGAGTTTAATTCGACTTATAGAAGGTATCTAAATGTCAGTACTGGGAGTTTAATTCGACTTATAGAAGGTATCTAAATGTCAGTAGTGGGAGTTTAATTCGACTTATAGAAGATATGTTTATATCCGTAGTGGGTGTTTAATTGTAGAAGATATCGAAGGAGATACATAAATATCAGTATTGAGAGTTTAATTCGACTTATAGAAGATATATGCATGACAATATTAAGTGTTTAATTCGACTTATAAAAGATATCTAAATATCAGCACTGGGAGTTTCATTCGACTTGTAGAAGACATCGAAATGTCAGTAATGAATCTTTAATTCGACTCATAGAAGATATTTAAATGTCAGTATTGGGAGTATTCGACAGATCAACAGTTATCGGAAAAACTGAAAGATATGAAATAGAATGACGAAGGTAAGCAGCGGGAGAGAAAAGAGAAACGAAAAATGAAAGAGTGGAAAAGATAGATAAATAACAGAAAGAGAGAGAGAGAGAGAGAGAGAGAGAGCAATAGTATGAGAGAGTGTGTGGGGGAGAGAGAGTCAGTGAGAGTGAGAGAGCGTGTGTGTGTGTGTATGTCTGAGTGAGAGAGGTAGTGAGAGTGAAAGAGAGAGAGGGAGAGAATAAGAGAGAGAGTGAGTGAGAGTGAGAGAGAGTGAGTGAAAGAGAGTGAGAGAGAGAGTAAATGAGAGAAAGAGAGAGAGAGTGAGTGAAAGAGAGAGAGAGACAATTAAAGGTAGAGAAGTAAAACATTGATTTAGCACTGTAGTGGTAGCGGAGAAGAAGCGATGGGTACACACAAACGAAGAAAAACGTTAGATACACAAACACAAACTTTGTAATGTGTGAGAATATCATTGGCTCGAGTGCTAAGTGATACCCTATTTCAATTAATTAATGAAGAACTTTGAAAGATTTCCTAAAATTATTAATTATTTCATTACAAAGACATTAACTTAACAAATGCAAAACGTTGGAAGATCTTAATTTAAATAGTAATCCTTTAAATTTTGTGGTTTTGTTTCATAAAACCAGAGCCAGTTGGTACCAAACAAATTAATAATTTTTGAGGAATTTACTTAAATTATTAATTATTTCGTTATTAAGATAGTTAAGGCATGTGGCTTATCTACAATCGTGAGGTTGCAAGTTCGATTCCCAGACCGGGTGATACATTATGTCCTTGTGGAAAACACCTTATTTCATGTTGCTCTTTCTGCCAGGATTTGCGGCCGGTAGATAGTATCAGCAATGGAAAGACCAATGGAAACATTGTTTTCTTGGTCCAATTGGACGAGTTCCACCCCTGATAGTATCAGCAATGGAAAGACTAATAGAAATACTGTTTCCTTGGCCTGATTAGACAAGTTCCATCCCTGATAGTATCAGCAATGGAAAGACTAATAGAAATACTGTTTCCTTGGTCTGATTAGACGAGTTCCACCCCTGATAGTATCAGTAATGGTAAGACCAATGGAAACATTGTTTTCATGGTCCAATTGGACGAGTTCCACCCCTAATAGTAACAGCAATGGAAAGACTAATAGAAATACTGTTTCCATGGTCTGATTAGACGAGTTCCACCCCTGATAGTATCAGCAATGGAAAGACTAATAGAAATACTGTTTCCTTGGTCTGATTAGACGAGTTCCATCCCTGATAGTATCAGCAATGGAAAGACTAATAGAAATACTGTTTCCTTGGTCTGATTAGACGAGTTCCACCCCTGATAGTATCAGCAATGGAAAGACTAATAGAAATACTGTTTCCTTGGTCTGATTAGACGAGTTCTACCGCTGATAGTATCAGCAATGGAAAGACTAATAGAGACATTGTTTTCTTGGTAGATTTGACGAATTCCACCCACATGGTAAGCAAATTGGGTCTGGGAACTCTTGTCAATCAATTGGAACGATCAGAGGTAGTAACTTAACATATGGTTCTGATATAAAATTGTATTGGAAGATATTAATTTAAACAGTAGACCTTTAATATGGATGGTTTTATTTCATAAGACCTGAGTTGGGTCGGTTTTTTTGCCTGGATCAGAATTGCCATGTTTCAATTCAATCCAAGAATTCAGTCTGAGTCTGATTGCTACAACCAGGTACTCCCCCACTCCGACAACCCCCCCCTCACCCCAATAGGAGTCTTCTCCTCTCATCGATAGTCTTTGATTTCCTGATCAGTGTTCAGCAGCCAATTAAACAATCAGTAAAGTGTTTCATTAATTACAATTAGATTAATTTATATATATTGGTCTATATATACGTATATACATATATATATATATTGGTCTCTCTCTCTCTATATATATATATATACATAAACATATATATACACACACACATATATGTATATATATATATATGTACACACACACACATACATATATATATACATACATACATACATATATATATATATATATATATATATATATATATATATATATATATCATACATTAAGGTAGGTTTTTATGTGTATGAAGAAACAAAAAAGAAGAAGAAACAGTTTTCTGATACAAAATGGTATATATATATATATGTGTGTGTGTGTGTGTGTGTGTGTGTGTGTGTGTGCAGCTGATATATTCACATTCTTCACCGTTCGCCGACAAAATACGAATAAATAAATAAAAATAATAATAAAATAAAAATAAAAATAAAAATAAAAATAAAAATAAAAATAAAAATAAAAATAAAAATAAAAATAAAAATAAAAATAAAAATAAAAATAAAAATAAAAATAAAAATAAAAATAAAAATAAAAATAAAAATAAAAATAAAAATAAAAATAAAAATAAAAATAAAAATAAAAATAAATAAAAAATAAAATAAATAAAAGTAAGAAAATCAAATTTCAGAGCCGAGTCGATGAATTATTATAGATTCGTTTGTATTGGGAGGGCCATTTAGTACTTTGTTCATTAGTAATTGAGATACCGGAAATTAAGGCACAGTCAGTAGCCATATTTTTCATTGGGCGGAAATAGAGCAGTGTCGGCGGAACAAAAGTAGATTCTGAGAAAATCGGTTCGATTGGGGAAGTTGACCATTATCTAAACACCAACTTATCAAAATTAATTAAGATTCGTAAAGAAATACCATATTAACTAAATTACGTTTCTATATCAAGATACACATATTGTACTAGCTAAAATGGCGTACAATTGTTTACTTATTGCCCTACGTCTGCTAGTTGGGATGGTTGGATGGTTGGGCTGGATGACTGTTTGGATGGCTGGATGGTTGGGCTGGATGGTTGGTTGGATGGCTGGATGGCTGATTGGGTTGGATGGCTGACTGGAGGATTGATGGGTTGGTTTATGGCTGGCTGGTTGGATGGCTGGCTGGTTAGCTGGTTGGTTGGATGGTTGGATCGCTGGCTGGTATGTTAGATGGCTGGTTGGTCTGGTTTGCTAGTTGATTGGCTGGTTGGATGGCTGGATGGTTGGATCGCTGGATGGTTGGATGGCTGGATGCTTGGGTGGCTGGTTGGAAGCTTGGTTGTGCTGGTTGGTTGGATGGATGGATGGTCAGCTGGCTGGTTGGTTGACAGGTTGGATGGTTGGTTGGTTGGTTGGTTGGTTGGCTGGTTGGGGTGGTTGGCTGTATGGTTGGCTGGTTGGTGGTTGGTTTGACTGGGTGGCTGGTTGGATGAATGGCTGGTTGGTTGGATGGATTGCTTACTGGGGGATGGCTGGTTAGTTGGTGGTTGGCTGGCTGGCTGGTTGGTTGAATGGCTGGTTGGTTGAATGTATAATTGGCTGGATGTCTGGCTGGTGAGTTGGATGGTTAGATGGTTCATTGGATGGTTTGGTGGCTGGCTGGGCTGGTTGGAAGGTTGGATAGCTGGTTGGCTGGTTCGTTGGCTGGATTGATAGTTGGCTGGTTCGGCTGGCTGTTTGGATGGTTGGTTGGATGGTTGGATGGTTGGGCTGGATGTTTGGATGGTTGGTTGGTTGGTTGGTTGGTTGGATGGTTGGATGGTTGGATGGTTGGATGGTTGAGTTGGATGTTTGGATGGTTGGGCTGGATGTTTGGATGGTTGGTTGGTTGGTTGGTTGGATGATTGGGCTGGATGTTTGGATGGTTGGTTGGTTGGTTGGTTGGATGGTTGAATGGTTGGTTGGATGGTTGGTTGGTTGGTTGGTTGGTTGGATGGTTGGATGGTTGGATGGTTGGATGGTTGAGCTGGATGTTTGGATGGTTGGTTGGTTGGTTGGTTGGATGGTTGGATGGTTGGGCTGGATGTTTGGATGGTTGGCTGGTTGGTTGGTTG
>OZ024749.1:28694626-28702126 GCA_964016885.1 Eledone cirrhosa | reverse complement strand
GGTTGGTTGGATGGTTGGATGGTTGGGCTGGATGTTTGGATGGTTGGTTGGTTGGTTGGTTGGATGGTTGGATGGTTGGATGGTTGGATGGTTGAGGTGGATGTTTGGATGGTTGGGCTGGATGTTTGGATGGTTGGTTGGTTGGTTGGATGGTTGGATGATTGGGCTGGATGTTTGGATGGTTGGTTGGTTGGATGGTTGGATGGTTGGATGGTTGGTTGGTTGGTTGGTTGGTTGGATGGTTGGAGGGTTGGATGGTTGGGCTGGATGTTTGGATGGTTGGTTGGTTGGTTGGTTGGTTGGATGGTTGGATGGTTGGTTGGTTGGATGGTTGAGGTGGATGTTTGGATGGTTGGGCTGGATGTTTGGATGGTTGGTTGGTTGGTTGGATGGTTTAATGGTTGGGCTGGATGTTTGGATGGTTGGCTGGTTGGCTGGTTGGCTGGTTGGATGGTTGGATTGTTGGGCTGGATGTTTGGATGGTTGGTTGGTTGGTTGGTTGGTTGGTTGGTTGGTTGGATAGTTGGATGGTTAGGCTGGATGTTTGGATGGTTGGCTGGTTGGTTGGTTGGATGGTTGGATGGTTGGGCTGGCTGTTTGGATGGTTGGTTGGTTGGTTGGATGGTTGGGTTGGATGTTTGGATGGTTGGTTGATTGGTCGGTTGGTTGATTGGATGGTTGGATGTTTGAATGGTTGGCTGGTTGGTTGGTTGGATGGTTGGATGGTTGGGCTGGCTGTTTGGATGGTTGGTTGGATGGTTGGATGGTTGGGCTGGATGTTTGGATGGTTGGTTGATTGGTCGGTTGGTTGATTGGATGGTTGGATGTTTGAATGGTTGGCTGGTTGGTTGGTTGGATGGTTGGGTTGGATGGTTAGATGGTTGGTTGGGCTGGATGGTTGGATGGCTGGATGGCTGATTGGGTTGGATGGCTGACTGGAGGATTGATGGGTTGGTTTATGGCTGGCTGGTTGGATGGCTGGCTGGTTAGCTGGTTGGTTGGATGGTTGGATCGCTGGTTGGTATGTTAGATGGCTGGTTGGTCTGGTTTGCTAGTTGATTGGCTGGTTGGATGGCTGGATGGTTGGATCGCTGGATGTTTGGATGGCTGGATGCTTGGGTGGCTGGTTGGAAGCTTGGTTGTGCTGGTTGGTTGGATGGATGGATGGTCAGCTGGCTGGTTGGTTGACAGGTTGGATGGTTGGTTGGTTGGTTGGTTGGTTGGCTGGTTGGGGTGGTTGGCTGTATGGTTGGCTGGTTGGTGGTTGGTTTGACTGGGTGGCTGGTTGGATGAATGGCTGGTTGGTTGGATGGATTGCTTACTGGGGGATGGCTGGTTAGTTGGTGGTTGGCTGGCTGGCTGGATGGTTGAATGGCTGGTTGGTTGAATGTATAATTGGCTGGATGTCTGGCTGGTGAGTTGGATGGTTAGATGGTTCATTGGATGGTTTGGTGGCTGGCTGGGCTGGTTGGAAGGTTGGATAGCTGGTTGGCTGGTTCGTTGGCTGGATTGATAGTTGGCTGGTTCGTCTGGCTGTTTGGATGGTTGGTTGGATGGTTGGATGGTTGGGCTGGATGTTTGGATGGTTGGTTGGTTGGTTGGTTGGATGGTTGGATGGTTGGATGGTTGGGCTGGCTGTTTGGATGGTTGGTTGGATGGTTGGATGGTTGGGCTGGATGTTTGGATGGTTGGTTGGTTGGATGGTTGGATGGTTGGATGGTTGGTTGGTTGGTTGGTTGGTTGGTTGGATGGTTGGATGGTTGGATGGTTGGGCTGGATGTTTGGATGGTTGGTTGGTTGGTTGGTTGGATGGTTGGATGGTTGGGCTGGATGTTTGGATGGTTGCCTGGTTGGTTGGTTGGTTGGTTGGTTGGTTGGTTGGTTGGTTGGTTGGTTGGATAGTTGGATGGTTAGGCTGGATGTTTTGATGGTTGGCTGGTTGGTTGGTTGGATGGTTGGATGGTTTAATGGTTGGGCTGGATGTTTGGATGGTTAGCTGGTTGGTTGGTTGGTTGGATGGTTTAATGGTTGGGCTGGATGTTTGGATGGTTGGTTGGTTGGATGGTTGGATTGTTGGGCTGGACGTTTGGATGGTTGGTTGGTTGGTTGGTTGGTTGGTTGGTTGGTTGGATAGTTGGATGGTTAGGCTGGATGTTTGGATGGTTGGCTGGTTGGTTGGTTGGATGGTTGGATGGTTGGGCTGGCTGTTTGGATGGTTGGTTGGTTGGTTGGTTGGTTGGTTGGATGGTTGGATGGTTGGGCTGGATGTTTGGATGGTTGGCTGGTTGGTTGGTTGGTTGGTTGGTTGGTTGGTTGGTTGGTTGGATAGTTGGATGGTTAGGCTGGATGTTTGGATGGTTGGCTGGTTGGTTGGTTGGATGGTTGGATGGTTTAATGGTTTGGCTGGATGTTTGGATGGTTAGCTGTTTGGTTGGTTGGTTGGATGGTTTAATGGTTGGACTGGATGTTTGGATGGTTGGCTGGTTGGTTGGTTGGTTGGATGGTTGGATTGTTGGGCTGGATGTTTGGATGGTTGGTTGGTTGGTTGGTTGGTTGGTTGGTTGGTTGGTTGGTTGGATAGTTGGATGGTTAGGCTGGATGTTTGGATGGTTGGCTGGTTGGTTGGTTGGATGGTTGGATGGTTGGGCTGGCTGTTTGGATGGTTGGTTGGTTGGTTGGTTGGATGGTTGGGTTGGATGTTTGGATGGTTGGCTGGTTGGTTGGTTGGATGGTTGGATGGTTGGGCTGGATGTTTGGATGGTTGGTTGGTTGGTCGGTTGGTTGATTGGATGGTTGGATGTTTGAATGGTTGGCTGGTTGGTTGGTTGGATGGTTGGGCTGGATGGTTAGATGGTTGGTTGGTTGGTTGGATGGTTGGATGGTTGGATGGTTGGGCTGGATGTTTGGATGGTTGGCTGTTGGTTGGATGGATGGTTGGATGGTTGGGCTGGATGTTTGGATGTTTGGCTGGTTGGTTGGATGGATGGTTGGATGGTTGGCTGGATGTTTGGATGGTTGGCTGGTTGGGTTGGATGTTTGGATGGTTGGCTGGTTGGTTGGTTGGATGGTTGGATGGTTGGGCTGGCTGTTTGGATGGTTGGTTGGATGGTTGGATGGTTGGGCTGGATGTTTGGATGGTTGGTTGGTTGGTTGGTTGGTTGGATGGTTGGATGGTTGGTTGGTTGGATGGTTGAGGTGGATGTTTGGATGGTTGGGCTGGATGTTTGGATGGTTGGTTTGTTGGTTGGATGGTTTAATGGTTGGGCTGGATGTTTGGATGGTTGGCTGGTTGGCTGGTTGGCTGGTTGGATGGTTGGATTGTTGGGCTGGATGTTTGGATGGTTGGTTGGTTGGTTGGTTGGTTGGTTGGTTGGATAGTTGGATGGTTAGGCTGGATGTTTGGATGGTTGGCTGGTTGGTTGGTTGGATGGTTGGATGGTTGGGCTGGCTGTTTGGATGGTTGGTTGGTTGGTTGGATGGTTGGGTTGGATGTTTGGATAGTTGGCTGGTTGGTTGGTTGGATGGTTGGATGGTTGGGCTGGCTGTTTGGATGGTTGGTTGGATGGTTGGATGGTTGGGCTGGATGTTTGGATGGTTGGTTGATTGGTCGGTTGGTTGATTGGATGGTTGGATGTTTGAATGGTTGGCTGGTTGGTTGGTTGGATGGTTGGGTTGGATGGTTAGATGGTTGGTTGGGCTGGATGGTTGGATGGCTGGATGGCTGATTGGGTTGGATGGCTGACTGGAGGATTGATGGGTTGGTTTATGGCTGGCTGGCTGGATGGCTGGCTGGTTAGCTGGTTGGTTGGATGGTTGGATCGCTGGTTGGTATGTTAGATGGCTGGTTGGTCTGGTTTGCTAGTTGATTGGCTGGTTGGATGGCTGGATGGTTGGATCGCTGGATGTTTGGATGGCTGGATGCTTGGGTGGCTGGTTGGAAGCTTGGTTGTGCTGGTTGGTTGGATGGATGGATGGTCAGCTGGCTGGTTGGTTGACAGGTTGGATGGTTGGTTGGTTGGTTGGTTGGTTGGCTGGTTGGGGTGGTTGGCTGTATGGTTGGCTGGTTGGTGGTTGGTTTGACTGGGTGGCTGGTTGGATGAATGGCTGGTTGGTTGGATGGATTGCTTACTGGGGGATGGCTGGTTAGTTGGTGGTTGGCTGGCTGGCTGGATGGTTGAATGGCTGGTTGGTTGAATGTATAATTGGCTGGATGTCTGGCTGGTGAGTTGGATGGTTAGATGGTTCATTGGATGGTTTGGTGGCTGGCTGGGCTGGTTGGAAGGTTGGATAGCTGGTTGGCTGGTTCGTTGGCTGGATTGATAGTTGGCTGGTTCGTCTGGCTGTTTGGATGGTTGGTTGGATGGTTGGATGGTTGGGCTGGATGTTTGGATGGTTGGTTGGTTGGTTGGTTGGATGGTTGGATGGTTGGATGGTTGGGCTGGCTGTTTGGATGGTTGGTTGGATGGTTGGATGGTTGGGCTGGATGTTTGGATGGTTGGTTGGTTGGATGGTTGGATGGTTGGATGGTTGGTTGGTTGGTTGGTTGGTTGGTTGGATGGTTGGATGGTTGGATGGTTGGGCTGGATGTTTGGATGGTTGGTTGGTTGGTTGGTTGGATGGTTGGATGGTTGGGCTGGATGTTTGGATGGTTGCCTGGTTGGTTGGTTGGTTGGTTGGTTGGTTGGTTGGTTGGTTGGTTGGTTGGTTGGTTGGATAGTTGGATGGTTAGGCTGGATGTTTGGATGGTTGGCTGGTTGGTTGGTTGGATGGTTGGATGGTTTAATGGTTGGGCTGGATGTTTGGATGGTTAGCTGGTTGGTTGGTTGGTTGGATGGTTTAATGGTTGGGCTGGATGTTTGGATGGTTGGTTGGTTGGATGGTTGGATTGTTGGGCTGGATGTTTGGATGGTTGGTTGGTTGGTTGGTTGGTTGGTTGGTTGGTTGGATAGTTGGATGGTTAGGCTGGATGTTTGGATGGTTGGCTGGTTGGTTGGTTGGATGGTTGGATGGTTGGGCTGGCTGTTTGGATGGTTGATTGGTTGGTTGGTTGGTTGGTTGGATGGTTGGATGGTTGGGCTGGATGTTTGGATGGTTGGCTGGTTGGTTGGTTGGTTGGTTGGTTGGTTGGTTGGTTGGATAGTTGGATGGTTAGGCTGGATGTTTGGATGGTTGGCTGGTTGGTTGGTTGGATGGTTGGATGGTTTAATGGTTTGGCTGGATGTTTGGATGGTTAGCTGTTTGGTTGGTTGGTTGGATGGTTTAATGGTTGGGCTGGATGTTTGGATGGTTGGCTGGTTGGTTGGTTGGTTGGATGGTTGGATTGTTGGGCTGGATGTTTGGATGGTTGGTTGGTTGGTTGGTTGGTTGGTTGGTTGGTTGGTTGGTTGGTTGGTTGGATAGTTGGATGGTTAGGCTGGATGTTTGGATGGTTGGCTGGTTGGTTGGTTGGATGGTTGGATGGTTGGGCTGGCTGTTTGGATGGTTGGTTGGTTGGTTGGTTGGATGGTTGGGTTGGATGTTTGGATGGTTGGCTGGTTGGTTGGTTGGATGGTTGGATGGTTGGGCTGGATGTTTGGATGGTTGGTTGGTTGGTCGGTTGGTTGATTGGATGGTTGGATGTTTGAATGGTTGGCTGGTTGGTTGGTTGGATGGTTGGGCTGGATGGTTAGATGGTTGGTTGGTTGGTTGGATGGTTGGATGGTTGGATGGTTGGGCTGGATGTTTGGATGGTTGGCTGTTGGTTGGATGGATGGTTGGATGGTTGGGCTGGATGTTTGGATGTTTGGCTGGTTGGTTGGATGGATGGTTGGATGGTTGGCTGGATGTTTGGATGGTTGGCTGGTTGGTTGGATGGTTGGATGGTTGGCTGGTTGGTTGGTTGGATGGTTGGATGGCTGGCTGGTTGTGCTGGATGTTTGGATGGTTAGCTGGTTGGTTGGCTGGATGGCTGGCTGGTTGGGCTGGATGTTTGGATGGTTGGTTGGATGGATGGTTGGTTGGCCAACTGACTGGATGGTTGATTGAATGATTGGTTGGGTGGATGGCTGGTTGGATGGTTGGTTGGATGGTTGTTGGATGGTTGGTTGGCTGTTTAGATGGTTGACTGGTTGGATCACTGGTTGGCTGGTTGTTTGGTTAATGGCGCCGGAACCCGACTTTTTCATCGGCTAACACATGCCATGTGACTCACATGTAAAAGGTGGTAATTCACAGATAAAGAGAGAGAAAGAGCGAGAGAGAGGGGCGAGAGAGAGTACTGTGCTACATCAACTCTCGTACTTTGTTTATCGACCCCACGACGGGGTTTAAATTCAAAACGCAGAAAGCCAATTTCGCAACATGCTTTTTCTTCCGACACTCTAATGAAGAACTTTTTAAAACTATCCGCCATTGGTGTCACACTTTTAAACTGTCCACATTGGTGACACTTTTTAAACTGTCCACATTGGTGACACACTTTTTAAACTGTCCACATTGGTGACACTTTTAAACTGTCCACATTGGTGGCACACTTTTAAACTGTCCACATTGGTGACACATTTTTTAAACTGTCCACATTGGTGACACTTTTAAACTGTCCACATTGGTGACACACTTTTAAACTGTCCACATTGGTGACACATTTTTTAAACTGTCCACATTAGTGACACTTTTAAACTGTCCACAGCAGAAACACAGTTTTAAAACTGTCCATATTGGTGACAAACCTTATAAACTATCCACATTGGTGGCACTTTTTAAACTGTTTATCGTGGTGACACGTTTTAAAAATAATTTTTTTCGTGACAACATTTTTTATCAACTCGAAATTAGCAAAATTAAAGATATAATTGTTTCTACAATTGGCAGAACGCACAAGATAGAAACAATTACATATTATATCACGTGTCGAATGTCACGTGTCAGACGTCACGTGTCTAATTGTACACAGAGTTGTCTCGTCTCGAATATATAACCCACTGTTACATTTTGGTAAATATTGATCAGATTTGATTTAATTTTGTGATACACTTAGAGATTATTGGTGACATATTAAAGTGTTGTGACACACTTAGAGATTATTTGTGACATATTAAAGTGTTGTGACACACTTACAGATTATTTGTGACATATTAAAGTGTTGTGACACCCTAGAGATTATTTGAGACATATTAAAGTGTTGTGACACACTAAAGTGTTGTAACACACCTAGAGATTACTGGTGATATACTAAAATGTTGTGGCACACTAAAGTGTTGTGACACACCAAGAGATATTGGTGACACACTAGAGTGTTGTGACACACCTAGAAATTATTAGTGACACACTAGAGTGTTGTGATACACCTAGAAATTATTGGTGACACACTAGAGTGTTGTGACACACCTAGAAATTATTGGTGACACACTAATAATAGTACAGGACTATCTGCAAATATGCATTATTCGAAGTTGCAATATTTGGTGTAATGACTGTCCGTAAATGTGCAATATTTACTGATGCAATAAACATTGACTTCAC
>OZ024749.1:28679626-28684626 GCA_964016885.1 Eledone cirrhosa | reverse complement strand
CGATCGTTTCTAGGGTATATATGTGTTATAATTGGTATGCATATTCAACAGATCTATGTACAAAATTATACAAAATTATACAAATTATCAAGATTAAATATACATACCTAACACATATATACGCCGTCTTCAGAAGACGATTTCTGAAGACGATTTCTGAAGACGGCGTATATATGTGTTAGGTATGTATATTTAATCTTGATAATTTGTATAATTTTGTATAATTTTGTACATAGATCTGTTGAATATGCATACCAATTATAACACATATATACCCTAGAAACGATCGTTAAATAATGAACTTTTTTTGTTTAATATAAGGAATTGTTTATTCATTATTTGTTTAATATTTTATCTTGACTCTGTATACCGTTTATCTTTCACCGAAAGTGGTTTTTCATTACATCTCTTCTTTCCATGATATCCGGAATACATTGAGTTCTTCATACGGATTGGACACTACCGTAAACTCTTGGTAGATTTATCTACATATATATATATATATATATATATATATATATATATATATATATATATATATATATATATATATATATATAGGAACCAGTAAGACCCCGACGTGAGCTCAAGCCGTTTCGACGGCTAATTCTGTCCAGAATTAGCCGTCGAAACGGCTTGAGCTCAGCCGTCGGGGTCTTACTGGTTCCTATTACCCACTCTGCTACCCTAAGTATTGAGTACTTTGGTGCGTTATGGTCCACCTGGTTCCTTACCACATTTCCTTCGTTATATATATATATATATATATATATATATATATATATATATATATATATATATTTATATATATAACAAAGGAATTGTGGTAAGGAACCAGGTGGACCATAACGCACCAGAGTAATCAATACTTAGGGTAGTAGAGTGGGAAATAGGAAAAAGTATGACCCCGACGGCAGAGCTCAAGCCGTTTCGACGGCTATTTCTGGACGTTTCGACGGTTATTTCGTCCAGAAATAGCCGTCGAAACGGCTTGAGCTCTGCCGTCGGAGTTATACTTTTTCCTATATATATATATATATATATGCATATGTATGTATCTATACCTATATCTAACTATATATATATATTTATATCTATATCTATCTAACTCTCTCTCTATATATATTTGTGTATATATAAATATATATATATACACACAAAGTGAGAGAGAGAGAGAGAGAGAGAGAGAGAGAGAGAGAGAGAGAGAGAGAGAGAGAGGGTATGATGTTGATGAACGTGAGAATAAGTATTCAATACCGAAGTAGAGTTTAGTAATTTTCACTTGTGAACATATAGTATGTCAGACATGACTTAACCATAATAACGAGTATGTGTGTATATGTGTTACATACATACATACATACATACATACATACATACATACATACATACATACATACATACATACATGCATACAGTATATACATAATTATAAATATACACATGTTAAATATATTATTCCATTTGTGTAAAATATTCCTTTACACTTTAAAAACTCATTAATTTTTCATTTAATTAAAAACTTTATTTCAATTAAAAAGCGTTTAAGTCTTTTAAAACATACACATGGAACAAAAAACTGACAGTCATTTTTCAATAATAATAACAATAACAATAATAACAATAATGATGATGATGATGATGATGGTGGTGGTGGTGGTGGTGGTGGTGGTGGTGGTGGTGGTGGTGGTGGTGGTGGTGGTGGTGGTAATGATTATTGTGGTGATGTTGATGATGATGATGATGGGGGCGATGATGATTATGGTGGTGATGTTGATGATGGTGATGATGATGGTGGTGGTGATGGTGGTGGTGGTGGTGGTGGTAATGATTATGGTGGTGATGTTGATGATTGTGATGATGATGGTGGTGTTGGTGGTGGTGGTGGTGGTGGTGGTGGTAGTGGTAATGATTATGGTGGTGATGTTGATGATGGTGATGATGATGGTGGTGTTGTTGTTGTTGTTGGTGGTGGTGGTGGTGGTAATGATTATGGTGGTGATGTTGATGATGGTGATGATGATGATGGTGGTGGTGGTGGTGGTGGTGGTGGTGGTGGTGGTGGTGGTGGTGGTGGTGGTGGTGGTGGTGGTGGCGGTGGTAATGATTATGGTGGTGTGATGTTGATGATGGTCATGGTGGTGATGATGATGATTACTTAATAGAAATAAAATCAAAAGCATGTAAAAGATAATAATAATAAAAAAATTGAAGAAATAATAATAATAATAATAATAATAATAATAATAATAATAATGATTGTGGAATTATTCTTTTACTAAATTAATATTTTTCATTACATAAATGTCGATTTAAAATTTGTCACCCATTAGCAATTGTGTTGCGAGATCAAATACACTTCTCTTTCTCACTCCCTCCGCTCTCCCTCCTTATCCCTCTCACTCTCTGTATCACTCCCCCCTCTATCTCCGCCCCTCTCTCTCTCTCTTCTTTTTCTTCTCGCTACACTTTTCTCTCTCTCTCACATTCACTCTTTCTTTTCCTCTCCCCCCCCCTCTCTCTCTCTCTCTCTCTATATATATATATATATATATATATATATATATAAACTGCATAAGCTTAATCGTGGGGCAGAGAATCCTTATATGTATATATATATATATATATATATATATATATATATATATATATATATATATATATATATATATATATATATATATACATATATATATATATATATACACATATATATATATATATATGTCTTTCTCTCATACTCCCTCACGTTTTCACTCTCTTACTCTCTCCCTTACTTTTCACACCCACACATATACACACACTATTATTATCATCTCGTTTCCCCCTCCTCCTCTTCGCTGCCTTCTTCACTTCACTTCACTTCACTTGGCTCTTTTAACCTCAAAGCATTTAAGAAAGTGTTCCAGAGTGGAGTCTGTCGTAGAATTACGGTCAACACAGTATTCTGTTCCAGCGCCAGGCAAGTGTCAGTCATGCTTGACTGCACACAAGAAGTAGTGACGTCAGCTCAATGAAAAAGCCGTCCTCCATTACTACTTGATCCAATAGCCAAGTGACAGCCCCCTTTTTTTACTTTTTGTCGCTCTTCTTGCTGCTTTTGCCGTTGTGATGATTTCTATTTCCATAATTACTTCCTTTGGATCTTTGAGAGAGCCGGTGACTTTATAATAATCTGGTTCCGTAACTCTAATTGCTACTAATCGAGAAGAATGGCTTCCAGCTAATCCCATCCCTTCGGAAATGACAGGAGAGTTAGCTAGTTACTTGTCGAAGCAACGCCACAACAGCAATGGCGGACATTTTTACGGCGACAACGTTATATTAAAAAAATAATCAAATAACCCCACAGCCAATTCCGCCATGAAGATCGTCACAAGTTTCCGCTTCTATAAAAACGCTGGGCTCATTTCAGTCGCAAAATATCAGCAAATAGACTTCACTGAAAGGAGTTGAAGTGAATTAGAACACAGAGAGAAAGGGATAGAGACAGAGGGGGAAGGTGAGACGGATAGATAGAGAGATAGAGATAGCCAGAGACAGAGACGGAGAGAGAGATGGGTAGACTGACAGATAGATAGAGAGATAGAGATAGACAGAGACAGAGACGGAGAGAGAGATGGGTAGACTGACAGATAGATAGAGAGATAGAGATAGAGAGAGACCGGAACGGAGAGAAGGAAAGGAAATAAATAGAGAAACCGGTAGACAGAAAGATAGATAGAGAGAGAAAGAGAGAGAGGGACCGATAGTGAGAGAGAGAGAGAGAGAGAGAGAGAGAGAGAGAGAGAGAGACGGAGAGAAAGTGAAAGAGAGAGAGATGGAGATATAGAGGAACGCGAGGAAGAAAAGGGGAGAGAAAGAGACAGTGAAGGGGAGAGAGTGAGGAAAGAGAGGACGAGAGAGACAAAGAGGCCGGTAACAGAGAGAGAGACGGAAAGAGAGACTTCAGATGAGATTAATTAGTCTGTCAGTCTGTCATCCTCTCTGTCTGTCTGTCAGTCCGTCTCACTCTCTCTCTCTCTCTCTCTCTCTATATATATATATATATATATATATATATATATATATATATACAATATATTAATAAATGGAAACTATATTTATAAAACCATATTTATTTTATTATATATATTTCAAGGGCGACCAAGGTAAATTATGGTGCGCTTTCATCAGATAAAATAAATATTGACATACCCGGAAAAAAGACAACCTCAACGGTTGAAATTTGGTGGATAGTAAAATAATATATTGTGTATTTACTCCACCCTCTGTTGAGTGCTTTATATCAGTTATAAAAACTTTAAGCTTGTTGAATCCCAACAAATTAAATATAACCTCTGCATACCTCGACTGCGATTGTCTGTTTCTCTCTTTCTGCTCCCCCGTTCTCTCTGTTTCTCTCACCTTCTTTCGCCCCCTCTGTCAGTTACACTTTCTCTCGACTGACCTCTTCCTCGCACTTCCACTCACTCTCTGTTTCTCCCGTTCGTTAGTAGTGGGATTCTTTCTTTCTCACATCTCATTCACGTCGGACGGTCTGTTTTCTGACCGCTCATGAAATTCACCCAGTTCATGCTGACCGGATAACCATCATGTTGCTTGCTTTTTTCCTACCTTCGGTTTGCTTTTCCTTCTATGTTGTTTACTTGTCTCACTCGCTTTACGCGATTCACTTGTCCCAATAGCTTATTTTAGTTATTGCTCGCACCAACCTGAGGTATATGATTTTTAATGCGATGAAATACCAATGATGGTTGGCAAATCACTGATGAGGGACTAATTTTATAATATGTAACCCATGTGTAACCACGCAGTTTTCCTCTTTCTTCCCATGTTTATATATATATATATATATATATATATATATATATATATATATATATATATTGTACCCCTGCGTTGTTGGTATGTATATATATATATATATATATATATATATATATATATATATATATATATATATATATATATATATATATATTGTACCCCTGCGTTGT
>OZ024749.1:28667126-28677126 GCA_964016885.1 Eledone cirrhosa | reverse complement strand
CAAATCCCGCCGAGGTTGACTTTGCCTTTCATCCTTACGGGGTCGATAAAATAAAGTACCAGTAATGCACTGGGTAATTGCTGGCCTTGTGCCTAAAGTAGAAACAATTATTTTTCAGCTCTCTGAAAATGGTGGTGGATTGGCAGTATCGGTAGAGGGTCTGACGCCATGCTTTGCAGCAAAGAGTTACGGCCCTTTATGGTCTGAGTTCAAATCCCGCCCAGGTTAACTTTGCCTTTCATCCTTACGGGGGTCGATAAAATAAAGTACCAGTAATGTACTGGGTAATTGTTGGCCTTGTGCCAAAAGTAGAAACAATTATTTTTCAGCTCAATGAATACATTTTAGGATTCCACGAGAGAAATTATCATTTGATATAATTTTATTTTTGAAAAATTCTTGCATTTGTTCCTTGGTCTGATATGACAAACTGTTTCCTTTTTTTTATATATATCCTATTAAACAGTTATAGATCATATACACACACACACACGCACACACACACACAATCACATACACACAATCACATACACACAATCACTCACAAACAAACACACACATACACAAACACAAACACACACGCGCACAATCACATACAAACAAACACACACATACACAAACACAAACGCACTAACACATACACGCACAAACACATACACAAACACACAAAAATGCACATGCACAAACACATATATACACACACACACACACACAAACATATATATACACACACATACAAAAGACAACACACATATCCACACACCAACAGAAATACACAGGTATAAACACATATACATGCGCACAAACACACACCTATACAGACACACAAATACACACATATACACACAGATTATACCAACTTTGACCTCCAGTAGATCAATCAGTCAGTAACACATGTGTACATGGACACACACACACACATACACGGACACAAACATACATACACACATACATACATACATTTACACACACATATTCACACACATACATACTCAAACATACACACACACACATTCACACATACACATACATACACAGATATACACACATACACAGATATACACACATACATACATATATACATATGTATATAAATGTGTGTGTGAGTGTGTGTGTGTGTGAGTGTATGTGCGTGTGTGAGTAAGTGTGTGTGAGTGCGTGTATGTGTGTGTGCGTGTGTGTGTGTGAGTGCCTGTGTGTGAGTGCCTGTGTGTGCCTGTATGTGTTCATTTATCTATATCTATATTTGGCAGACGATAAGGACAGAAGCCTTACCACACACACACACATATATATATATAACGTATGTAGACCTATATGCATTTGTGTGTCTGTATTATGTATGTATATGTGTGTGGAGATCGATCGATAGATAGAGAGAGAGAGGGGTGAGACAGATATATATATATATATATATATATATATATATATATATACAATTGAGTTAGACATGGCCTGGGCCAATACTGACCAAAACCTATTAAAGTTATCAAAGTTATATATATATTAGAAAAGAGAAGTAAGGTTCTATACAAAACAGTGGATATAGAGAAAAGGTGAAATTGGAAATAGCACGGAAAATATATTTAAGGGTCTGTTTTCCTTTTTTTGATTCGTCAAAGTGAGATTATTGAAAAGATAATATTAATGAAAAAATGAGAGGGACAATTTTTTTTTTTTTTTAAAGTTTTATAATGTATATAAAGTATATGAAGAATTACCGGTTTCGGTGTATTATTAAAATCCATCTTATCAAATGTTAAGTATTGAAATAAAAATTAAAAAGAATTAATAGGAGTTAAAAACTAAGGATTTAAAATTAAAATCAAATGCTGGAGTAAATTTTCTTCCATCCTTCTTGCTCAAAATTTGGTGGTATACACACATATATATATATATGTGTGTGTGTGTGTGCGCGCGTATTTAATATAGAAATGGATTTAATATAGAACTGGATTCTACATTCGGAAGAGGAAATCATCAGAAAGCCCTGATGATTTCTCCCGAATGAAGCAGTTCTAGTCCTGTAGAAGCCATTTCTATATTAAATATTTATACTCTGCTATGTTACCTCCGATTGAACCCGGGATAAATATATATATATATATATATATATATATATATATATATATATAGAGAGAGAGAGAGAGAGAGATGCTGTAGAGTGCTGGATTGAATGATATTTTATAAGATTTCCAGTTCAATTCTTGCTAGGACCACTTCTTTGCCTCGCATTTCTCCTGGGACCGATAGAACAAATACCAGTAACATACTGGTATTGATTTGTGCCAAAGTTAGAAATAAATGACTAATCAATATTTTAGGATATACCTATATATCGATAATTAATCGATTTATTGTAATATTCCATCAAATGGATTCCTCTTGTCAGTTTTCTCTGTGTGAGATATCTTAAAGATATTCCATATTTGAACAGTAT
Source organism: Eledone cirrhosa (assembly GCA_964016885.1). NCBI lineage: Eukaryota > Metazoa > Mollusca > Cephalopoda > Octopoda > Eledonidae > Eledone > Eledone cirrhosa. The sequence goes on along the minus strand of OZ024749.1, from coordinate 28,674,686 downwards.
GGCGTTATTAACTCATTTTGGACTTCAATAATTTTATTATACTATCCTGTATCTTTCAAATATTGTATGACCTCACATATATTGTATCATTGTATATCTTTTAAATATTATATAGTATCACATATATTGTATCATTGTATATCTTTTAAATAATATATAGTTTCACATATATTGTATTATAGTGTATCTTTTACATATTATATAGTATCACATTTTACCATTGTGTATCTCTTAAATATTATGTCATATTTATTTTACCATTATATATTTTTTAGATATTTTATGATATCATATGTATTTTATCATTGTATATCTCTCACATAAATCATATTATATCACTTAACGTATCATATAGCATATCTCTCGATAACTTAATTGTGGCTGTGCCATTGTGGTTGTGTATCTCAGTGGTTTAATCGTATCACAATGCATATCTCTCAATAGTTTTATCGTATCATTGTGACTCTTAACAGATTTATCGTATATTATGGTGTAATCTCTCAATAGATTTATCGCATGGTTGATAATTTCAATATAACTTCATCGTATCATTTCGTATCTGAATAGTTTTATCGTATCACTGTATGTCTCTCAATAGCTTTATCGTATCAGTGTATATCTTAATAACGTTATACATTTCATTGTATATGTCTCAAGTGATTTATCATATCATTACTTCTCTCAATAATTTTATCATATTATTGTATATCTGTCAGTAACGTTATCGTATCATTAAACAGTTTTATCGTCACCTTCAACAGACGACATAAAAGACACGAAAGACTGTTCTACTCCTGTATCAAATCTCTGTATATCTCACACCCAAGCAGCGGCTGACAATGTATATCACAATATCTCCGTATATCTCACACCCTAGAAGACCGATAGATAATATATATCACAACGATATATTTTGCCATAGTCTGATATCTCCGTATCTCACTACCAAGCAACCGACAGACAATATACAAAACAAACTATATTGTTATAGTCTGATATATCCTTATATCTCACAACCAAGCAGCCGAGAAACAATATATAATTGTTTCTACTTTAGGCACAAGGCCAGCAATTACCCAGTGCATTACTGGTACTTTATTTTATCCCTCGTAAGGATGAAAGGCAAAGTCAACCTCGGCGGGATTTGAACTCAGATCGTAAATGGACGTAACTATGCTGGAAAGCATGGCGTCCGACCCTCTACCGATACTGCCAATCCACAATGCTCTAAATACTGTACTGGTTGTATATTTTCGCATATCTCACACCTAAACAGTCAGCAGACAATAGATATCACATTTCATACCCAAGTATCCGACAGACAATAACTATCATATGGCACACTGCAAAAGTCTGATATCTCCATATATCTCACAACCAAACAGTGAACAGATAATATATATCATATGATATATTGCAAGAGACTGATATCTCCGTATATCTCACACCTAAGCAGCCGACATACAATATATATCACATCTCACAACCAAGCAGCCGACATACAATATATATCACACGATAAACGATATATTGCAATAGTCTGATTGATATCTCCGTATATCTCACAACCAAACAGTTTACAGACAATACAGAAGTTAAGAAAGACACACAGTGAAAGATTTATACAATCTGACAGTAATGGCCGGCTTACAATCAACAAATGTTCTTCTGTTCGTTACCAATATCCTATTTACTATTTACTATCCTCACCTTTTCCGCACGCTTAGAAGATTTAAAGCTTAGAATTTCATTGATTTTTCCCATTGAAACCAAATTCTTACTGAGTGGGAAGTGATTAAACCGTCACCAACCAAAATCTTCATAGCTGTGATGATATTTCTAACACTAAATGGAGAGAGAGAGAGAGAGAGAGAGAGAGAGAGAGAGAGAGAGAGAGAGAGAGACATTTGCTGTCATTGGAGAACATTTCTCCAGTCGTCTGCTATTTACTGGGAATATGTCTGGACTGGTGGAATCGGTAGACTATCGGATAAAATGTCATTACAGTATTTGTTCTGCCTCTTTACATTCTGAGTTCAAATCCCGGGATCAATAAAGTATCAGTCAAACACTGGGGTCGAGATAATCGACTTTACCTTTCTCCCAAATCGCTGGCCTCGTGCCAATATTAAAAAGAATTATTTACTGTGTATTAATTAGTATTTAGTACCTAGACTAGCTCTACAATATCTACATTGGTATCTAGCACGCTATGCTAGTTCTACAATGTGTGCCTGTGTATTTAGAGCCCTAGGCTAGCTCTGCAATATACACCTGGGTATTAGTACCCTTAGCTAACTCTACTATGTGTGTCTGGGTATTTAGTATCATAGGCTAGCTCTACAAATCATGTCTTGATATAAAGCACCCTAGGCTAGGTCTACATTGTGTACCTGGGTATTTAGCACCCTAGGCTAGGTCTACAACGTGTACCTGGATATTTAGAGCCCTATGTTAACTCTAGAATGTGTTTCTGGATGTTTAGTATCTTAGGTTTGCTCTATAATGTACACCTGGGTGGTTTGCACCATAAGCTAGCTCTACAATATGTGTCTGCGCGTGTAGTACCCTTGACTAGCCCTACAGTGTGAGTCTGGATATTTAGTGCCTTAGGTTAGCTCTACAATGCGTGTCTGGGTGTTTCGCACCCTAGGCTTGTCTTACAATGTGTTTCCCTTGTACCAGTTATGCACCTCGTTCTACTAAATGAAATAATTTCAACTGAAAATTTTGTAAGCTGACGAACCTAGTTTTTGATACTTATTGCTCTGACCACACTAAGAAACTTACTAAGTCTGTATTTTCTGCTACACAGTCCATACCCATCCACTCCAGATTACATGACACATTATAACACCATATAATCCGCTGCACACGTGGGCATGCCCACAAAGTCAGAAAACAGCACAGTTCCCATGACTTTCGGAAACATTTTTTCACGCTCAGAGTTGCTGAAGCATGGAACAAACTACCTGCATCAGTTATTAGCTGTCGAGACACTGCATCCTTTAAAACCTCCATGCTTCCTGAGATTCGCCAACACTACACCTAATACCCCCCCCCCCCCTCCATACACATGCAAACATGTATATCATGGCTCATACACTATTCACTTCCCTGACATTTGTATATTATTCTATGTACTATACATGCACCTTTGATGAGTTGTAGTGCACCTAAGCACTGTACACAATAATTTCATTATTATTATTATTTTTTTTTTTTTTATTATTATTATTATTATTATTATTATTATTATTATTATTATTATTATTATACATTTGTATAAGGTTTTATACATTTATGTATACATATAAGTATAGACTACAATAAAATAATTTCAATTACATTACACCTTAAATAGTTCAATACAACTACAGGCTAAAAACTATACTATGTAGAGCTCATTTATATAAATTACATTTAGGTGTAATTGTGTATATTAAATATATTTTAAAAGAAAAGAATATAATCTAACCTACAAACACTTGCTTATACCGTACGGTTTCACTTGATAAGTGTATACACATATTTATTAGAATGTTGTTAAAGTGTGTATACATTTTTGGGGAACACCCTGTATATATTTGTTTTTTTTATTGTTTAATTTTATTTTTCATTCTTTATTCGGCTACCCTCAACCATCTTCCTCATAGCCATAATGTCGTTGGTGCTCTTAGCCTGTACTGTTTGTATCCATCTAATAGAATTCCCAAACCATTGTTTCTGAGGATAGACGGCAGAATGGGTGTGTTTTATTTGGCTAATAGTATGGAGTTGCATAACTACTATCGGTCAACACTCTCATAGATAAATTGTTTTGTGTTGTTTGCCCTCTGAAACAATCGTAAAACAATGGATTAATTAGCTAGTGAACGTTGTCTTATTTGGTTCATTGTTCTACATTATATACATACATACTTATATATACATATATACGTGTGTGTGTGTGTGTGTGTATGTGTGCATATACAATTGAGTACAGACAGACAGACACACACACACACACACACACACACACACACACACACACACATATATATATAATATAACGCACGCGGGGGGATATACAGAGAGGGGGGGGGGGGAGAATGTGAGAGAGAGGTGTGTGCGCGTGAGTGAGAGAGTGAGAGAGAGGGAGAGCCGCACAAGTCAAGATATAACATGAGTAGGCATACAACGCACACACAGACACATATAACACACACGCAGACACACAACGCACACACACACCACAGGCAGACATACAGCGTACACACAGACACACAAACAGACACATGACACACATACAAGGCACGCACAGACACAAAACAGACATTCAATGCACATACATGCGGTGGTGGTGGGGTGGTGGTGTACAACAGACGGAACTTTGCTATAAACATCCAAGGACCAGGTGGGGGTGGTGGTGTCAAACCAGGCGACAGATTAAATCTACCTCCTACGTAGACCCCATCTGGATTTGAACTTAGAAGGCACACAATCGGAATAAATACCGCAAGGTATCACATCTCTCTCTCTCTCTCTCTCTCTCTCTCTCTCTCTCTCTCTCTCTCTCTCTCTCTCTCTCTCTCTCTCTCTCTCTCTCTAATAATTCCGACACAGTCTACCGCCCTCTACACATGCAAATCTATACTCAGTGGAGAGGATCGTATGGTGTTATGAATTGTCACATGATTTGGCATGGGTGAGTATGGACTGTGTAGTTGAAAATGTAGGCTTAGTAACTGTCTTGGTGAGGACAGAGGAAGAAGTGTCTAAAAACTATAGGTTCATTAGCTTAGAAAGCTAATTATTTAGGGGAATGGTACGCATGTCCAAAAGAAGCGGCCCACTTTGTAGAGCTAGCCTAGGGTGTTAAATACCCAGGCACACATTGCAGAACCAGCCTAGAAAACTAAACACCCAGGCACACATTATAGAGAAAACCTAGGGTACTGAATATACAGACACACATTTTAAATACCTAGGTACACATTGTAGAGCTAACCTAGACCACTAAATACTCGGGTACACATTGTAGAGCTAGTCTAGGGCACTAAATACACAGGTACACATTGTGGAGCTAGACTTGGACTCTAAATACCCAGGTACACATTGTAGAGTTAGCCACTAAATACTTAGGTGCCCGTATAAAACATTAATAAACTTGGTAAAATTCAAAGAAACATCAAAACTTAACTCTCCCCACGACACACAGACCTTAATATTATTCCCTATCTTATTTTATTGAACATTTTATTGTCACAATGACCTTCCATAGTTTCGATTGGGGTGGGGTCCATAAGATATAACATTCAGTATTACTGAAGTTGATTTAATCAACTCTGCCTTTCTACCAAATATGCTGACAATGGGTTTAAATATATATTTCTGTAAGGTGTAAAGAAGGGCAGATCTGGCTGTATGGGAAAGTAGAGGAAATGACTATGAAAGCCATAAATGAGAGGAAACTGTGGCAAAAACAAGGTCTCTAAGGCCACAGAAGAAAGAAATGGGTAAGGGGGGTGATAGACTCTGGGTCTAGGGCCTGGCGGTGCTGGGGTTGGGCCCTGTGGACCAGACCGCAAAAGCATTTTCGAGGACAATGGCCAGCGACACACGCTTAAATTATAAATCAATTATAATGCATGGGAGATAACTTTTGTCAATTTATAATAATCCACTAAACTTTCTCCTTGAGTAAATTACATATTTCCTAATAAAACTGTTGTGGTTATACTAAGCTCAAGTTCAGAACTGGTATAGCAGAGCTTTGATCAACTATGCCGTTCTAGTCATGATCACCCTGTCTTTATTTACATGTAGTTTACATAGGACCACACTTTCCAATGAGTTCCCTTTTTTTAAGACAGCAGGGTTAGGGTTAAAGTTAAGGTTACGGTTAGGATTAGGGTTAGTGTGTGATCTTTGGAAGATTTGACTGCTATTTCTAGTAGTTCGATGTGCAGTGGGAGGTCTCCTTCGTTAGTTCATGAATATTTGTTGAAGAGGGGTGGTTGGGGGGCAGACATTTGACACCTCTCACTTGCAACATTTCCTTGATATTCCGTCAGAATAAACTATTTTTATATCCTACCATCTCATTGCAGAATGGATTATGGGGCGGAGGGGGGGGGGGGAAAGAGGGAGAAGTTGAGAGAGAGGGAGAGAAAGAGAGAATGTAGTGGGGTGGGGTGGGTGAGAGAGAAAAGGGAGTTAGAGAGGTGGGGGGGATAGAGGAGTGGAGAAAAAAGAGAAAGAAAAGATGTAGATAGTAAGGAGAGAAAGGGGAGTCGAGGGAGTGGAGAGAAAGATAGATATGTATGTGTATATATATATATATGTATGTGTGTGTGTGTGTGTGTGTGTGTGTGTGTGTGTGTGTGTGTGTGTGTGTGTATGTATTATGTATATTATGTGTATATATGTATGAATATGTCAGGTCACTCTCGTGTGCTTCTGGTAACATGTAACCCAGTACAACCTGTTTCATGGTCGGGTCGTCGGCGACTAAACCGGTAACCCCACTAAGCTAGCTTTGTGTGGAGGGTGATATTTGGACACACTGTGGGATGAAATGCAAGACCCAGCAAAGGGCGGAAGAACTCAGCAGAGCCAACGGCCATCCAAATAGTACTTTTTTTTTTTTTTTCACCTGGGAGTGAAAGGCCCCCAGTTGTTGTCACAACACCTTTTTAGGAGAGGGAAACTCTGAAAAAAACCCCTGCACCTTCGGAAGCATCCGATGATGTTGACCAGTTCTCCTTTTTGGATAGTGTTTTCGATGCTCAGAGAGTGGGATTGGTCGAGTACAAGGCCTTTCCCCACTTAAAATTAAAAAAAAATTCAAATCACAGGCATTGCTTGTTCAGGATATGTTACAGGTTTGTGTGGCTGGCCGTAGCCTAAAAGTCCACCAAACTCTATAATCTGACAAGCGATTGCAATACTCTTAGCAGAGTTTACAGCCATCATATATATATATATATATATATATATATATATATATATATATATATATATATATATATATATATATATATATATATATATATATATATAAATATATATATATATAAAGAGAGAGAGGGAGAAGGTGTAGATATATATATATATAAAGAGAGAGGGGGAGAAGGTGTAGATAGTAAGGAGAAAGGGGGAGACGAAAAAGTGGAGAGAAAGAAAGAGAGAAAGGAGATAAAATTCTCCAATATTTATGTGAAATTAAGAACTAAATACTTATCACAACCCTCCCCTTCCATTCATTCATCTTTACAAAAGGTCAAAAGCCGATAATACAGTCAGTAACCTTGAAGCTGGCGACTTTGAAGCAGGCGACCTAACACACTAAATCGCTACATAGTAGCTAGGCCTGCTAGAGATAGCAACCAGATCTCCCTCAAATCACACCCTATTGTTTTATGAATGGGGGAGACCTCTCTATGGTAGCTAGACCTGCTAGAAATAGCAACCAAATCTCCCTCAAATCACACCCTACTGTCTTATTTATGAGGAAGACCTCTACATAGTAACTAGGCCTGCTAGAGATAGCAACCAAATTTCAATCAAATCACACCC
>OZ024749.1:28644626-28662126 GCA_964016885.1 Eledone cirrhosa | reverse complement strand
AAGTTCCAGCTGAGGCCATCCTAACGTTAATTCAGACACAATATATCTTACAATATATTTAGTATTCCGTGTACAATATATGTACTGCTGTTGTTGTTGAGCCCCAGGTCAGCTTTGATGCAACAAATCTATTATCAAAGACAGGCCAGCTATTACTATGCTTAACCATTTGGGTACCAAACCATGTTCTATGATACAGGGTCTATATTTATCTAAAAAAAATTCCATCATAATTTTCTGTAAGAATCTTTAAGTTATGTTCCAAACACCAGCTTAACATGTGAAAGTCACTCTACATTTTCCATTGTTTTTTTTAATGATTTCAAAGTTATATTCAGTCTCTTTCACAAGAAATATGGTAATGAAATGATTAACTTTCTTAATACGAAACCACCTGAAACCATCCCTGTTTCTATGACAAAACACTATTTGTTTTAAAGTGTTTACATCTATCTAAAAATCTTGTCAAACAACTTTCTATAATACTGTTCAAATATATAAATAACTAGCAGCAAAGCCCGGCGTTGCTCGGGGTCGCTCAGTAGCTGTGTTAAAGTTACAATGTTAAGTTTCTTTTTTGGCTTAAAGTCTGTCTGCACGACTGTCTGTCTGCACGCCTAACGAAATTTACAGATACATATATTTTAAATAAACTTATATAATTTTTGCTTTTTTTTACGAAATATTTGCTTGTTTTACGTAGTCTTTAAATAGACTTGTTTTCAAGTAAAAATATTGTTTTAAAAGGCTTTTAAATGGAAATGAAGCAAAACGGAAGCTTAGTGTTCGAACTGATGAATTTTGCAGGTCAAAATTTTGCTGGCTCGACAACTGTTCGTGTATTGTGTTAATGTCATTTTAAACGCTGAGAAAGCCAGCGTAATTTTTTGAATTTTTGCACGCAGAAAATGTAAACAGAACGTAAGACGCTCAATGTAAACAGAACAAAGGGAAATAACTCGTCACTTACGCTCAAAAATCGATACATTAGATTCGATTTCGTCACATAGGGTGGGTCAATTTGAAATATTTTTTTTCCGATGTCTTCGCTAGGGCTCAATGTACAAGTATAGCAATTTCGGTGCAATTCCGTCAGAGATTCTAAGAGGAGATGTGTGCCAAAAATCGATAGACAGACAGACAACCACAGCTTTATATATATAGATAATAATGAAATTATTGGTGTAAAGTGCTCAGGTGCACTACAACTCGTCAAAGGTGTATGTATAGTACATAGAATAAAACACAAATGTCAGGGAAGTGAATAGTGTATGAGTCATGGTATACATGTGTGTATGTGTACGGAAGGGGAACATTAGTTGTAGTGTTGGCGGATCTCGGGGAGCATGGAGGCCTTAAAGGATGCAGTGTCTCGACAGCTAACAACTGATGCAGGTAGTTTGTTCCATGCTTCAGCAACTCTGAGCGTGAAAAAATGTTTCCGAAAGTCATGGGAACTGTGCTGTTTTCTGACTTTGTGGGCATGTCCACGTGTGTTAGACACATGGAAATCAAAAAGGTATTCAGGGTTGTTGTTGGCAAGATGGTTAACAATTTTGTGGGTGTTTACCAATTCAGTTGCCAGGCGTCGGAGCTTCAATGTATCCATGCCCAGGGAAGCAAGGCGCTCAGAGTATGGTAGATGCCTGATGGAGGGTATTCGCTTGGTTGCACGTCTCTGAACAGTTTCCAGGCGATCAATGTTCTGAGCAAGATAGGGGTTCCAGACTGGTGATGCAAATTCTAAGTGTGGCCGCACGATAGCCATAAATAAATATCTGGAGAGTGGCTGCCAAAGGTCTTGCTGAGTGATGCTAAGACACCCTTGGCCCTCTTGACAATTTTAGAGACGTTCTTCGTCCAACGCAAATCGCTGTTGACCGTAATGCCCAGGTCACGTTCACAAGAAGATTTCTTGATATTAGTGCTGTGGAGGGAGTATGTGGACGCTGGGTTTTTACTCCCAAGATGCATGGTGGTGCACTTGTCCACAGCTAGCTTGAGCTGCCAGTCTGAGATCCATTGTTGCATTGTGTCCAGGTCAGACTACAAGCAAGATCTATAGTGTTCAGGATCTGTCCTTTTTATCTCAAGGTACAGCTTGATGTCGTCTGCGTACTTTAGTACCGTGGCATTCTTTAAGTTGGCATCTATGTCATTAATATATGCCACAAACAAATATACATATACTCGTTTATATACATATATGGAGTAGCCATGTTTGTTTATATAACAGGCTAAATGAGTTGGGGGTGTATAATTCGACGAAACTTAAGTACCTGTGTATGTCACTGTTGTAACAAATTTGATATATTTATATAAACTATATATATATATATATATATATATATATATATATATATATATATATATTGACAATTAATTAGCTAGAATGAAATATCTTAATTCAAATACATATAGTCTGCCTGTATCGATCTAAAAAATAGTATATCTATACTCACAGACGTATATCGGCAACGTCTGTGAGTATAGATATACTATTTTTTAGATCGATACAGGCAGATTATATGTATTTGAATTAAGATATTTCATTCTAGCTAATTAATTGTCAATTTACAGTAAAAACACATAAGTGTTGATCATATATTTATTTATATTAACTTCTATTGTACTGCTCAGAAATGCTTCTTTCTTAGAGCTGAATAATTGTAATTGACCCCTGAGTGTAAACTCTAAACTATATTATATATATATATATATATATACAAGCAAAGGGATATTTATATTATATATATATATATATTGTTATACTTTGGGAGAGTCATGTTGCCAATAAGAAACACACGCACCAGTAACTTTCACTTCAATTTATTATAAATTAAATTTATAAATTTAGGAATTTATAAATTTCGGGTTGGTTGGTTGGTTCCACAACCAGATGATTGTTCATATATTGTCAAAGTTCTTTCGTCACACATTCTATGACCTCTTCAGTGACTGGGGATCCTTTTCTTTGTTTTTGTGCCTCTCCTTTGTTCTGTCCTACGCCATCTTGTTTTTGTGTGTGTTGTGTGCTTAGTTTGCGCATGTGTTACATCCGGGTGTCTGTGTGTGTTTATATTTGTTTATTTATTTGTTTATTTACATATTACTGGTTGGTTGTTTGTTCTATGTGTGTGTGTGCTTTCATTTTGTCCTTAATTGTAAGTTGTGATGTTGCTGTTCCATTCATGGAAATTCAACCGGAAATTTATAAATTCCTAAATTTATAAATTTAATTTATAATAAATTGAAGTGAAAGCAACTGGTGCGTGTGTTTCTTATTGGCAACATGACCCTCCCAAAGTATAACAATATCGGTTTCAACACACGTTTTCAGATAAAGAATCTTGCTAAACAAATTCATAAACGAAATATATATATATATATATATAAACAAAGGGATATTTATATATATATATATATATATATATATATATATATATATATATATCTTTAAGTCGTTTGGAAGCCTCGACAATGCAAATGGGTAAATCTCCGGGTAACAAGGTCCGGTGGTGGAGAGAGATGTAAGTGGGTGTACGTTGAGATGCGTGGTGTGTATAAGATGTGTGAGATGTGTAGAATGAAGGGAAGAGTATAAAGGATAAAGGATAAAATTAAAATAACAACACAAGAGAGAGTTACCTTGGGAGAGATTAAATAGTCCCTATATATTTCGGATTCACATCCATCAACTGGGGTTTTTTTTCCGGGGTGGGGGAAAAGGTTGTCTGTCGGACAAGTCCGGAACGCGTCCTTCGCTGTTTGTTGTTTTGAATATCTGAGGTATTCGGCAGGGCGCGCGTGCGCGTGAAATGGGGTCGGTCGTACAGAGGTCAGCGGCCGAATGAGGGAGTGGGATGGTGCTAGCTGTCAGTCCATTCTCTGCCTGTTTGTTAAATGTTACTGTGTGTGTGTGTGCGTATGTTGTTGTCTCGCTTGAGTGTGTGTGTGTGTGTGCGTGTGTTGTTGCCTTGTTCCTCTGTTTGAATACCTCAGATATTCAAAACAACAAACAGCGAAGGACGCGTTCCGGACTTGTCCGACAGACAACCTTTTCCCCCACCCCGGAAAAAAACCCCAGTTGATGGATGTGAATCCGAAATATATAGGGACTATTAAATCTCTCCCAAGGTAACTCTCTCTTGTGTTGTTATTTTAATTTTATCCTTTATCCTTTATACTCTTCCCTTCATTCTACACATCTCACACATCTTATACACACCACGCATCTCAACGTACACCCACTTACATCTCTCTCTCCACCACCGGACTTTGTTACCCGGAGATTTACCCATTTGCATTGTCGAGGCTTCCAAACGACTTAAAGATATTTACTTATTGTTCCACAATGCTTCAAGCAAACTTCAATACTCTTATATATATATATATATATATATATTTAATACAATAACAGAGAAAGCTTGAAGCTAAACTCTGACTGGTAACCATCTCACTCAACAAACATTAGGATATACGTTAGTATAATCCCAATTTTGTGTTTGGGGTGCTAACTATATGTATTTTGTGGAAAGCCAGTTGTATTATTTTATATGAGATATAATTAAAATTAAAATATATCTCTCTTTCCAAACAATTGTTTCATTATAAGTTTTCTACAAGTTGGGAGAATGTTTCCAGTTTATGTAGAAGCCTAACATATTTTTCTGTAAGAATATATGTAGGTGGGCATTTATAAATCATCAGTGGATGCCCATTAAACTTTGATATAAGAAAAAATTTCTTACCGCAGTTATTTTTCGTGTCTGCTAAGTCGTCCCTTCACGCATCAAATGACCGCCAAATTTTAAATTCCAGCAGTCTTCAGAATGAGGAAATATCATAGCGTCACGAAGCGGAAAAGGGAGGCAATCGCGAGTCACAAGAAAAGTAAAATATTATACATGTGGGTTAATTAGTTTTTTCAAAAACATTATCAATCCTGCGTGTTAAGAACTCAATTAATTTTAAAAAAATAAATGTATGCATGTATTAATTACACACGCATATAGATATTTTCTTAGGCTAAAAACAGAGAAGTGATACCTAAATAACAAACAATATCTCATAACAGTAATAAATACGGAAAGTTACGTTTAAAAGGTATCTGGAAATATAAATCTCTGGCCAAATCAAGAGTAAAATATTTAATACAATAACAGAGAAAGCTTTAAGCTAAACTCTGACTGGTAACCATCTCACTCAACAAACATTAGGATATACGTTAGTATAATCCCAATTTTGTGTTTGGGGTGCTAACTATATGTATTTTGTGGAAAGCCAGTTGTATTATTTTATATGAGATATAATTAAAATTAAAATATATCTCTCTTTCCAAACAATTGTTTCATTATAAGTTTTCTACAAGTTGGGAGAATGTTTCCAGTTTATGTAGAAGCCTAACATATTTTTCTGTAAGAATATATATATATATAATATATATATATATATATATATATATATATATATATATATATATATATATATATATATATAAATATCCCTTTGTTTATATATATATATATATATTTCGTTTATGAATTTGTTTAGCAAGATTCTTTATCTGAACAATGGCAAACAAAAACACCACAGGGAGCCTCACCCCAGAAAGAATTCTATAGACTTCTGACTGATGAATGCTCTCAGAACTGACCAATGGGAAGTTTGACACTTTTTTTGCTATCTTGTTCCTTTAACACCTTGTCCCTTCTACCATGTTATCAATTTTTTAAGCTAACTCCAACAATAACAACACTTAGAATGAGGAATATTCTAATAACTGACCAATGAGAGGAGAAGAGGCCCTTTGACACTGAAATTCGTTTGTTTGAATTCATATGATTCCAGTTCCTCAGTGAAATAACAACCCAACAAGGAACTGGGCATATCAGAGTATTGACAATATTATACACCTCAACAACATATGTACTTGTCTATACCATACTAATTCAAACTGCCTGAAGAGGTCACAGCCAAAGATGGCTGTCACTGAAATATATATAGCAGTAATAAACGAAGCTAAATTTTAATCATTTGACTTTTATTTAACTTTATTTTACACTACTCCGGAGTAACCAAACCAACCTGCGCACTTCGTCGAGTGCTCCAGCCTGCATACTGAGGTGTTGGTATACAACCAATATAAACTCAAAATCTATATATATATATATATATATATACATATATATGCAAAGGGATATTTATATATATATATATATATATATATATATATATATATATATATATATATATATGCAAAGGGATATTTATATATATATATATATATATATATATATATAAGCAAAGGGATATATATATATATAATTATATATATATATCTTAAGATCCCGTTAAGGGTGAAAGCAGCAATTCTTTGCTTAAACTTTAATTTGTTATTTTAATAAATATTTGCTCTACGGTTCTTATATATTTGATATATATTTATCCTTATCGAGCCCTCTTTGGATTTTAGTCTTCAAATTTATAATTATTACTATATATATATATATATATATATATATAAACAAGTAAGGGGGGTAACTCTAAGGCAAAAAATGTTGGCTTGTATCTAATGGGGGGGGGGGGCAATTCTGGGTATGGGTTTTTCTGTGTTTAACGAGTCAGAAGGAATTTCTATGTCTAAAGGCGATGAACTCCCTCCTCCCAGCACCACCACCACCACCACTATTTTTTAGGTACCGGGGTTAATTTGTAGGTGTATAATAATAGGTAATTGAAATTAATGCTTATTAAGCAAAATGATTTGTTCTTCTGGCGATAATGAAAAGAAAGAAAATGAACTCGTCAACAAACACATCTTTTATTTCCGCTTTAAATGGTGACAGGAGATAAAGTAGGAAATATATATTTTACTACTGAATAACTAAATATTATTTTTATACTAATGGATCCCAGTCTTTTCACTATTCACCTTCTAAACCATTTATTTAAATGAATTTTGTCACGAACCTCACCACCACCACCCCCCTGATACAAATACTCCCTTCCCTACAGTGAGAATAATAATCAAAAGAGACATGTTTATATTTAGAGAAGAATGGAAACCCAATAGTGTGTGTATGTGAGGTTTATACCTAAGTAGTTTAAATTGTTATACAATGAGAATGATCGTAAGAGAGGTATGTTTATACTTAGAGAAGAATGGGTGATACTTAGAGAAGAATGAGTGTGTGTATATTATGTTTAAACAGAGAGGTTTGAATTGTTATACAGTGAGAATAATCGTAAGAGAGAACTGTTTATATTTAGAGAACAATATATACCTAATAGTATGTGTATATTATGTTTTAAACAAAGGTCTTAAATTTATTATACAGGGATAATAACGATTGAAAGTGAGAAATGTTTATATTTAGAGAAGAATATATACCCAATAGTGTGTATATATATTATGTTTTTAACAAAGTAGTGGTCTTGTACTTCGTTTATCTATCTCAGAAGAATGAAAGGCAAAATTGACCTCGGTGAGATTTGAACTCAGATCACAAAGAGCCGGATCAAATACCGAGGTATTTGTAATCGGATGCCTTAGCAACTCTGCCGTTTCGTCGCCCTTCTGTGTTACCAAGACAGAAAAGAGAGAGAGGAAAACAATAAAAAAACAAAACAATTTATCCTTCAAAAAAAGAACGAAAACGAGAGTGTGATGTGATGATCAGAAGAATATATTAAATAAATATTTGTACAATGAAATATATGTTCGCGTAAAAATAATTTGGTTAAATAATCATGGTTTATAATATTTAAGTTTCATAGCAGACAATTGCAAACCACCTTTCATATATTTTAGATATTTCACATACCAACATCTAAAGCAAAGACAAGAAAGGTGGTTTAGAATCCACGATTGCTTGTTTTTACACAGGATAAATCCAATCCATTAGGAGACATCTATGGTGTCTCTGAAGCAGAACGGTACCGCCTTGGTTTCTCCAGGAAAACATAAAATATGAAATATTTAGGAGAGAAAGAAAAAGAAAAGTCATGTTCTTGCCTTACCCGTAAGGACAACACCCTCGATCAAGAGATAGGGCGTCTGCTGCCCTTGCCCCTTGTGGTACCCATAATAATAGGTCTGTGGTATAAGGGACGTTAGACAGCTTCAACTCGGAATCGAAAGCGAATCAAAAACTCCATGTCTTGGAAGCTTACCCTCTAGAACACTTGATAACAAACGTTTATTTTAACTTAAACAACTTTTGGGCGCGCATTTTCCTGACCGACGATTTGATATCGTATAATAAATCGTGGAATATTACTTCATCATCGCGTTCTTTCTCGGAATTCCCTAAAGAACAGTGAATATGAGAACTAAGTTCGAAATCGTGTGGACAATTATCCAAGTTCTGAGAACTAAGCTCAATATCAGCTGGGGAATTATCCAAATTCGCCTCAAATTCTTCTGAATTGTCCGAAATATGTGCAAATAATGCTTCAAAATATACAATAGCAATCATTTTTTGTAAAGTGAATTGAATGTCTCGTTCAACGTCGGAATGAGTTAGGCGTAGATAATTGTAAACTTTTTGAGGGTTTTTCACCGAATCAAAACTGCTCAAACCTTTCTTCCGTTTTCTCCATTCATCTTCATGAACAATCTTTAAACTCAACATTAAGATGTGAATACATTCCGAAGTGAAACCTAATATATCCAACACATCTGCCATCAATTTCTGTGTTTTAGCGTCGTTTCTCAGAGTAAAGAGAGAATAATCTTGGTTCATAGTCTCATCTTTTTCTTTCATTTGATTACTAATGGCTGTGAAAAATATTAGCAGATAGTCCATTAACTGTAACGATTCTTCATTACCAGCTTTCAAGATAATTAAAAGACTAGTTAATTGATCCAACTCACGTATTTTATCAATGTACAAGTCCATATATTGACCAATATCGAACACTCGTTCTTCAATTGTTTCAAATTTCCGTTTCAACTTACTGATTATATATTCCAGTTGGTCAAGTCTTTGAGGTACTTTAGAATATTGGAAGTAGCAGCTAGAATTGGCCATCCTTGGAAAAATGTATCCATTGCAAGAATCAGAGAAAGATTTATATAGTTTTTTTTTATCTTTTTTTT
Source organism: Eledone cirrhosa (assembly GCA_964016885.1). Taxonomy (NCBI): domain Eukaryota; kingdom Metazoa; phylum Mollusca; class Cephalopoda; order Octopoda; family Eledonidae; genus Eledone; species Eledone cirrhosa. The sequence continues at coordinate 28,653,023 of OZ024749.1, read as the reverse complement.
TTTTTTTTTAGATGAAATCAGATGATTAGGGATTTGGTCTCTTTAATAGTCCAGAAATAGATAAATAGACATGTTCTGTAAGTGGAACGGTTTCATGTCGAAGACGAATGTATTTCGTGTATTGAAAATCTGGATTTTTATATTTATTGGTTTATTAGAAACAAAAAAGAAGTATTCAGCGTTTGTAAAATATATTTTATGTTCTACAACCACTGTAAAGTTATTGATTTGAAACACGATTTTTTTTTTTTATCTTTCGTCTTTAAATGAAATATTGTAAATATATATATATATATATATATAATAAGTGAAGTAGTTTCATTTAGTAAAACGGACGATGTTTCTTTGTTTGAAGATCTCCAAACAATCAACTAGTGTGACAAGCTATTTAAGTTATTTATATAAAGCCAACAGATTAATAATTAATAGCAATGTCTGGGATATTCCGAAAATCAACGAAATTAAAAGGTTACGATCTATAATATCCAGCTGCGTAATATCCCGTCTTTAGAACAAGGTTATTTTTGACAGAAAATATTTTCCCCCCATCTTTTGTTTTCTATCATCTGCTATCGTCTGTTAAACACCTGAAATCTCCCCCTCACCGATTTTTTAACAATCCCGCCATGCATTGGACTTCATTAATAGGATTAGGCAAACAAACAAACAAACAAACAAAAAAAGAAAAGAAAAAAAAAGAAAAAAGAAACTTTGCTTATTAATAAATAATTGTTTGTTAGCCAGATGAGAAAACTAATTGAATTTCTTCTTAATCCTTTAACCCCGACAACTTGTGTGTGTGTGTGTGTGTAGTATTTTCTCTTATCTTCTATATATTTCCCCTAAGTCTCTCAGTATTTTAGTAGGGTCTTATCCCTTTTGTTACTATATGTATCATGGTTTCTAACATAGGTTCAATGACAGCAATTTGGGAGTGGAAGGAGAAAGTCGATTATATCAACTCCAGTATTTAACTGGTACTATATATTTCATTGACCTCAGAAGGATGAATGGCAAAGTTGACCTCAATGGAATTTGAACTCAGAATGTAGGAAGTCACAACTAAATACCACAAAGCATTTTGTTTGATGCTCTACCGATTCTGTCAATACACTACCCTTACCTTATGTATAATGAAACACACTGTATTTAATTTAACCCATTAAGAATTTTGAGGAACTTACTAAAATTATCAATTATTTCACTCTACTAAGATACTATAGCTCCAATACTATGGGCATGTGGTTAGAATGTCTCAGGAAAGAATCACAGGACTTATTTTACGGGCAAAACTAACCAGCAGGAGACCCAAGGGTAGATTCCGAGGAAGGTGGTTGGATAACATCCATGAGCTCGACTGGTCTCACTTGGGGATCCAGCCAGATCAGTTGGAGACGGTTGTTTCTAACAGGACCCACTGGAGGGAATACTTGAGGATTCTTCCCTGATGACCCTCCTCTCAGGAATAAGTAGGTAAAGAAGAAGAAGAAGAAGGAGGACGAAGAAGGGGTGAAGGGGAGGAGGAGATACTAATTTAATATGGAAATTGTGTTATTAGATTTTAATTTAAATAAAAACTATTTAAAAAATGGGTGACTTTCTTTCATAGAATCAAAGGCGGTTTGGAGTGTGTTGGTATCAAAAGGGTTATATATTGGGTTTTGGTCACTTGGCTGAAGCTTTGTAATTATGGAGTTGTACATGTCTGGCAGATGACTTGACCTTAGACTTTGTGATATTGAAGAGTCATTTGAGTTACTTATCTGGCAAGTGACTTGATATGAGACTAAGTGTTGAAACTAAAAGAGTTACAGTGTGGAAGAGTCATTTTAGCAACAGTTGTACATGTTTAGTAAGTGATTTGATCTGACACCGTATTGAAACTAAAACAATTACGTCATTGAAGAGTCATTTTCGCCACAGTTCTACATGTCTGGTAAGTGATTTGATCTGAGACAGTGGAGTGTTGAAACTAAAACAATTACATGGTGGAAGAGTCATTTTAGCCACAGTTGTAGATGTCTGGAAGATGACTTGATCTCAGACTGTGGTGTGTTGAAATTAAAACAGTTACAATGTGGAAGAGTCATTTTAACCACAGTTGTACATGTCTGGTAAGTGACTTGATCTGAGAATGCGTGTTGAAAATAAAACAATTGCATGGTGGAAGAGTCATTTTAGCCACAGATGAAAATGTCTGGCAGATGACTTGATCTGAGACTGTGAGTTGAAACTAAAGTAATTACTGTGTGGAAGAAGTGTCATTTTAGCCATTCAAAGAAACACACAAGCACACAAACATTTGAGTGTTATTTCTAGCAAGTCGAACAGCCACATAAAGACAGGTTGGCAATGGTGTTGGAGATTGGGATGTTGGTGTTGGTGGAGGTGGTGATTATGGTAGAGGTTGTGTTGTAGTTGGTGGAAGTGGTGGTGATGTTGTTGTTGGTGAAGGTGGCATTGGTGTTGGTGGAGATGGTGATGTTAGTGTCATTGGTGTTGGTGGAGATGGTGATGTTAGTGTCATTGGTGTTGGTGGAGATGGAGGTGATAATATCATTGATGCAAGTGTTGGGGATGATTATAGCTGCGACGGAAATATATTCACATATATATTTGATATGCTCGAGGCTAATATATATTTCCCAAATATATGTGCGTGTGTGTGTGTTTGTGTGTGTGTGTGTGTGTGTGTAGTGTATGTGTATGTATATGTGTATGTACATATTCAACAAACCAACCTGGGGTTTCTACAAATATCTATTGTTACATTAATCCATAATGAGATTAACAAGGTGGATTATCTCAGGCTGATTATAAATGGATTAGGGGGAACATTTCTTAATAGGGAATTTTCTCGAACACATGCATGTACACATACACATATATGTCTCTCTGTCTGTCTATATACATGTGTGTATGTGTGTGTGTGTGTATATAGTAAGGGTGGGTTGTGGAGAAATGAAAAATGATAATCCAACACACACATTAAAAACATACACACACTAACCACGTTAACACACACACGCACATGCTAATACACCCACAAAAGGCACCCCCACTAATTTAACACAACACAATGCCCCCTCACACACACACAAACGCAACACATGACCCCTCACACACACACTCATACCCCCCACCACATGCACACATTAACAAATACATGTATATTAACACACACACATTAATAAACCCACACAAATGCAACACGACACGACCCCTCACACACATATACACAAACAAACACACGTTAATACACCCACACAAATGCAACATAACATGACCCACACACACATACATAAACAAATACACATGCTAATAGACCCACACATACACACAAATGCAACTCATGACCCCTCAATGACATGGTGTCTCCCTCTTATACATAAACACATAGCTCTGTTTCTAACTTTGAAACTATCTTCCCCCTAACTAAAACAAAAACTCCACCTCAGAATTTTAGATAATAGCAACAATAGAGAGTTCGCTGCTAAATTTTAGCAAAGTCTTGTATAATTTCACAGACAATGCCCCCCCCCCCCCCCCCCCCCTCCTTCTCCAACACACCATCTGGGCCCACAATGTACAATTAAACACATAACCACAAGTACATATTTCACTGTTCAATAAATAACACTGGGGTTGATTCTTCCTTTATATACCCTTCTCTCCCTCTGGAAGAAATCAGCTGTACTCTGACACATGAAGAATGAGCTTTGCCAGGTTCAAATGCCCAAGATGTTCCAATAATGTCCCTGTGACTCCACAAACAGTTAAGGACCCAGGTAAGTATAAAAAATTTAACTTTTTTGCCAATAATATATTTCTAATTTAGAAGTGTATATATATATATATATATATATATATTTATATGCCAGATTTCACAGCTCTAGCATTACTTCTTCATAGTCAACTTATGAACTTGTCAGCCCTACTCGTATGTACATATATATATATATGTATGTATCATCATCATCATCGTTTAACGTCTATTTTCCATGCTAGTACATGCAAGATTTCATAGCTCTAGCATCACTCCTTCATAGTCAGCACACTCTTGTATATATATATATATATATATATACATACAATATTTCACAGCTTTAGCATCACTCCTTCATAGTAAGCCAGCCTATGAACTTGTAAGCCAACCCTCGAATTGTTAACCATCTTGTTAACCACCAGGAGATATGGAAGGAACAAACTAATGACCACAACATGTGTAATATAAGATTTATTGATCCACAAAGAACCTTAACAAATAAAGTTGGATATTTCAGAAATATTAGGGAGAGATATATTTTATTTTATTTTATTCGTTGAGCAGTACCATCTGTATTTGCTTCTTACAAGACTCTGGTACTTGAAACATGGCGCCATGGCCAGGAATGATGTAGTCAGCTATTTTTAAAATATCAGCTCGGTACTGTTCTTGTGACTCTGGTTTCTGGCTTGACTGTTGCCACAAATGAGGTTTTTCTAGATCTTCTTGGCATTCAAATAAATCACCTACATAAGACAAAATAATGTTTAAAGTTTGGTTTAGAAATTGAGAAAAAAAAAACGCAATAGAAAAGAATATATATATATATTAATTTGACAGAAAATTGAGTAAAATTTGGTATAAAAATTGACAAAAGAAAAAAAAAGATAATATATTAGACAGAGAATTGAATAAAATCTGGTTTATAAATTGAGAAAAAAACATTGTATTTTGGAACAGTTATGATCTTATGAAATTATTTTGTTTTTGTATTTGTTTTGCAAGATTCTTGATGTGAAATTGTATGTTGAAATAGATATTGTTGTATTTTGGGAGGGTCATGTTGCTAGTCAAAACACATGCACTGCACTAGTTGAGTTTCACCTCAGGTCATTAATCAATCAATTAATTAATTGTCAAAATCCTTTTGCCACAACCTGTGACCTTATCAATGACACATGTCCTCTTTATCTCCTCCTCCTCCACACTTACTCCAAATTTACTTTTCTCTCTGTCTTCTTTTTTCAGGGCAATAGTCACCGATAAGGTCACAGATTGTGACAAAAACAATTTCAACAATTATTTATTTGATTAATCAATGGATTGATGGATTAATTACCTGATAAACAATAAAACTGAAGTGAAACTCAATTGGTGTAGCTCTTGTGTTTTGATTGGCAGCATGCTCCTCCCAAACTACAATATGTGGTGGTGGTAATGATAATGGTTTCTACTTTTGGCACAAGGCCAGCAATTACCCAGTATATTACTGGTACTTTATTTTATCGACCCAGTAAGGATGAAAGGCAAAGTTAACCTCGGCGGGATTTGAACTCAGATCATAAAGGGACGTAACTCTATGCTTCAAAGCATTGTGTCCGACTCTCTACCGATACTGCCAATCCAATGATAATGATTGACAATGATAGTGGTAGTGATGATAGTGGAGGTAGTGATGGTAGTGGTGATGATGATAGTGGTGGTGATGATAATGGTGATGATGATGGTGATGAAAGTGGTGGTAGTGGTAATGATGATATGATGGTGGCGGTGATGATGATGGTGACTGATCGAGATGGAAACCATGATTGCTAATTAAGCAGATAGAATAGATGGGTGAAGAGGGAAGCTGTACTCACCTGTAATAGCTATAAGACCATAAGGTGTGTTCTTCACAATCACAGACACATCTTCACCTGTATGACCAGGTGTGGCAATCACTTCAACATAATCATCAATTTCATATGGAATACCCTACGAGAAAGGAAACAAAACACACGACTAATATACACCTAGTAAACTCTGTAAAGTGGTAGTGTTGATACTACAATATCTGTTGGTGATGGTGGATATGAAAACCAATGGTTGTTACCTCTTTAAAGTCATGCATCAAATATCGGTTTCTTATACAGATATCATAGGAGACGATATATATAGCATTGTTGAAGAGGTTTAAGTTGCCGACATGATCTAAATGTCCATGTGTGCATACAACATAGTCAATATCTGAAGGTTCCACACCGTGTTTAGCAAGACCTGCAATAAATAGAGGAAAAGGAATTCATTTTAAGCCTTGTGATAATTTCATCATATATATATATATATATATATATATATATATATATATATATATATATATATATATATATACATATATATAAGACTAGCAGAGAGATACCCGGGGCAATGCCTGGGGATTTTATCTAGACTGTAACTTAAAAGGGTGATTTTAGATGCTATTACTGTTAGGTTGAGAAACCATAAAGGGGTCACTCGTGTTGGTTTACATGCAAAAACATATGTATATACCATGTATTGAGTACTACTCTAATTTGTAGTCTTCTTATATCCAGTGGAGAGATTAGCTCCGAAAATACAGTTCCGCTATGAACAGGGTACAATGCAGCCAACCTTGCCAGTCCCTCCTCATAACAGGACTACCCAATTCTACACTGTAAACATGGTTGTTGTTAGGAAGGGCATCCAGCTGTAAAAAAATCCAGCCAAAGTACAGTTGCATTTGAGTACGGTACAGCATGGCCAACTGGCCAGACTTGTCTTATAATGTAGACAAACAGTCTAACCCATGTAAGCGCAGAAAAACAATACATTAAGTGATGATGATGATATATATATATATATATACATAAACATATTAAACTTAAGCCAAAATCTTCAGGGGGGGGGGGGGGGGGTATAAGCTAGACCAACTATAATAAGTCAGTTTTACTCATAATTCAATCCCCAAGCATTGTTTCTGGCATTAAGAAACAATAGTAATTATTTCAAAACATTGAAACAACCAATATTGGAAGAATGTATTCCGTCTTCAGGGGAAATTTTTTTAAAGTAGAGAAAATATTGAATAGATAGTATACAGACCATGTTGTTGCTGAGACTGCATGGTGTCCAACAGCTTGCATCATTAAACTAGTAAATGAACATATATCTCTCTATATATATATTAAAACAGTATGACAGGCTTATAGTAACGTTAGAAATAGCACCCAAAAACCTGTCGAAATCTATTCAACAATGAAGGAGTGGACAATATCATTTAAAAAGTAATTTCTTTCTCTAATATTAGACACCTTAAGAAAAAGATAAAATATGAAGATAAAATATCAACTCAGCAAAGCAATTAAAAATATTATCAGTAATGAAATGGTTAAAGTATTTGTTATTCATCTAAAAACCTTCCATCATAATCTTATATACAAACCTTTGTTAAGTTATGTTCCAAACACCAACTTAATGAGAAAGTTAGTTGTATTTCTATGACTAAATCTTTTCAAATATAATTTCATGTAAGAACCTTTGTTTGTTAAGTTAGAATTAAAACCACTTTGTTAAGTTATTTCCAAAACACAAGCTAAACGATTTATTAATATTTACATGGAAGGGTCGATAGTGTAAAAATACACACACATGTACACCAGGTCCAAATTGATTACTTTCAAAATGATTTAAAAACTCTTACCTTGAACAATATCGTCTTTATCCCAGGGATTTCCAGTGTCAACAATTATTTTATGAGGACCATTTACAAAGGTGATTGTGCCTGAAGCATTTTCTTCACCTAAACAATAGAAGGGAGAGATTGTGTGTCTTTGATCCAGGAAAAAGAAACAAAAACAAAAACAAAATAGATGTTTATAAGTAGGTTAACATCAGGTGTAAGCTGTAACAATATGATAGGACTGAGGTCCTTATCATTAAGATGCCCAAGAAACCATGTATGAGATGCAACTTCGTTGGAGACCAGCTAACTCTGTGAAATTCATTTTCTTTTCAGATAAAAGGAAATAGTTCTTACCACTAACATCAGAATATTGGTAACCTTCTTTGATCACAATCACCTGGTACATTTTTAAAGCTGGAAATATAAGAATGAAATATACATATATATATATATACACAACCATACATATACACACAGCACACATACATGTATATATAAAACTATACATACACCTCACACGTCTGTATATAAATACATATACATACATATACCACACATGCATACATATATATATAAAATCATACACATACTATGGAAAAACAGGTGTACCCTACAATGTATAGCTAGATATTGTCTTAAGGCCACCTTTCCCATTTGGCCACTCTCTCTAACTCCGACCACTACCCTTTCTGCCTGACCAAGGACACAGCAAGAGCCCTAGTATTGAAAATGGTAGTGCTGGTGCCACAATAAAATGCACACAGCTCACGCTGTAAAGTGGTAGTGTTGGTGTTACTACAATAAAATGTACACAGCCAAAACAGTAAAACGGCAGTGATGGTGCCATAATAAATACACCCAGTACATGGCTGTATTACCAAGTCACTGTGTGATAGACTGACAGACAGACACATAGATGTATTATCGATTAACTGTGTGATAAATGGAC
>OZ024749.1:28632126-28634626 GCA_964016885.1 Eledone cirrhosa | reverse complement strand
TGACCGATGGGTGAAGAAGTGCCAGGAATTGCCAGTTGAGGGAAGACGTGGTAGAGGTAGACCACGAAAAACATGGGCGGAGGTGGTGAGAACAGACCTCAGATCATTGAAGCTCACGGTGGAGATGACGAAGGACCGTGACAAGTGGAGAGATGCTGTGCTGAATAAGACCCGTCCCACCCTTGCAAGCAGGGAAAAGCGGACGTAAAATGATGATGATGATGATACATATATCATCATCATCATCATCATCAACGTTTAACGTCCGTGTTCCACGCTTGCATGGGTTTGGACGGGGGTAGTCCCACTTGAGGCAAGAGTGATTGTCTTGCTCGCATAGGACTGTCTGGCAGGTTTTCTACAGTTGGATGCCCTTCCTAACACCAACCACGTTTACAGTGTGGGTCTGGGAGGTTTTTACCGTGTTGCCTACACGGCCACATTACAGCGTGGACTGTGTGTTTTTTTGTCGTGACACCTACACGATCTCATTTGTTTCGGCCTCGATGGCGCGGCACCAACATAACTTTACATAGAACGGGGTGGTGTGGATGGGGTGGGGGTGGTGGTGGTGGGACGGGGTGTATTTTGTTAGAGATGCCTACTGGCTGGAGTAGGTTTTACTATATATTTAGGTAAGGCGGGTCTTCTCTGTTACTGAGTACCGCCAAAGGTCTCGGTCCAGTGACATTGTCTTGGAGAGGTGTAAGTGTGTGATGTCGGAGTTTATCAGCTCGTCCCAGGTTTTTCTAGGTCTGCCTATTCCGTGACTACCGTCTATCTTTATTGCCCTGCACTTTGTTATACAGCTATCGACTTTCATGCGCATCACGTGTCCATACCAACGTAGCCTTCTCTCGAGTAAACAACATCTGATATATATATATATATACATATATACATATATATATACATATATATATATATACATATATACATATATATATACATCATCCTCATCATCATCATCATCATCATCGTTTAACGTCCATCTTCCACGCTTGCATGGGTTTGGACGGGAGTTTTCCCACTTGAGGCAAGAGTGGTTGTCTTGCTCACATAGGACTGTCTGGCAGGTTTTCTACGGCTGAATGCCCTTCCTAACACCAACCACGTTTACAGTGTGGACTGGGAGGTTTTTACCGTTTTACCTACACGGCCACATTACAGCGTGGACTGTGTGTTTTTTTTTGTCGTGACACCTACACGACCTTATTTGTTTCGGACTGGATGTTGTGGTACCAACATAACTTTACATTGAAAGGGGTGGTGTGGATGGGGTGGGGGTAGTGGGACGGGGGTGTATTTTTGTTAGAGGTGCCTACTGACTGTAGTAGGTTTCACTTTGTACTTAGGTAAGGCGGATCTTCTGTATTACTGTGTAGCGCCAAAGATCTCGGCCCAGTGACATTGTCTTGGAGAGGTGTAAGTGTGTGAGGTCGGAATATATATATATATATATATATATATATATATAAACAAAATTGCAATTTAATAATATTTTCAAGCTCAATGTATTTATGTCATTATAGTCAGAAGAAATGTTGTTTAAAAGAAAAAATAAGTGACATAACAACACAGCATATAGCAAAAACAAAATCAATAAATTATCATCTTACTTTATATATATATATGAATATTAATAGTTGATCACTATTGAGATGATTATATTTTAAATTTTCCCAATGTTTCTCAAGTCATTCAGATGTTTACAATCATTGGTTAAATGAAATACCACATCTACTAACTAAACAAGACTAAATGGACCACCAGAGTGCAACTCACCAACTGACAGACTTCAATAGGATAATGCTATTTAATTTAACAACCATGGAATGTGACTTAGTATACAGGGTGGAAGTATTGCTAACATTGTGATAAATTACTATTATACTTTATATGTTAATCTATACCAGTGATTGAAATGAAATGAAATTTACAGCTTGCACCTATAACAGGTTTCTCAAGTGTATTTAATGATAGCATCCTCAATTCTATCATGAAAAGCACTGTGAAATGAAGTGGCTTGCTCAAGAACACAACTCACCTCCTGTTCCAGGAATCAAACTCACAATATTTTGACTGAGTCCAACACCATAATCACTAAGGCACTGTTATTGTAAATATTACCTAATAACTTGCAACTCGTTCTCACCTCGGCTTCAGTGCCCCCAATGTGGAGGAAAGAAAGATAGTCAAATACTAGAGCCTAACCAACCACTTCCTCTTTACACTGGTCTCCATCGAGACCTCTGGCATCCTTGATCCCCACACTGCTGATTTCCTATGTAAAGTCAGAAAGACATTGGACTGCTTAAGAAGGGAACCCTGTGACGTGGCTGTTGTAGTGGGTGTCTCTGATCATTCTCCGCAGTAATGCTTTTACTGTTTTGTCCACTTGGTGTGACTGAGACACTGATCAGACTGGGGTATAGTGACTAATCTTCCCCCTCTCCCTCTCTTTCATTGCTTGATCCTTCTTTCCTTTTTATTTTCTGTT
>OZ024749.1:28619626-28622126 GCA_964016885.1 Eledone cirrhosa | reverse complement strand
AATAAGAGGGATCAGATGTTGTTTACTCGAGAGAAGGCTACGTTGGTATGGTCACGTGATGCGCATGAAAGACGACAGCTGTATAACAAAGTGCAGGGCAATAAAGATAGACGGTAGCCACGGAGTAGGCAGACCCAGAAAAACCTGGGACGAGCTGATAAATTCCGACCTCACACACTTACACCTCTCCAAGACAATGTCACTGGACCGAGAGCTTTGGCGGTACTCAGTAATAGAGAAGACCCGCCTTACCTAAATACAAAGTAAAACCTACTACAGTCAGTAGGCATCTCTAACAAAATACACCCCCCACCCCCCACCCCATCCACACCGACCCTTTCAATGTAAAGTTATGTTGGTGCCACAACATCCAGGCCGAAACAAATGAGATCGTGTAGGTGTCACGACAAAAAACACAGTCCACGCTGTAATGTGGCCGTGTAGGCAACACGGTAAAAACCTCCCAGCCCCACACAGTAAATGTGGTTGGTATTAGGAAGGAAATCCAGCTGTAGAAAACCCGCCAGATAGTCCTATGCGAGCAATGACAACCACTCTTGCCTCAAGTGGGAAAACTCCCGTCCAAACCCATGCAAGCGTGGAACATGGACGTTAAACGATGATGATGATGATATATATATATATATATATATATATATATATATATATATATATATATATATATATATATATATATATATATATATATATATATTCATATATATATATATATATATATATATATACATATATATTCATATATATATATATATATACATATATATATATATATATATATACATATATATTCATATATATATATACATATATATATATATACATATATATATATATACATATATATATATATACATATATACATATACATATATATATATATACATATATATATATATACATATATATACATATATATATATATATATATATACATATATACATATATACATATGCCGTTTTATCCAATTCGACATCAACAATTACTACTCCTCCATCACTTTACCACTTCTCCTTAGAGCTATCAATTTCGCTAAAACACTCACAGTGGTTAAGGATTTTGAAGTTGATGTCATCCTTAATGCCCGAAAGTCGGTGATTAATTTCGACGACTCTATTTGGATAAAAAAAATCCAATAGTACCCCATTCGACGTGAGTATGGGCGCCAGTGACTCTGCGGAGGTTACTGAGCTTATATCTGGAGTCTAAAAGACAACCACACCCAATATAAGTTACACTGGGAGATCCTAGCTAGGGCTAGATCGTATAACGGAAATAAAAGACCATGTGACCTCTGCGCCGCTGAGGCCCTGGAAATACTCTACGCTACAGACCACATCTTAAACAAAAAATCTGAGGCAATTTCGGCTTGTAAACATAAATTGCACAAAACTTTCCTGTATTACAGCCCCACGTTATACCCTAACGGATAGCACGATCTATACGTGGATATTTTACGTCTTGATGTGGGAGCTAAGTATATGTTTTGTTTATTCTTTTACGTATTTGCATAGGTAAGTATATATTACCCGTATGTTTTGTGAAGGTATGTATACCTTCTCGTACGTATATTTGACTGTTATAGCGTATAATTTTTACATATTCTGGTATTTAGGGTTTGGCTATGTGTATACGGGAGTTTTGCGTCCGCGTGAGTGTGCAGGTTCGTACGTATGGTGGGTGTGTGTATATGTGTACTTCTTGTTTTAGTTGACTTACGTCTCCGAACATTCGTGTATTTATATGTAGGTATGCGTGTGCGCTTGTTATATACGTATTTATTTACTTATATACGTTTATATAATTATTTATTTATTTGTACACAAGCATACACACACACACATATTTATATGTGCGTGGTTTTGTATACCCATGGTAAGGTTTTGCGTATGCTTGTGTATGTACGTATCTGTTTGCGTGTATGTATTTATTTGTTCCTATTACTTCTGTATTGTATTTATTTACTTTGTTCTTAACTCTGTAGCGGAGATTCATTTGGTCTCCTAGTTAGAATTTTAGTCTACGATTTCTGCTATACCATTTACGTGGTTTTGTCTTTGCGTGCTATTGTTCTCCACGCTCCACATATGACTTATTATCTTCGTTTTTTCGTTCATTGCCAGAGAACGTCTCTATGCACCACCTAAGAGAACATTAGTCTACGACCTTTTTTATACCATAAACGTGGTTTTGTCTTTGCGCGTAATTGTTTTTCACCGCTCCTATTAATGACGTATTATTCGTTTTTTCCCGTTCTTTGCCAGCGAACGTTACCACGAACCAAAGTATCGTCTTCCTGTCTTCCCCCGGTTGCAACGTTTTTTGAAATATCCAGTTCTGCGTTTACAGATTGACTTTGTTAGTTTCAGAAGATCCCGTTAAGAGTGAAAGCACCGATTCTTTACTTAAACTTTAATCTGTTATTTTAATAAATATTTGCTCTACGGTTCTTATATATTTGATATATGTTTTCCTTATCGA
>OZ024749.1:28549626-28609626 GCA_964016885.1 Eledone cirrhosa | reverse complement strand
ATATATATATATATATATATACATACATATATATATATATGTCATACGTTAAGACGGGCGTTCCGGAAAGTGAAAGTAAATTTTGACAACACTGAATTTGTTTGTTTTCTTTTTTTACAATGAAAGTTACGATACACACGCAATTGTATGGATTTCTTAATATATATATATATGTGTGGGTGTGTATATGTGTGTATATATATGTGTCTCTGTATGTATATATATATGTGTTTGTATATTCTTTGGCGGCAGAGAGTTGGTGCAAACAAGTTTGGCGAGATGATCAACTGTATTTCAGCTATTTATACGGTGTAATAAGGACGTTCATAAGGTACGTCAATTTATGCTATATGCAACAAACGTTTAACTATGTAGTTATTTAAAAAAAAATTATTTATTTCAACACACAATGTCATTATTTAAAAAAAAATTTTCCGTACACACAATACACAAAAAAAGAAAAAGAAAAAATAATCACACACGCAATACTAATTAACACCATATCACTATAAAGACCTGTTGTAAATAAACAAACAAATTCACAGTGTACACACACATATATACACACATATACACACCCACACATATATATATTAAGAAATCCATACAATTGCGTGTGTATCGTACAATTGCGTGTGTATCGTAACTTTCACTATTGAGTGAAAAAAAAAAAAAAAAAAAAATTCAGTGTTCTCAAAAATTACTTTCACTTTCCGGAACACCCGTCTTAACGTATGCCAATATATATATATATATATATTTATATATTTCAATAAAATTTCATTCTGATGAACGATTTCAGACATCTATGTCGAGCTTGTCTGTCTTCGTGAAACCTTTGGTAAATGGAATAATTGTCTTATGTTATTTATTACATAACTAAATAGCTCTGTAGCCTACATAGAGCACTCTCCTCTCCTTTACCTTTCCTACGGAAACACTTAATATATAAATATATCGTCGTCATTTACGTCCGCTTTTTCCCTGCTTGCAAGGGTGGGACGGGAACTGATTCTGGCTTGATTTCTACAGCTGGATGCCCTTCCTAATACCAACCTCATTTACAGTGAATACTGGGTGCTTTTTTTGTCGTGGCACCTCCACGACGACTTTGCAGTGGAATGATAGGGACCCCAGTCCTATCATCTCATTTTTACAGCTGAGTAAACTGGAGCAATGTGAAATAAAGTGTCTTGCTCAAGGAAACAACACATCATTCGGTCTGAGAATTGAACTCACAACCTTTCGATTGCAAGGCCAATGCTCTAACCACTAAGCCATGTGCCTCCATATATATATATATATTAAGCATTTCTGTAGGAAAGGTAAAGGAAAGGAGAGTGCTCTATGTAAGCTAGAGCTATTTAGTTATATATATGCACACCCACACACACACACACATATATATATATATGACCAAAAGTTAAACAAGGTTCATTGATTAATCAATGAATATAGTTTTACAATAGATTAGAAGTACTCAACAGAAAAAGTTTTCTGGAGTTTTTAATATTTTATTTATCTATTTATCTGTTTTATCTATTTTATTTATCTATTTATGTATTTTATTTCTACGCGTTTTTCTACTCACCCTCTCCATTATATGTAGTTTGTCATGTTAGTACTTATGGTATATAAATATTAAGTTTTGTTATAATTAATCACTGCCAAGACTGGAATTGAACCATCAGCACAGTTGAGGTATGTCATACATCAATTTGTTTTATCTGATGAGGACGTACTGAGGAAACAGCACAGTACCTCCGAAATATATATAAAATATATTTGATTAAATGAATGTCTATATTTATTAATATTTTGAATTTATATATATATATATATATATATATATGGTGGCTGCCAACTTGTTTTCGAGTACGGCCACTACTTTATATCCATGTAGGAGAACTCCTACCAATGCGCTGAACGAGTGTGACTTTTTAGTCCAGCCAGCGACTTGAAAACTCTGGTACAAACACTACACTTGTGACAATTATTGACACATAGTGCTGGGCCCATGGTACCATGTGACGACAAGTGCAGAGAGATCTCCAGATATAAAGCAAGTCATATTATGTCAGGTCACCAGTTGGTGCTACTGGTAACATGTATCCCAGTACAACCTGTCTCATGGTCGGGTCGTTGGCGACTAAACTGGCAATCCCACCAAGGTTTCTTGGTGAGGAGGGTGACTTTGGTCATCCTGCAGGACTAAAAACAAAACCTGTCAAAGGGCAAAGGAGCTCTTAAGAGTCAATGGCCATCCAAAATCACCGGGAGAGATGACCCCTTAGCCTTTGTCAAGGCAGAATTCTAGGAGAAGGAAAACTCTGATATAACACCTGCAACCCTGATGGTATCCAATGATGTTGACTTGTTCTTCTTTTGGTAAATATCATCTTGGTTAAGAGAGTGGGACTGGCTTTGTGCAGTGCCTTTGCTCACTATAAAAGCTTCACGGCACAGGCATATATACATATACATACATGTATATATACATATATACATACACACATATATATACATATATGCATACACTCATACTCACACACACATATGTATATATATACACACACACACATAAAGGTTAATACACAATTAAAACAAATACATGTAAACGAAACTTCATCGTTTTTTTCTTATATACTTATATACAATCTGCCTGTGCACAGAGTGCTCATTTTGGTACCACCGCCACCAGTAATTCACAGAAACACATACACTATATGTGTGTGTGTGTATTTATATATAATTAGAAAGTGAAAAACACAAAATATAACTACTCCATTACCAAAGGTTTCTGGATCACAGACAATAATAATATGTCTGGATCGGTCATCAGACAGAGAAACATCCTTCTCTGATGACCGATCCAGACGTATATTAATATTTCTAAATTAAATAGCTCTGTTCTATATATCGAGCACTCTTTTTCCCTTTGCTATTCCTTCGGAATTATCTAACACATATATTTATATATAGAGTAAAAAGTGAGTCTTGTTACTCTAGAGTTTCGTCTGTCTATCATAGGGTCATCAGATAAGAACATATACATCTAAACATTTTTAAACATATACATATCAGTGCTAAACATTTTAAAACATCTTATACATACATGTAAGCAATCTATATTAAAATTGTTTTTTTTTTAGAAAAAGCACGTGTGTTCAGTGAAGCGTTTTGGGGAAGTGGACGTTATCTGCAATTCTGTAGATTCTACAGGTCTATTTCCATGGTTGACGTAATCCTTATTGAAGCCTAATTTTTCTGTCCAATTATCATCCAATTTCACATGTCCGTGTACCCCACTGGCAGACTGGTCAACCTGAGTATTCCAATGGCAGACTGGTCAACCTGTGTACCCCTATTGACAGATTGGTCAACCTGTATATCCCCATCCCTCCCACTGGCTGAGTAGTCAACCACATAGGGGACATAATATTCACGTGAATATTATGAGATCACCACTATTCATTCTTAAGCTTCGTTAGTATATAATAAGTTGGCCCTCCGCCGGTTTCGACCACGAGTATTCCCGTTGATATAATCAACGAAATTAACGTGCAAGTCGTTGAGCATTCTAGAGACACGTATACAGTTCTTAACATAGTTTTCAAGGAAATTCGGCATGAGACAGTGTGTGAAATTTTTAGCAGTCGAGCGAACTTAAATAACATGAAATAAAGTATCTTGCTCACGGAGTCAATGCAATACCTGGTTCGGGAATCGAAATCACGACTTCATGAACACGATTCCAACAATCGAAACACTAAGCCAAGCTCTTTCTCCACCTATATCCATTATCGCATAGTTGATATACAATGTAAACAAACACTGGATCACACCGGTTTTGTTTATGTGAGATAAATATTAGTGCGATAAAATATTGGTATTACACCGGTCCAGAATATTTCCACTATGTTTCTTCGTATGATCTTTGTCTCCTGTTTAACAAATATTGGAGCAGGTAAGTTGACCAACGGACTTCTCTCACATTTTATACACTAATTCAATCTTAATTAAATTATGTGAAACAGTTCTTTCTGCTCGTAAATTTATAAGTTACCTTAAAAACTTACAATACACTGTTAGTAATCAAAAGCGCACATGTAACACGAAACCATTTTAATACTTGCAGATTTGAAAACAAAATTAAAAATATGCATACATTAACTTCAGTTTCAGTTTTAACTAAACACGAAACAGAAGGGAATTTTTCATATTTCATGAAAAAATCTTTTCAGTTCAGTTATTCAGTCAATAGATATTTACCTGGTTTGTACAGTCCTGGTATTCTATCAAAATATATCAGACAATTTATATAAACACCTCTCGGGTACTGCTATATATATTTACCTGGTTTATACAGTTCAGGTGTTCAGTCTAAATATACCAGCCAATTTATATAAACGTTTGTCAGGTACTGCTATAGATATTTATCTGGTTTGAACGATTTTGAAAGCCAGATTCATTTGATACGCAAAAAACGTAAGAGACATGTAGTTCTGTAAATTTATCTTACTGTTCTCCTTCCAAAATGTAAAAAAACAACAACACATTAAGTAGTGACATACAAGGGAATCATAGATTCCAACTTACTACGCAGGAAAGAAATCCTATAAGAACATTACTATACAAGGTTTAAGAACAACAACAACGAACCATTTCAAGTGCTCACTTAACTATTCTGTTGTTTATCACGACTATAGGAGTCACTCGGCCAGGACCGAGCCTCTAGGTTTTCAGATTGTCGCACTTGGTGGTGAACTGATGGTGGTTTTTGTTTTTGCCTCCCCCTTTTTTCTCTCTTTTATGTGTTTATATTTGTGTTTATCAACATTATATTTGTAATGTTCTTCTGAAAGAATTGCAAACAATTTATAATCTTATTTATGCATTTCTAATGTTATTTATACAACTGTGAAGAACATTTTATTTAACTTTGAAACTAATACAACATGTACTTGTGGATTACTCAGTAATGTGGTCACCGTTATATAGAGTGTAGGTTAAGAAAATTGATGTCTGCCCAGAGATTGAGGGCGTGCAAGTAACTGAGTAACTGTTCGTTATGATGATGTGATGATACCTTGGGTAAGTGATTTTCTCTGATCACATAGGTAATGAAATATATAAACCAAAATCGCCATTTAACTAATTTTATTAAATTAATAACCTGCTATGAGGTTATTGCAATGGCATAGGAAAACAAGGCTATGTTGTTGGTTGTGTATGAGTATGTGCTATACTTTGAAAGGTGATATACACTGTTGATGCATGGATTAACCTTTTGTTGCAGTAGAACAGGAATAAAGCTCACTGGCCCTTGTCTATAGGACCAGAGTGTCTGTTTAACGACTACAATACTCGGCTTGCTGGAACAAACCGCTTGCATAATCTCTGCTTTGAGAGATGAGATCAGAACGAGATGATGCAGCTAGTTATCTCTTGATAAACTGCAAATGATCTCTAGTTGTATATTTCTCCAGACAAGCTGACACCTAGTCCCTAACAAAGGAATGTGAGCATGTGTGGTCACACTGATCTATTTTGCCAACATGGGAACAAAAGTTCAAATTACTGCTACATTAGTACTACCTTATTACCAAGTGTACTGAGTACTTATTGTTGTGGTACCAGCAC
This sequence comes from Eledone cirrhosa, assembly GCA_964016885.1. Lineage (NCBI taxonomy): Eukaryota > Metazoa > Mollusca > Cephalopoda > Octopoda > Eledonidae > Eledone > Eledone cirrhosa. The sequence continues at coordinate 28,603,983 of OZ024749.1, read as the reverse complement.
TACCACTTTAGAGAGTAGAGTAGGCGAAGATTGATGTGCCTGTGGGGGAGGGGGGCAGAGATTGTGGTACCAGCACTCATTTTCACTTTATCATTATTGTCTTAAACTTCCATTCCATCTAGTCTTTGTTTGTTTTGACAAGATGGGGTAGAAGATTAAGACCAGAAAAAAGAGGAGGCACAAAACAGATAATCATTGAGAAGGTCACAGAATGTGACAAATGAATCTTGATAAACAAATGAACAATAAAGATAAAGTGAAAATTATATGGTGCGTGTGTTTCTGTTGGCAACATGACAACCCCCAAATATAACTATCAGTTTCAACACACGTTTTCACATCAAGAATCTTGCAGAACAAATACATATATATCATCATCATCACTGTTTAACATCCATTTTCTGTGCCTGCATGGGTTAGACGGATCGCCCATGTCATGAGACAAGTCTGGCTAGTTGGCAGCTCTGTACCTTGCTCAGATGGAACTGTAAATTTGGCTGGCATTTTTACATGGCCTTCCTAACACCAACCACGTTTATATATATAAATATATATATATATATAAATATATATATATATATATATGCTAGGGAAAGGATCAGGGGTGTATAACACTCCACTTATCCAGCAGGCAGTATGAGGTTAGCTCAATGTCTGAGGACAGAGCCGTAATATAATAAATAACAAAGAACGCTTATAGCATATGCATATCTTTACTTGCTAACATTGTTTCATCCGCACTATAAGTGGGACTCATCAGAGCATAAAGGTTAATTACATACCATACAAGCAATAACAAATCCAAGACATTGAAGAATGAAAGGTAATAATAGACGATAAAGGATAAGAATGAAAATAAAAGTAAAAATAAAAATAAAAATAAAAATAAAAATAAAAATAAAAATAAGGGGTGCTATCAGTCACAGTTGGGCGAACTGTGACTGATAGCACCCCTTATTTTTATTTTTATTTTTATTTTTATTTTTATTTTTACTTTTACTTTTATTTTCATTCTTATCCTTTATCGTCTATTATTACCTTTCATTCTTCAATGTCTTGGATTTGTTATTGCTTGTATGGTATGTAATTAACCTTTATGCTCTGATGAGTCCCACTTATAGTGCGGATGAAACAATGTTAGCAAGTAAAGATATGCATATGCTATAAGCGTTCTTTGTTATTTATTATATTATATATATATATATATATACATTTTTCCTATTTCAGATCCTCGACAATGTACTATGAAAGGAAACATATTGCTGATGTGAAGATTCTGTTAGGAGATGAATCAAATGTTGAATGTCATTTAACTAGATCTGTTCAACGGTGAGAGATTCTCTTATACATTGTAGTTGAGAAGGTAAGATGGTTCAGTGCTAGGTTGTTGGTTCAAGTTCCATTAGTGATAAATTCTCTTATACATTGTAGTTGAGATGGTAAGATGGTAAAGTGATAGGTTGTTGGTTCAAGTCCCATCGGTATTGTTACTCTGTTTTAATGACAGTGGTAGGCAAGTGTCTTCTACTATAGCCTGTTTTAACAATGCCTTGTGAGTGAACTCTGGTAGATGTTAACTGAAGAAGCCATAATTTGGAAGAATTTAGTTAAGATAACTAACTTTCACGTTATTAAGTTGATGTTTGCAACATAATAAAACAAAAGTTCTTAGATTAAATCATGATGGAAGGTTTTTAGATAAATATAAATACTTAGCCATTTCATTACATTCTCTATGAATTTGAATTAATTTTTAAAATATAAAAAAGATTTGATTCAGTAATATAACTAAATTTTATATATATAGTTTTCCGACGGAATTACTTCATTCCTACATATATATATATATATATGTATATATATATATATATATATATATATATGTGTGTGTGTGTATTTTTGATCTTCTCAGACATGACATCTCTAATTTTGTTAGTATATATATATGTATATTCCCTCAGTGCTTCACATCAACTATTCAATAGATATTATGTTTGTTTAACTTAAACTAGAACCAGGGCCTGTTTGACATCAAAAGGGTTTAAGGTAGATAAACAATCAGGAGATTTTTACACTGATCCCTATTTCACAAACTAACGTTTTATTTTATTTATTTTATTTTTTTTAAGTGACAGAGGACTAGAGTATTCTATCTATGACGACGATGATGATGATTATGAGGATGAAGAGAAGAATGAGGAGGATGATGATGATGATGATAAAAATGTAAACCAAAATACAGATGGTGATAATATTGATAGATTTCAAGTAATTGATACTGAAAAGGAATTAATGAAACAGATGGGTTTGCCAAGTCAGTTTGGAAATCACAGAAAACCTGCTCCAAAAAGTGTGCAAGTAAGTTTATTTCTTTCTACAAATACAAAGTTTAGGCCCAGCTGTACATTGCGTCCTTAAACAAGATACTTTATTTTACATTGTGTCCTTGAGCAAGACACTTTATTTCAAGTTATTTCACTCCACCCAGCTGGCAGAACTTTAGATGTAAGGATACATGTGTCTGGAATGCTCAGTCATTTGCATGTTAACTTCATGAGCAGGATGTTCCATCTTTCAAACAACTAGAGCACTTATCATTGTAATTGAGGTTGGCCCCAAACATGTGTGTGTGTGATATTGTTAAAATTAAACGTGTGTGATATTGTTAAACATGTATGATAATATTAAACATCTGTACAATATTGTTAATAGGTGTACAATATAGTTAATATGTGTACGATATTGTTAATATGGGTACGATATTGTTAATGTGTGTACGATATTGTTAAAATGTGTACGATATTGTTAATGTGTATATGATATTGTTAATATGTATATGATATTGTTAATATGTGTACGATATTGTTAATATGTGTACGATATTGTTAATATGTATATGATATTGTTAATATGTGTACGATATTGTTAATATGGGTACGATATTGTTAATATGTATATGATATTGTTAATATGTGTACGATATTGTTAATTTGTGTACGATATTGTTAAAATGTGTACGATATTAATGTGTGTACGATATTGTTAATATATGTATGATATTATTAATGTGTGTACGACATTGTTAATATGTACGATGTTAATGTTTATAATATTGTCAATATGTGTATGATATTGCCAATATGTGTATGATATTATTAATATGTTTATGATATTGTTAATATGTGTATGATATTGTTAATATGTATATGATATTGTTAATATCTTTATGATATTATCAATATGTATATGATAGTGTCAATATGTGTATGATGTTGTTAATATGTTTATGATATTATTAACGTCAACGTCTTTTGTTTCATTAGAGCGAAAAGAAGACAAAAAGGAAACCACAAAAGAAGTCGAGGAAGAAGAAGCGATCAAAGAATCTGTCCAAGAACTTGGAATCTACTGGGAAGAATATTGGAGAATGTTCCAGTTCATTGAACAGTGAGACTAATGAAGAAAATCAATCATTGATCGTTCCAGTTGAAGTATTTCAATCAATGGATGAAAGTAATTACGATTTAGATACTGTTTGGCAAGATTATTGGTCGAAATATGGAGAATATCTTGTGTGGCAAGGATGGATCAGTAAATACCCCGACCAAATTGATGAAGGGAACTGTGTTGTACCTTCAATAGCAGAGGTAGAAGTTAGTACAGACAACAACATTAATAATAATGATGATAATAATAATAATAGTTATGATGTAAATAATGAACAAGAATCTCAGAGAAGCAGTTTGGTATTTCTGCCAGAGAATAATGGCCACACTAACAATGGTTCAGCTGTTCCTGTTGATAACTGGAATCTTGATCCAAATATTGGCAGCACCGTCTCATCACAGACAGATCAGACAAATACTGAACCAGAACATTTACTAACAGATTCTCAGACAAACTGTTGTTTTGAAGAAGAAAACATTTCTGATATAAATCCACATGGTCTTGATGGTGTTTCTGGCCTTTCAGATCAACATGAAGTACATCAACATGAAGTACATCAACAATTTGGTGTACCACAAACCACAACAGCTGAAGATGAGACGGAGCTTGGAAGTAGAACTTCTCCAAATGGTCACCAAAATGGCAACCAGGATAGTTTTGTCACAGGAGAATCAGTAAGTAATGGCGACCAACGAAATATGAATAGAAATGGAGTGAATTCTAAAGCTGTGTATTGGTCGTACAAAACTCAGGGTCGGGCTTTTGATGCAGCTGTTGAGAGCACAATGGAGCGGTGTACAGAGACAAGAATATCGAGTGAAGATTCTGTAAAGCTTTCCGAACAGCTCGGAAGCTACACTGATTCTGATGACAACAACAAAGAATCTAAACTCATTGAAATGATGCACTGCTATTCATCCAGTAGAGAGCCTGTTGCTAACACAGATGAACAAAGCTCTCTCACTAACACAGTGGAACATAGCTCTGAGAATGGTAGAAAAGATGTTTTAAACTACAATGACATGTGGGAAAGTCTTTGGACTGAACACTATCAAGAGAGTTATTGGTTCTATTACAACCAGTTTAAAGAATCTTATGAACGCCATTTAAGCCACCGTAGTAGACATAATGGAGGAACCGCATTAGAACATGTTTCCTCTTCAAATAATGAACAAATGGAGTATAATCTCAGCTCCAATGGAACATCAGCTGACTCGAACAATGGCTGTGACACTAGTAGACTTCAAGAAACTGCTGCCGTTGATACTAATGATGACAAGTTAACAGCTATGGACGTACAGACTACAGAACAATCTGGAACAGGATCAGAAGACACGTTGGTCTCACACCAGCAACCTCCTTCTTTGGGTGAGTTCTTTCTTTTTATTTACTGGTTTTTGTTCTTTTGTTTACACAATTATCATCACCGCATTCACTACTGGCATCATCACATTCACCGCCATCATTGCTGTTCTGTGGAAAGGAACTTTCTAGGTGTAGATCCTTGCTCTCATGAGATATAATAATGATGAATTCTTTATTAATCTCTTCAGTGCCGTAGATGAGATAACTCATCCTAACATGTATGCACTCCAGTGCCATGGACGAGATATCTCGTCCTAACATTTCTAGGGCAGGTAAAATTCCCGAGATCCATGGACAAGTTCTCTCCAGCGGTCTCTGTCCCTCATTATCGCTGCCATATCCTGCGTCTCCAACAGACCAGTGTCTATCCTTAGAGCATCAACATACGTTAACCTTGGTCTTCCTCTTCCAGTGTGTCCATGTAGGGGCTCGCACAGGAGCACTGAGTGCAATGTCAACTCTGGATGTCGGTGAGCATGTCCAGCTAACCTCAGTCTCCTCTGTGTCACTTTTGAGCTGACTTTTGGGAGGCTCCCATACAGCTCTGAGTTTTTCATCCTCAGTGTATACTGATTAATGTTCAGAGCCATCCTCACCATTCTCGTGTAGCACCCATCCACCATCTGAGTGAGTTTCTTGGTCAGTGTCCAAGTCTCAGACCCGTACAGCAGCACAGACGCCACTACAGCAATGAAGAGGCGGATTTTCAGGTCTTTATGAAGGTCCGACTTCCACACCGATTTCAAGCTGTGGCACGCCGCCCAGGCTTTGCTCTTCCTCTCAACCACATCATCTTCCGTATTCCCAATCTTTGCTCCCAAATACAGGAAGTCCTCAACCAATTCTAGTGGCTTCTCGCCTACATTAGTGATGCCCTCTGGCTTCTCAACATTCTCTACCAGATATTTTGTTTTAGTCTCATTCATTCTCAGCCCCACACTCATCGACACAGTCTCAACCTCCTGCATCAAATCATCCTAACATATTTGAACTTTTTTCCTACAATTCATAACTTCAAAGCTAGATGGGGTTACTAGTTTATTGATGTGGCATTTGACAATCATTCAGATATGTGTTGTTGATAAATGTTTGTTTAAAAAAACCCGGCACAGCAACTATAGCTGTGTAGAATATATGCGGCAGTCAACAGGTTAATGACAAAGTGTTTTTTCTCATGAGTAGCCTTTCCTTCTGCTGGTGCCATGAAAAATTACACTTGAGGGAAGTAAGGGCAGCTTCTCGTTTGTCTGAGTACTCGGTAGAGTGTAGAAATATATGTGAGTGAGATGTTGGTTCCCAGTCTATCTCATCACTTGATAGAGGACAGAAATATATGTGAGATGTTGGGCCCCAGCCCATCTGAGAGGTGAGTAACTCTGCTTGAGTCTGGTCTGTTGATGACCTGTCTAACCCTTGCTAGAAGGGGTAACAGATGTTTGATGATGATGGTGGTAGTGTTGGTGATGATGATGATAATGGTGATGGTGATAGTGATGATGATGTTGATGCCTGTATCATAATAAACAAATAATATAAACATTATTTAGCTACTAGGTTATTGATTGTCTTTGATGTTTTATTGATCTATTTATAGATTCTGGTCATCATGCAGAGATCTGCCTGGAGATAAATGATGATAATGGTGATGATGATGATGATGATAAACTACCTCAGGAATTAACTACAAAGACAGTCAGATGGTGAGTTGTACCATTACTTGTTGCTATTATTATTATTATTGGCAATAATCGGTAGAGCGTAGGACACCATGCTTTGCAGCATAGAGTTATGGCTCTTTATGTTCTGTGTTCAAATCCCGCCAGGGTTAGCTTTGCCTTTCATCCTTACGAGGTCGATAAAGTAATATGGTGGGGTCGATCTAATTAACTTTCCCCTCCCCTAAAATTGTTGGCCTTGTGCCTAAATCAGAAACCATTATTATTATTATAAGCAGTAATCGGTAGAGCGTCTGGCACCATGCTTTGCAGCATAGAGTTACAGTTCTTTAAATTCTGAGTTCAAATCCTATCAAGGTTAGCTTTGCCTTTTATCCTTATGAGGTCAATAAAATAAAGTACCAGTAATGCACATGGGTAATTGCTGGCCTTGTGGCAAAAATAGAAACAATTATTATTATTATTATTATTATTATTAAGGGCGGTGGATTAGTAGTATCGGTAGAGGGTTGGACGCCATGCTTTGCAGCAAAGAGTTACGGCCCTTTATGGTCTGAGTTCAAATCCCCCCGCGGTTAACTTCGCCTTTCATCCTTACGGGGTCGATAAAATAAAGTACCAGTAATACACTGGAGTAATTGCTGGCCCTGTGCCAAAAGTAGAAACAAGGGCGGTGGATTGGCAGTATCGGTAGAGGGTCGGACGCCATGCTTTCCAGCATAGTTACGTCCCTTTACGATCTGAGTTCAAATCCCGCCGAGGTTGACTTTGCCTTTCATCCTTACGGGGTCGATAACATAAAGTACCAGTAATGCACTGGGTAATTGCTGGCCTTGTGCCTAAAGTAGAAACAATTATTATTATTCATACACACAATTACACACTTACCATCCTCTTCCCAACATAACATGTTTTACACCTAACACACCACAGCCTTAATTTCATTGATATTTGCAATGTTTGAAATATTTCTGAAGTTTTAAAAAACTACATGTTGTCTGATCTTATTTTTGAACCCATCAGTGCTCTGGTGAAAGAATCTGATGTACTCCACATAGAATCTGATGTACTCCACATAGAATCTGATGTACTCCACAAAGAATCTGATGTACTCCACAAAGAATTGAACCAGGAACCAATAGCTGACTCTCTCAATGGAGCTGACACAACCCATATGTCTGATTTAACAGAAACTTTAGATAACCTTGGATATAAGATATTTCAACAAACTACTGACAGGTAGTTCTTCTCTTTTTGTAGAATTCTTTTACAATTTTACTGGTTTCTTTACCCTTTAGCATTTACATTACTGTATATATACTATTGTATTTTTATGGTAAAGGCTTTATCTTACATAATATCGAATCTATGAGATTTTGATATTATTTATTTTGAGAACAATACCTTAACATCAGTGTGAGAGGCCGGATACGGCCAATTTAAATGCTAAGGGGTTAACTTATTGATCTTTTGTTGAACCTGTGTTATAAGCAGAAACAGACCTAGACACACTCTGAGACACAGACATACACATACCTGGCACTGAGACACCCATCCATACACTTACCTCCTACCACACACAAACACGCTCCTCAAACACATACACCACACACACACCTCACACGACACACACCTCACACTGCACACACCTCATACTGAGATACGTGCCCCAGCATGGCCTCAGCCGGATGGCTGGAATAGGTAAAAGAGGGTAACAGTATACTACACACCTCACACCACACACAGATGCCTCAAACACACACACATACCTCACATGCATAGACACACACTCACACCACATAACTACTTTGTGTATTATTTTCCACTCCTGACTCAATCTAGAAACAGTCCTAACTCTAGCAATGTCTAATTCTAAGAATGTCTTTTTATTACTTCCAGCAAATCTACCGTTTCCTCTATTCAGATGCGTCTTCATGCAAACACTCTCAGACAATATTCCAAAGTGAATACTGGAAAGAAGCCAGTCCACATCTACTTTGATGAGGAGGAGGAAGAGGAAATAGGGAAAGAAAAACACACTAAGCCAGTTGAAAAACTTGAAAAAAACAAAGTTGTTCAAAAAGTGAAAAAGTTCCTATCTGGAGTGGAGCCTTTAACAGAAACCATAGAAAACACACCAGATCTTGGAAACAAAGGAAACCTAGATTCTGAAGATTATCCTGAGAAATATTCCATTCCATCAACAGATCTAAGAAGAGATGATTTAGTTACAGACCAAAGAAATTCTTTAAATGGTAGTGATGATGATGTCTGTAACACATCTTGTGAACGTTCTGTTACCAAAAATCTAACTGCAGGCCCAACAAATTCTTTAAATGCTAATGAAGTTGGAAGCATCGATGTCTGTAATGAATCGGGTGAAAGTTCTGCTCCTAATGATCTCGAGTCTGTAAAGTTTGAGAAACCAGATGCTTGTGCTGAGGGTTCTGTCGAGAAGAATTCTGGTAAATTAAAACCTTCAACAGGTAAAAAAAAAAAGCAGAAACAGAAATCGAATATTCCAGATGAGATTTTACAAGATCAGACATTAAGGAAATATTGGTGTCAGAGGTTTCGGCTATTCTCCAAGTTTAATAAAGGAATCAAGCTACATAGAGGTAAGTATCATTATCATCACCGTTTAACGTCCATTTTTCCATGCTTGCATGGGTCAGTATTGACAATGCTGTACCTTGCTCTGACAGGGCTATAAATTTGGCTGGGGTTTTTACAGCTGGTTGTCCTTCTTAACATCAACCACATTGTACTGTGTATATTACTGGTATGTTGTGTTGTTGTTAAAGTTGATTCCAAGTTTAATTATAGAATCAAGGGTTGAGAGGACCGTTTGGTCATGTCAAGGATAAGACAGCTTCCCAAGTGTTGGTAATCTATATGATAGACTCACCCAGTACATGCTGTAAAGTGGTTGGTGATAAGACGGGCATCCAATGGTAGAAATCTTGCCAAACAAAACGGTCAAGAATTTCCTTCAGTTATGTCAAGGACATGACAGCCTCCCTGGTGTTTGTGATTTTCATGATAAACGCTGTAAACTGGTTAGTGATAGGAAGGGCATCCAATTGTAGAAATCTTGCCAAATAAAAGGATCTGAAGGACCCTCCAGTTGTGTCAAAGACATGACAATGTCTCCTGAGTGTTGACTGTACGGAAAGTGAGACAACAGATCCCTGGCCTGTCTGGGAGATCAGTGTGGCTCCACTTCAGTACAGATTTGGTCTATGTTGACCAGTCCAACCCTTGCTAGAAGGGAAAGCAGATGTTAAAACAATGATGATGAAATAGATCAGAGGTTCCCAAACTTTTTGGGCCATCACCACCCTCACAGCCATGTAATATCCTCATCCCCCCCCCCCCCCCCCCCAACCCTATTTCCAAAGAGACCTGCCTACACGTAAATTGTAAATAATATATAATAAATTAAATCGTTAATTTATGTATAATAAATAAAATAATATATACAATGTATAAATAAATATATATTTTCTATTTTACTATATTTTTATATATAATCATCATCATCATCATCATCATTTTACGTCCACTTTTCCCTGCTTGCAAGGGTGGGACGGGAACTGATTCTGGCTTGATTTCTACAGCTGGATGCACTTCCTAACACCAACCTCATTTACAGTGAGTGTTGGGTGCTTTTTTGCCGTGGCATGTCCACGACCACTTTGCAGTGGAATGATAGGGACCCCAGTCCTATCATCTCATTTCTACAGCTGAGTAAACTGGAGTAATGTGAAATAAAGTGTCTTGCTCAAGGAAACAACACATCACTCAGTCTGAGAATTGAACTCACAACCTTTTGATTGCAAGCTCAATGGTCTAACCACTAAGCCATGTGCCTATATATATATATATATATATATATATATATATATATATATATATATATATATATATCATCTCTATCACCACCCCTTAAGCCACAGAGCTCCCCTGGACCTTCTCAACGCCCCCACCCAAGGGGCGGTAGCACCCACTTTGAGAGAAGCTCTGATGTAGATGTGCCAGTGTTTCTTTTTTTTTTTTTTTTTCGTGGTAATGAAAGAATTTAGCATTGATATTTCCAATGTTTTTTAGATAGTTGGTTTTCTGTGACCCCAGAGAAGATTGCTGAACATGTGGCGGAACGATGTCGCTGTGATGTTATTGTTGATGGCTTCTGTGGAGTTGGAGGGAATTGTATTCAGTTTGCCTACACCTGTCAACATGGTAACGTTTCCCTTTTCGAACATATTTCAACTGTTTTCCTGGATTTCTGGGGTCAATTTAATTGACTTTCCTTCCTATCCTCTTCTTCAAATTGCTGACCTTATGCCTAAATTACAAACCAATAGGTGCCAATTGTTAAAAAGATAGTTTCACTTCTGGTACTCACAGTGTCAAGTGCCCCAACTACAGCTGGGATTACCTCAACCTTTTTGAATTAATATTATTATTATAATTGGCAGTGTTGGTAGAGGGCCGGACACCATGCTTTGACGTATATAGTTACGGCCCTTGCCATTCTGAGTTCAAATCCCGCCGAGGTTAACTTTGCCTTTCATCCTTTCGGGGTCGATAAAATAAAGTACCAGTAATGTACTGGGTAATTACTGGCCTTGTGCCAAAAGTAGAAACAATTATTATAATTGGCAGTATCTGTAGAGTGTCGGACACTATGCTTTACGGCACAGAATTACCCTTTACGTTCGGAGTTCAAATCCCGCCAAAGTTAACTTTGTCTTTCATCTTTAGGAGGTCAATAAAATAAAATAGCAGTAATCACTGAGGTCGATTTGATTGACTTTTCCCCTCCTCCAAATTGTTGGTCTTGTGCCTAAAGTAGAAACAATTATTATGGGTGGTAGATTGGTAGAATCGGTAGAGCATCGAACGTTTTGATGCATAAAGTTACGGCCCTTTACATTCTGAGTTAAAATCCTGCCAAGGTTAGCTTTGCCTTTCATCCTTACAGACCGATAAAATAAAGTACCAGTAGCACACTGGGGTTGATTTAATCAACATTCCCCTCCCCCAAAATTGCTGGCCTTGTGCCTAAGTTAAAAACCATTATTATTGTTACTATTACCCACTTACATACTCTTACCTTTTCTCTCTCTCTCTCTCTCTCTATATATATATATATAATATCACACCATCTATCTCTCTCTCTAGTTATTGCTATTGATATTGACCCAGTCAAGATAGAATATGCCCGACACAATGCTGAAGTCTATGGAGTTGCTGATCGTATTGAGTTTATTGTTGGAGATTTTTTGAAAGTTTTGAGACACTTGCGCACTGTTGATGTAGTATACTTGGACCCACCCTGGGGCGGTCCAAACTATTTGGATACTGAAGTGTTTGATATCGAAAATATGGAACTCAAGGCATATCCTTTATATATGTGTTTGTTTATTTTTTTTGTGCTGTTGTTTTTATGTTTATCTTTTATCTGTTTATCTTTTTTACTGTTTAATCAGACAGGGAGAAAGGCCAATGTCCCTTTTCAGGACTTCTGAGATTGCCAGAAAGAAAGCAGACAGGGAGGTAGCCCCCACCCCCATCAAGACCTGGATTCCTGGACATGGGTAGCATGTTCTGTCCTTGAGCAAATTACTTTGATACATGTGGCTCCGGTCTGCTCAGCTGTAAAAGATGAATGCCAGTAGTAGCTGAGGGTTACAACAGACCAGTGTCCTGTCCTGTGGGTGTCATATCATGATATGACTGGGGCCTGTATTTCCACTCCTGGCCAAGAAATGATGTCCAGTCGCAGCCTATCTCTTGGCTCCCATTCGCCCTTCTCCTATCCCTAAATATTCTTTGTCTTTATCTCATCTCCACTAAACCATTGTCACCCAACATCTATTATTCCAAATATTTCATCCTTAACTCTTCAATACTTCTGATTTATTTGCTGTATCAAGGCAGGTGACCGAAAACATTGCATTCTCAGCTCCTCGCAACACCAGTACAGAGCAGGTAGAGTTACTTAGTTTATTTAATTTAACTCTTAACTACATCTTTATCATGCTGAAAGAAAGGGTCTCAAAGTCAACCTGACAAAGACCAAGGTCCTCGTAAGTAGACGAGAAAACAGAACCCAGATCCCCTCAGGGAAATGGACTTGCTCAGTTTGTAGGAAAGGTGTAGGTAGGAACACCATCCTCTGCCCCAAATGCAAACTATGGGTACACAAGAGATGTAGTGGGATCTCAGGAAGCTTAGTTAAGAATGTAGACTTTACATGTAGCAGCAAACGACCACAGGAAACAAGCACCACCAAACTCTGGGAGGGCTCTGTAGAAACAGTAGACAGCTTTTGCTACCAAGGTGACCAAATTAGCAGTGGAGGTGGGTGTTTTGAAAGTACAGTAACCAGGGTAAGAACGAGATGGAAGAAGTTCAGGGAGCTACTGCCACTGCTAGCTGCAAAAGGCTTTTCTCTCAAAATGAAAGGCAGATTGTATGATGCGTGCATACGAACAACAATGTTACATGGTAGTGAGACCTGGGCGCTGTGTAGAAGACTTGCGTAGACTAGAAAGAAATGAAGGTTGCACGCTCCGATAGATGTGTAATAGTAATATACACGAACGGCAAAGCATAAACGAATTGAGAGAGAGACTGAGTATAAGAGGAATGAAATGCTGTGTGCGTATGAAGGATGACAGCTGCATAAAAAGGTGCAGAGCTCTAAAAGCTGATGGAAGCCATGGAGTGGGGAGACCCAAGAAGACATGGGATGAGGTGATAAAGGCTGACCTTACCCAATTGCACCTCTCAAAGGTGTCGTGCAGTAATACAGAAGATCTGACTTCCCACGGGAACAAGCCGACGCTGAAGCATATAGACAATATGCACCCATCCCCTCCCACTGCAAAGTGGTCGTGGAGGTGTCACCACCAAAATGCACCCAACCTACACTGTAAAGTGGTCGTGTAGGCGCCACGGAAATAAAGCACCCAACGCTCACTGTAAATGTGGTTGGTGTTAGAAAGGGCATCCAGCTGTAAAAAGCTATGTACCCATAACGTAAGAGCAGGACACAGTCTCCCGACCGTTCCCGCATGAAATGGAACAAAACCGTCTAGCCCATGCTAGCGTAGATGGACGTTAAATGATGATGATGATATAGAGGTTGTCCCCCAAAAATGTATGCATACTTAAACAGCATTCTAGTCAAAGTGTGTATGTGTATATATATATATAAACGGAAAAAAATGAAACGAAATTTCATTTCCCACTCTTAGTACGGCTGTTACTTAAATATAAGTATGTACACGTACATATATATATGTATACAGACGCACAGTAGTATGTATATATATATATATACATACATGCACACATATATATATGTACGTATGGATTCACCGAACATTTATTATAATGCTCGGTGTGTTTGTAAACAAACCTCCCGTATTAAGCCGTAGTGTCCAGCAACCATCGTTGCTCGTTTGTTCAACACTGACAAAGGAACGCTGTACTAGTTTCAAGCTTATTAGCTATCGTCAGCAACGTATACCTTCCTGCCAGATTGTTGAACGTATATACTTACCTTATGCATATTAACGGCTGAGTAGCCCAATTTGCATATCGATATGCAAATTGGGCTATTCAGCCGTTAATATGCATAAGGTAAGTATATACGTTCAACAATCTGGCAGGAAGGTATACGTTGCTGACGATAGCTAATAAGCTTGAAACTAGTACAGCGTTCCTTTGTCAGTGTTGAACAAACGAGCAACGATGGTTGCTGGACACTACGGCTTAATACGGGATGTTTGTTTACAAACACACCGAGCATTATAATAAATGTTCGGTGAATCCATACGTACATATATATATATATATATAGAGAGAGAGAGAGAGAACGTGAGACGAGGGAGTAGTAAACATTATGACCAGAGTGGCAGGTAAGCAGTGACAGATACGCTCACACACACACCCCAGTAACTATCGTCTGCTTACGACAATCGCCAATGTTAATGTTATTGATTTACTCTTTTTTCGTTGCTTTTCATTAACAATGTCTAATAAAGTTATAAATATTATTATGGCGAATACGTTGGTGTTTCTTAGTCTATTTATCTATATATTTATTTTGTTGAAGGTATTTTTAGCTGGTAGAGCGACCAAGTAAAGTCTCGGTGTCGTAACGTTTTAAACCAATTCGAGTAACAGTTCACAGCGTCAGAAATCGTGCAGGCTTCTGCTGTATATGTCAAGATTTACTTCCCTTTGATTGTTAAATTGATTTGATTCCACGAATGTTTATTAGGAGCGTCATGATTCAGAGATTTTTTTGTTTCACCGATTTCAGTCATTAGACTGTGACCATGCTGGAGCATCGACTTGAAAAGATTTACTCGGTCATATCGATACCTGCACTTATTTTATCGTTCTCTTTTTGTCAAACTGCTATATATATTTATAATAAATATATATTATGTATATATAATATATATTATGTACATTTATATATGTGTGTGTGTGTAAAGTGGTGTAAAGTGTATCATGATAAAATCCAATCTGTATACCCAGTAAAGTAGTTGGTGTTAGGGCATACAGCCAACTGTAGAGACCATGCCGAAATATGGATCATATGAACTAGCCCTAGTTATCCAAGTTATGATCGTGATGACTTGTTAAACCCATGCCAGCTTGGAAAACGATGGATATAAAATAATGATGGTGATGATGATGATGATAGTTTGGCAGCCCCAAATGGGTGCTGAACCTGTATTATTGTATTTTCTTTTGCTATATTTCAGTATATTTCCCGATAAAAATGATAACATTTTCCATCTTTTCTCTTATATTTCAGTTGAGTAAATTTGCTGGAGAATCTGGCAAAGTGGAAATTGAACAGAACATACTCAACAATAAAGTAAAGACCATAACTGCTTATTATGGAGAACTTATTCTGGAAGCAGAGTAAGAAGACTCCTGCCTGTTGCTGCTTCACTTCTTGATAACCTATTGTGGATGAGGAGTGTGAAAATGTTGGTTTTTGTTTCTTCATTTACAGAGAACTTATTGTGGAAGGCAAGAGAGGAAAAGTAATGTTATTTTACCCATGGAGAAATTATTAAAGGGAAAAGAAGCAAAAAAAAATGTTGCCTATTGCTTCACTTCTGGAGAACTTATTGTGGAAGGGAAGAGGGGAAAATAACCTTATCTTACCCCTGGAAAACTTATCATCTAATAAAAATGAAAAGAATATTGCCTATTGTTTTTGCACTTCTAGAGAAAGAAGTGAACCCATTGCAGAACGGAAATGTAGGTCTTCATTGCCTCCACAAAACTTTATGTATTACAAGTAGACATTATACATTGATTTGATCTTCAGCTGCTGGACATAACAATTTGTGCATTTATGTTATAATATAGTTCAGACTGTAATGCATACTATACTATATTGACCTACAACCAACTTCACTGATTTTTGTGTGTATTAGAGACGGTAGAGATCTCGGTCACGACATACACTAAGTGTGTATATATATATATATATATGCCTGTGTGAGTGTCATCATCATCATCGTTTTTATGTTGACTTTTCAAAGCAATGTTTTATAGCCTGTGCAACACTAAAACCTATTTTAGCTTTGGAAGATCGCCTTAAAATGCTTTTTTTTATATATATACATATATATATGTATGTGTGATCCATAAATACAGCTTTGTTACTATTTTATGAAGAAAGCAAATATCTCTTACTTCTTCACACCATAAGTCAATGGGTTATATACTAATATAATATAATAATTATTGATTCGCAGACATGTAACTGTGTACCATATATACCTGTGTATGTATCCATATAACATATATACCGATGTATATATATATATATCTGTATATCATATATACCCTCGTGTATGTGTCCATATATACCAGTGTGTGATGTATCTATATACCATATATACTGGTATATATGTATCTATATCATATATACACCTGTGTATATATCACACCCCTATTTTACATACATCATTCTTGGCTCAGTACTTAACTCAAATATAAGTCACAGGATATGTTTATGTATACGTATGTATGTGTGTATATTGAACAATGAAATTAAAACAAAAGTTGGAGATAGATGGTTAATTAGTTCATTGTTTTACGATCGTTTCAGACAGTTTAATGATCATGGTACATTGATATATCGACTAGCAGGTAGTGGTTATGTCGCTACCTGTTTCTAGCCTTGAAATCCCTGATCAATCTCACCATCCTCTTCAGAATCAATATATCAAAAGTATATGTTGAGTTAAAAATTCCAAACTAAACATTTTCCTCCTGTAATATATTGAATAAAGCTATATGCTAACAATTATTTTAGTACCTTTTTACAATTTAAACCTATATTAGCTTCTTTGATATCATCCTGTCCCTGCTTCAATGAAATAAAACCAATCATTTTATAAGGATCTTTGAATTAAAATCTTCCAATTTAAAGCTATGTTAATCCTTTAGATATCACTTGCCCCTAAACTGTCCCGGATTCAATGAAACAAAAACCACATATTTTAAAGGGTTCTTTAACCCTTTAGCATTTAAACTGGCCGTATCTGGCCAGAATTCTTTATGTTCAAACTAGTCATAACCAGTTGCTCATACTAATGTTACAGTATTGTTCTCAAAATAAATAAAATCAAAATCTCATAGATTCAATATTATGTGAGATAAAGCCTTTACCATGAAAATACAATAGTAATCATCATCATTGTTTAATGTCCATCTTACACGCTAGCATGGAATGTAAATGAAAAAGGGCTAAATCAAAATCTCCCAACATAATTTGATATAAGAACATTTATTTGTTACAAATACTATCTTAATAATGAATAAAGAACTCTTTCTATGGTCATAGCTTTTTCTTTTCAAACTGCCAGACTTTGGAACTTTCTTCCATCTCATTGTATTCCTCCTCCTCCTTATGACTTGAACTCTTTCAATTCCAAAGTAAATTCATTCCTTTCGTTCATCTTAATTTCTCTTTCATACCTTACATTAAGTGGCTTCACACCTTGTTTGGGGGTTTCAGGGGAAATAAAACAATAAAAATAATAAATAATTCATTATTTGAGTACATCCCTCCAAATTCTTCATTAATTAGTTCAAATAGTGTATTTCATTAACAGAAGGATTCCTAAACTAGTCCTCTATATTTAATTATTTAACTCTTAACCTCATGTACCATAGGAAATTACATTACCAAGACATTCTTAAAATGTACAAAATATAACGAAAATTGTGTATAGTGCAAAGCTGCATTTATAGTACGTAGAATAAAGTACAAATGTCAGGCAAGTGAACAGTGTATGGAGGCGGAATATCGTGTAGTGTTGGCGAATTTCAGGAAGTATGAAAGTTTTGAAGGATGCAGTGTCCCAACTGATGCAGGTAGTTTATTCCATTCTTCAGGGACTCTGCGCATGAAAAGTGTAAGCCTTTATCATTGTATTGCAAATGTTTACAACGGTCAGTACACTAGTGAAGATACTATAAACATTTGAATGGCCAAACTAGTTTTTTTTTTTTTTAAAGATATTTTCCGCTAAATTATTACAGGAGTTAGTTACACATGTAACAACATTTTATTAATTTCCTCACATGTAGTAATTATTGAGGACATCATCTTTCATTCTTTTGGGGTTAATGAAATCAAGTCCTAGTCTAGAGCAGTGGATGGGGGAAATGTTAGTCTGATGAGATAGATACCTTGCAGTATTTGTTCCAGGTCTTTGTATTCTGAGTTTAAATATTGTTAAATAGCAGGTAGACTTAATCCCTCACCCAATTTAACAGTACCAGTGCATAGCATATAGGAGCTGAGAAACTAGGTATAAGAGGAAATCAGATTTAGTGTGCAAGGTAGACAACTGTGCTGGTTGATGATCGTTAGGTGAAGTGCCAAGTGATCCCAGTGCAAGGGAAGCTATGGAAGACCTGGGCTGAAGTGGTGAGAACTGATCTCAAATTGTTGAACCTCACATAATAAGAGACGAGGACATAGGAGCACAACAGGTGGAAGGAAGCTGTGATAGCGAAGAACCATCCAACATATGGAAACATAGAAGGATGGACATAAAATAAGGAAAATGAAGACTATCCAGGAGGTTTATTCTAACTTATTGGAAGATATAAGGTACCTTTAATACAACAGGCAGAAGTGGAAAGAAGCTGTAATGGAGATGGCCTGCCCAAACAATGGTAAAATGGACATAAAACGAGGATGAAGACGACACACTGTCTGGGAAGTTTATCTTAACTTACTGCAAGGTGTAAAGTACCCCTATAAGGGTTGATTTGGTTGACAAACAAAAAAAGGAAATAGTGAGAAAAAAAACAATAAAACACACATTACATTAAAATTATTAACAATTTATTTCCATTAAAATTTGTATGAAAAAATACAGATTTATCGAACAAAACAATCACAGCGAACTACGTAACATTTTAATACATTTTTCTTAACAAATTTAATGAGATTAGAAATATATTTTAACCCTTTTAATACCGAAATGCTTGGAATTGTCCCTGGTTTTACAATACAAAACTATATATTTTCAAGTGATTATCTTTAGCTATAAACTTTCTATCATAGTTTTATGTAAGAACCTTAGTTAAGTTATGCTCCAAACACAAACTTAATGAGAAAGTTAGTAACGTTCCTAATTATTTTCAAAATTATTTGAACGTCATAGGCAGCATTTTTTAAAAATTTATTTATTAGAAATATAGCAACAGAAGGGTTAAAGATTGGCAATAAATTCTATTATCCAGAATACTTCCTACAGAACCTTTATCTCAGAAGTTGAAGAAAGACTCATTTATATATATATGTAACCCAGTACAACCTGCTTCATGGTCAAGTGGTCTGTGACTAAGCCAGCTCCCTCATCAGACCAGGGTCTGGTGAGGAGGGTAAGTCGAATCTTAGCAGCGCAAAAAAACAAGACCTGTTAAAGGGCAGATGAACTCAGAATCAACAGCCATTCATCTCAACTATGGGTTAAATAGTCTTACCAACTCACAATTGGCCAAGTGTGGTGACTACAGCTATACCCCTGAAGACATGACCAAAACCAAAAGTGGTAGAGGTCAACCAGGGAGCGAAGGGTTCCTCTAACATGAGTGAGAAGGCCCTGGATAAGATTGTATATGTATGTATTTATGTGAGCATGGCTACACCACTAAAGACATGACCAAAACCAAAAGGGGAGGCGTTCATGAAACAGGAGTGAGGAGGCCCTGGATTGGATTAGATATATATCAGTTCCGTCCCACCCTTGCAAGCAGGGAAAAGTGGACGTAAAATGATGATGATGGCATGTATGTATGTGAGTACAGCTACACCCTTGAAGACATGACCAAAACCAACATGAGTTAGAAGGCCCTGGACAGGATTGTATATATATTTACATTGTTTATATCAGCAGCTCATTAGTTAACAATAAAGAAACAATGGAAGAGCGTTAGCCAGCTATCATGTATAGAATACATTCCATTCCTGGACCAGGCAGTGTGTTGTGCTCTTGAACAAGATACTTCATTTCACGTAGATCCAGTCTACTCAAATGAAAAAAAAAACAAAAAACCAGTAGCAGTTGAAGCTGGAAGTTAACACATGCAATGGACTGCCATCTGGCCTATGGAAAGTCCTTTCATAAGACTAGGGTCATTATTAAAAACACCTGAGAAACTGCCCATGTGATGCTGCTTGGTAAAAGGCCAGCTAAACTTACATAGGAGTGAGCTGTAATATTATATTTTATATTATATATATGTATATATTGTTCAAACTTATGCCTATATTTGTATATAACCAGTGTATAGAATAGTTAGGACATAAAATAATATCAGACAACTAACTACATATTGTATCACATGCAATTGTATAGACAGCTAAATACAGATTTTAGTATAATAATAATAATAATTGTTTCTACTTTTGGCACAAGGCCAGTAATTACCCAGTACATTACTGGTACTTTATTTTATCGAATAATAACAATTATTATTATCATTAATATATATATATATATATATATATAAAAATCAATAAGATAAAAATTTAACAAGAGTTGAAAAGTATTTGAAATATTTTTTTTTTCTCTTTGAAGTATATTGTAAAGAGAAGTAAATGCATAAGTAAGAAGAAAGAAAGGATCAAACAATGTTTTCATTGATCTTTCCATTGCTGATACTATATATTATATATTAGTACACCTATAGAATAGCTAACTATATTGTACTATAAGATACCATATATAAAAGGATATTTGATACACCATCCAGATGTATCTCCAGATATTTGGTATACCACACCTTCCAGATGTATCTACAGATATCTGGTAAAACAACACCTTTCAGAGGTATCGCCAGATATCTGGTACACTACACCTTCCAGATGCATCTTCAGATATTTGGTACACCACACCTTCCAGATGTATCTCCAGATATTTGGTAAAACAACACCTTCTAGATGTCTTCGTATCCAGATATTTGGTATCCCTTCTAGATGTCTTGGTACTTCTTCCAGATGTATCATTAGATATTTATTACACCACACCTTCTATAAATATCTACAAATATTTGGCACACCATACCTTCCAGATGTAACTACAGATGTATTGGTACATCTTCCACACACATCTCCAGATATTAAACAATTGATAAGATCAACAAGATACCGGACCACACTTGCTTAGCAAGTGGGGTGGAACTCGTCAAATCGAACCAAGGAAACAATGTTTCCATTGCTGATACTATCTACCAGTCGCAACTCCTGGTAGAAAGAGCAACGTGAAATAAAGTGTCTTGCTCAAGGACATAACACATCACCCGGTCCAGGAATTGAACTCGCAACCTCATGATTGCAAATACAATTCTCTAACCACTAAGCCATGCATTTTCACAATCAATAAAGCAATTAACAAGATTTATTCTAATTGAAGCATTTTGAAAAAAAGAAAAAAAAAGACATTTCTAAAATATATTAAGATATTTTCCACTAAAGTTTTTGATAACATCAATGTAAAGAAGACTCAGGTGAATGATTTATCTAACGAGATTTTGTTATGAAGTTTAACGGAATTTAACAAAGAGTATTTGGAGGAAAAAAAAAAACAATAAAAAACGTTTGTTGTGTGAGTTTCTCATGGAACCTGTTAGAAGTGAGAAAGGAAACTTCACAATCCATAATTATTCTTAATTTAAGCAAATAACTAAAATGTATTTTTTTAACAAGTCCTTAATAAGGAGGTAACGGTGCTTCCAGTAGACCAGTCACTTTGGTGTCTTCAAAACCATCTCCTGTACACACACAAAAAAGAAAATGAAACATTAATAAATTAAAAAAAAAAAAAAAAAACTATAAAAAGACAAAAAAAAAAGTAAATTTATTAAAATATATCATATATATATACTTGATTATAAGCCAACCCCACTATTTTATGTCTGAGAATTGGACAAAAATCCCAAACTTATTTACGTAGAATTTGAAGCTGGTGAAAATTGTCAAAATATTGATCCCGAATATAAGCCGACCCCACATTTACCATCAAGTTTTTGGTCACATATTCCTCAGTTTATATTCGAGTATATACGGTTTATTTTACTTATTAGTTTTATACAACCCTAAGCATGTTAGTGAATGGACCAACGTATTATAAATGGTGTCAATGTATTATTACAAATGAAAGTGTGTATGGAAATTTGCCCAAGATAACAACTACAATTGCTCAAAACGATTATGATTTGCAGGACATTGCTGAGGAAGTAAGCAGGAAGTTATACACAAGCTACTATTCATGGGAGATTCAGCAGAGGAAGACCTACTCAAACCTTTATCGATCAACTCTCAGATAATATAAACATCAGTAGAAAATAATGGAAAAGTGTGAATTGTGGAGAGATGTAATCAGGAATGTTTGACTGTGGTCAAAATGATAATGACTCAAGGAGAAAGAGAAAAAAGCTTATGGCTGATGGGTTAGGATTAATAGAGGTATATATTTACTTATATAGGCACAAGCAAGGCCGAGTGGTTAAGCAGTTGGCTTTGTAAACATGTAGTTTTGGGTTTTTTAACAGCAGGAAAATTTTTACAAGACAAAATAATTTGCAATTACCGTCTGCCATCATTTAGGAAGGAACGCGATTCCATCCCTGTAGAATTCTTCTGGCTCTGATACAAAGAATTCCATCAACCTTCAACATTTCCAGAAATTTCAACCAAAATACCTCCTTTTGAAAAAACGGTGGGAATTTTCTGTCCAATCCAATATTTGCAGATTGCAGAAATAGATTGAGCTTTAAAACTATTGTTTTCAAATCCCACAGAAGACAACTTAGCTTTTCACTCTCTTGGGGGCTTCAATAAAATAAAGTACCAGTCAAATACTGGGTTGATTTAATTGACTTTGCCCTTCTCCTCACCCAAATTGTTGGTGTTTTGCCTAAATTAGAAACCATTATGAGAATAACTGGAGAAAATTTAAAGAATTACTTACTTCCATTCTGATAAAATGGTAACATAAGACTGCCACGCATGTTGGCATTCTTTAATTCAACACGTTCATGTTTCAATCTTTGTTGTAGGATCTGTTGCATTAATTCTCGTCTGCAAGAGAAGCAATAACAGATTCTAATGAGCCAGGAGAGACAGCAACAAGTTTTGGGATTTTTTTTTGGCATGTGTGTGTGTGTGTGGGGGGGGGGGGGGTATTTTTGTTTTGTTTCATTTTGTTGATGTTTTTTTAAATGATTAACTGATTGAAGGAATGGCAGTGCCATGACTGTTTTTCAAAGTCTTCAAGACTGGTGGAAGGTTGGAGAGAGAGAAGGAAAGAAGGAGGGAGGGAGAAAGATATCCTCAAACAAAAGACCTGTTCTAAAAACTTGCAACAGAGTCGACTCTGCTGAAGCCACCCAAGGGCCAAGGAGTGAAGTTAAACCAGACAATATTATGTCTACCACGCAAGGGCCAAAGAGAGAAATTAAACTGGATAGCATATTGTCTATCACCCAAGCATGCTACAACTGGATTGGAATTCCAAACTGAAATTAACCAGAATAGATGACTACGCATTGTGGAACTGGACATCTGACAAGATCATCATCATTTTACGTTGCTTCAGTATACTCAGCTGAAAATAGTCGTAGCAGCAGTAGCTGGGAGGCATGGGGGGTTAACCCTGAGGTGGACTGGTGTTCTGTCTTGTACACACTGTTGCTTAACATCACAGAAACTGGGATGAGCATCTGGTGTCCAGACAGACTTTAGACTTCTGCCATACATTCTACTAAAAGTATCAAAGAGTCAGGTTGAGATGCCAAACTGGGAGACAAAGTGAAATCGCCCAGTCAAGAGTACTAGGAATAAAGGAGAAGCGTGTGAGATTGGTTGGATAGCAATGTCTGGGAATATCAAACAACTAATAATAATAATAACACTGGTCTACAAGGTTTTTGGTGTTTAGGAAATAGACATCATTCCTATATAACCTTCTTTTTGACCTATCAGATCTAGTTTTTAACTTATTGAACATCCCTATAGTCACTATGTAAGTGTGTACGTCCAGTACACAATGTTTGTTACCTTATTCTAATTCTATGTTTTTTTTCTCAGAAAACTAGACCTGATAGAGAAAAACTGAAGTTGTTTTTGAATTTAGCAGGCAAAATCACTTAAGAATTCGTTGGAATATTCCAGGCACCAGACAAAATTCTTTTTTGTTGCCCAATGTAATTGTTTCTACTTTTGGCACAAGGCCAGCAATTATCCCACTTTATTTTATTGACCCATAAGGATGAAAGGCAAATAATAATAATAAAGGACTAATTTATCACCTATGATTGCTGTCTTCAATGCCCATTCTCTCTAGTTTGATGTCATTCATTCGAATTAATGTACGACCTAGAAAATAAACAATTTCATATCATCAAATTGAAGAATTCTTTAAAAATTGAGAAAATTATGACAAATATTCATTGTAAAGTTTAATGGAGTCACATTAATGTGAACAGACTAGTTATGATGTCAGACAGTGTCATAATACTATAGTGACAGTAGTTATGATGTCCGGCAGTGTCACAGTACTACAGAGACAGAAGTTATGATGTCATACTAATACAAAAACTAGTTACTTCAAAGAGGGCGGAGTCATACAAGTTACTTCAAAGAGGGCGGAGTCATACAAGTTACTTCAAAGAGGGCGGAGTCATACAAGTTACTTCAAAAGAGGGCGGAGTCATACAAGTTACTTTAAAGAGGGCGGAGTCATACAAGTTACTTTAAAGAGGTCGGAGTCATCCAAGTTACTTTAAAGAGGGCGGAGTCATCCAAGTTACTTTAAAGAGGGCGGAGTCATCCAAGTTACTTCAAAGAGGGTGGAGTCATACAAGTTACTTCAAAAGAGGGCAGAGTCATACAAGTTACTTCAAAAGAGGGCAGAGTCATACAAGTTACTTTAAAGAGGGCGGAGT
Organism: Eledone cirrhosa; assembly: GCA_964016885.1. NCBI lineage: Eukaryota > Metazoa > Mollusca > Cephalopoda > Octopoda > Eledonidae > Eledone > Eledone cirrhosa. The sequence continues at coordinate 28,578,976 of OZ024749.1, read as the reverse complement.
CATACAAGTTACTTCAAAAGAGGGCAGAGTCATACAAGTTACTTCAAAAGAGGGCGGAGTCATACAAGTTACTTCAAAGAGGGCAGAGTCATATATGCTATTTCAAAGGGAGGCAGGGTCATACAAGTTATTTCAAAAGTAGGTGGGGTTATACCTGTTACTTCATGGTCCAAAAACATATTTTCATACATATCACAGTAGCAACCACACCGTTTCCGTAGCCATTTGTTAACATCTGCTGTGGACCAGAAATACAAAGGTTTCCTCTTCTTCTTTACATTGCCATTATCTTTGTTCTTGTCCTTCATAGAAATAATGGGAGATATTTCAGTTTAGAGAACAGATAATGAACTCAGTGGAGATGAGAATCAGTCTCATTAAATCTCTCTGTATGCCAAGGAGATTACTATGTTTCACACTCACACCTTGTGAACTAAATATGGACTGATACTTCTACATCCCACCTCTTGTTTACCAAATATGGACTGATACTTCTACCTCCCACCTCTTGTTTACCAAATATGGACTGATACTTCTATATCTCACCTCCTGTGTACCAAATATGGACTGATACTTCTACCTCCCACCTCTTGTTTACCAAATATGGACTGATACTTCTACATCCCACCTCCTGTGTACCAAATATGGACTGATACTTCTACCTCCCACCTCTTGTTTACCAAATATGGACTGATACTTCTACCTCCCACCCCTTGTGTACCAAATATGGACTGGTACTTCCACCTCCCACCTCTTGTTTACCAAATATGGACTGATACTTCTACATCCCACCTCCTGTGTACCAAATATGGACTGATACTTCTACCTCCCACCCCTTGTGTACCAAATATGGACTGGTACTACTACCTCCCACTCTTTGTGTACCAAATATGGACTGGTACTACTACCTCCCACTCCTTGTGTACCAAATATGGACTGGTGCTACTACCTCCCACCCCTTGTGTACCAAATATGGACTGGTACTTCCACCTCCCACTCCTTGTGTACCAAATATGGACTGGTACTACTACCTCCCACTCTGTGTACCAAATATGGACTGGTACTTCCACCTCCCACTCCTTGTGTACCAAATATGGACTGGTACTACTACCTCCCACTCTTTGTGTACCAAATATGGACTGGTACTACTACCTCCCACTCCTTGTGTACCAAATATGGACTGGTGCTACTACCTCCCACTCTTTGTGTACCAAATATGGACTGGTACTACTACCTCCCACTCTTTGTGTACCAAATATGGACTGGTACTACTACCTCCCACTCCTTGTGTACCAAATATGGACTGGTACTACTACCTCCCACTCTTTGTGTACCAAATATGGACTGGTACTACTACCTCCCACCCCTTGTGTACCAAATATGGACTGGTACTTCTACCTCCCACCCCTTGTTTACCAAATATGGACTGGTACTACTACCTCCCACCCCTTGTGTACCAAATATGGACTGGTACTACTACCTCCCACTCCTTGTGTACCAAATATGGACTGGTACTACTACCTCCCACCCCTTGTGTACCAAATATGGACTGGTACTACTACCTCCCACTCCTTGTGTACCAAATATGGACTGGTACTACTACCTCCCACCCCTTGTGTACCAAATATGGACTGGTACTACTACCTCCCACTCCTTGTGTACCAAATATGGACTGGTACTACTACCTCCCACTCCTTGTGTACCAAATATGGACTGGTACTACTACCTCCCACTCCTTGTGTACCAAATATGGACTGGTACTACTACCTCCCACTCCTTGTGTACCAAATATGGACTGGTACTACTACCTCCCACTCCTTGTGTACCAAATATGGACTGGTACTACTACCTCCCACTCCTTGTGTACCAAATATGGACTGGTACTACTACCTCCCACTCCTTGTGTACCAAATATGGACTGGTACTACTACCTCCCACTCCTTGTGTACCAAATATGGACTGGTACTACTACCTCCCACCCCTTGTGTACCAAATATGGACTGGTACTACTACCTCCCACTCCTTGTGTACCAAATATGGACTGGTACTACTACCTCCCACTCCTTGTGTACCAAATATGGACTGGTACTTCTACCTCCCACCCCTTGTTTACCAAATATGGACTGATACTTCTACATCCCACCTCCTGTGTACCAAATATGGACTGGTACTTCCACCTCCCACTCCTTGTGTACCAAATATGGACTGGTACTTCCACCTCCCACCCCTTGTGTACCAAATATGGACTGGTACTTCCACCTCCCACTCCTTGTGTACCAAATATGGACTGGTACTTCCACCTCCCACTCCTTGTGTACCAAATATGGACTGGTACTTCCACCTCCCACCCCTTGTGTACCAAATATGGACTGGTACTTCCACCTCCCACTCCTTGTGTACCAAATATGGACTGGTACTTCCACCTCCCACTCCTTGTGTACCAAATATGGACTGGTACTACTACCTCCCACCCCTTGTGTACCAAATATGGACTGGTACTACTACCTCCCACCCCTTGTGTACCAAATATGGACTGATACTTCTACCTCTCACTGCTTCTCCCATATGTATACATGTATATATATACATGTAAATGTGGTTGGCGTTAGGAAGGGCATCCAGCTGTAGAAACCAAGCCAAAATCAGCCCTGGGTGAGTAAAACAAGGTCCTCTGACCTGATTCTCTCCCAAAGGGTCAGCCCATCCAACCCATGCTAACGTGGAAAATGGATGTTAAACGATGATGATGATGATGATGTGTCTGTATAAGAAACAAATGATTGATAAAGAAGATGAACTCAAAGGCGTGTGTATATGTGTATGTGCGTAAGTGTATATGTGAGTGTGTATGTATAAATATATATATGTGTACGAGTGTGTGTGTGTGTGCAAGAAATAAATATTATTCAACACCGACCTCAAAATCATGTGTGTATATATGCCTGTGTGTGTATGTGCGTGTGTATATGTATGGGTATGTATATGTGTGTGTGTATGTATGTATCATCATCGTTTAACGTCCATTTTTCCATGCTTACATGAGTTAGTATTTATGTGTGCATAAATATGTGTGTGTGTGTATATATACAAGTGTGTGTGTGTATATATACACAGGTGTGTATGTGTGTGTAAGAGACAAATGATTGTTGAAGAATAAAAAGCAGATGAAAAGAGAAGACATACGTCTGAAGTTAGCAGAGATTCAACTTCTTTGTCGTCGCTGTTATTGTGTTGGTTGATGTTAGTCTTGTCAACTTCACTCTCATCCTTGCTATCATCACCAACACCTTGTCGGTTGCCAACACTCCTATCCATGGCACATCTAAACCAACAAAGATTGATGCTGCATGAAATATTTTGTACTTCAACTATTGTATATATGGATGGATGGAACACAAAAACAAATATTCTATATTCTACTGCCCCATCAGCCCACCCCGGGGGAAGTTGACAAGGTCCAGGTGGGTGCTGAGCCCTAAGGGAGCAGAGGAGGGCAGTAGAGATGATATAATACATATTAAATATCAAATGATACATATTTTATATAAATATAGTAAAATAAAAAATATATATTTATTTATACATAGTATAAATTATATTATTTATTATATATAAATTAAGGATTTAATGTATTATATATTATTTACAATTTGCGTGTAGGCAGGTCTCTCTGGAAATAGGGTTGGGGGGCAATGAGGGTATTATGTGGCCATGAGAACTTCTGGGTTAAAGCATCAGACAAAATGTTTCATTTGTGGCGTTTATTTACAGCCCTCTACTTTCTGAGTTCAAATCTCACGGAGGTCAGGTCAACTTTACCTTTCATCCTCCTGAGGGTTGTTAAAATAAACTACCAGTAATGTACTGGGGTTGATGTAATTTACTTTCTACTCCTTACAAATTGTTGGCTTTTTGCTTAGATTAGAAATGATTATTTATTGAGGAAAAAATGAGAAAAATGCTGTTCAGAGCTTGATTTAAATTCAGCTAACTGATGCATCAAGGACATGGAGATCTTTATAGTGTTGTTGTCATGATAAAATACACCCAGTACACTCAGTAATGTAATTGACATTACGAAGGATATCCAGCCATAGAAGTCAGGTGAAATGAATGAGTAGAGAGGACCCTTCAGTTGTAAGAAGGACATGCCAATATTTCTAGTGCTGTTGTCCCAATAAAATACACCAAGTGCACTCTGTAAAGTGGTGGGCATTAGAAAGGGTATCCAGCCGCAGAAATCATGCAAAAATGGAATGAATCTGTGGTTTCCATGCCTGACTAGGAAGTCAGCAGATTCAGTTAAGTACTAGATATACATAAACAAGACAGGATGATTATGGAGAGAATATTTTTGGTGATCACAGGATTACTTAATCAATGTTGACCTGGGGTTAAACAACGACAAGCAAATGGAGAGGTGGAGGTAAATTGAATACACAGATAGACAGGTTGATAGCTAGAGGTGTAGATAGATAGAGAGACGACTGACAGAGAGAGACAAATATATATATATAGGCAGACAGGCAGGTAGATAGAGATAGACAGACAGACAGTAAGATATGCATACTTCTAAGATAGCGACACAGACTAACATACCAACACACACAGACACTAACATATATATAGAACCACTAACATAGTCACACATACAACATAATAAAGTACTATTAATATATAGAACAATAAACACACTGATTGACACAGACCACTTACAGGATATAAATACACACATTATATATATATATAATATGTGGGGCGGTGGATTGGCAGTATCGGTAGAGAGTCGGACGCCATGCTTTACAGCAAAGAGTTACGGCCCTTTATGATCTGAGTTCAAATCCCGCCGAGGTTAACTTTGCCTTTCATTCTTATGGGGTCGATAAAATAAAGTACCAGTAACGCACTGGAATAATTGCTGGCCTTGTGCCAAAAGTAGAAACAATTATATATATATTAGAAAGAATCGGGGCCCGATGACTGAGCTCTTGCCGTTTCAACAGCTAGTTGGCTGGAACTAGCTGTTGAAACGGAAAGAGCTCAGCCGTCGGGCCCCGACCCTTTCTAATATAGTCACGCTCTGCTATCCCAAGTAACGAGTACTCTGTTGAATAATGGTCTAACTAGTACATACACACATCATATATCTACACACAGACGGATGGTTGGAAACAGGTAAAAGAGTAATATAAATATATAGACATACACACGTATACCACACACCCACATATATATATAACCTTTCTTGTGGTTAAGGAGTTAATCTGATGATGGTAAGGTCACGGGTTCGATATATATTTCGAGAGAGAGAAGCTCGTGGATATAGGCGAAACTGTATTTTATTTCTATCATAATTCTTCTTTAATGATGTTTAACTGTGAAAATAAACTATTTGAGGCTGAAGGTACACATTTCTTGGAATAAATAACACCTAGAAAGTATTTAATGATAACGAAATACTTACAGTTTTGACAACTTTCAAACCCGGGTTTAGACACAAGGCGGATGTTATGTTGTATAGGAAACGGAAGTTATCTTGCCACGCCCTCTATAGTATTCAGAAGATGTTACTAATTTATTTAAAATATAAAGAAAAACAAAAGGAAGATAATATGATAAAAAAAAATTTGGGGGATATAATTAAAAATATTTTTAGACTTCAAATAAAAAATTTACGGAAAGAATAATTTACGAATAAGAATGAAGTGTTGAGACGGTCAGGGACGGTTACTCTAGTTGACTTATGCAGACGATATAATCTACTACGTAAATATAAATGTTTATTATATATGAGTATGTTGTTATTAACACATAGATATGACAGGTATCTACTGCATTCGCTAAATCTTGGTAGTGGTATAGTTCTACTTACGTATCCCATATTAAAATGAGCATGAAATGTCCAGACAGTGTAAAAAGGAAAAGAAAAATCGAATCATAAATCAGTAATCGAATCGTAAACAATAAAACAAACATAATTTTTTTCATAGAAAGAACGAAATGTGATTATAATATGTTTATTTTGTGTACGATAAATGTTTAATTTGAGTAAGGAAATGTGTTTATTTATGTGTATACATTGCTAGAAGAATACGGCCTATTATAGAAACAAACTGACGAAATCTGAAGGTGTGTGTGTGTGTGTGTGTGTGTGTGTGTGTGTGTGTGTGTGCGTGCGTGGTTAGATCCCCAACAAATTAGCAAACCATATTCGAGAACACTTGTCTTCGAATATGGTTTGCTAATTTGTTGTGGAACTATAATTCTATACCGAACTCGTCCTTTGGACTGAGTGCTCAACCAACTTCGGATATAACCTTCCGTTTTTTTACTACTATATATATGTGTGTGTGTTTAACAGTTCGGCAAGATTTGGACGTGAGTCTTCATGTGAGAACACATATCTAAGGGGCTTCCCATTCCAGAGTCAGGAACGAATATAATTCGATAGTTCCTCGAGCTGTTCGGCAGTAAAACATACGCAATATGCAATTAAATATGTATATGGTGCAATACTGATTATTTGTTTCCTATTATATATATATATATATATATATATATATATATATATATATATATATATATATATATATGTGTGTGTGTATATGTGTGCGTGTGTGTGTATATGTGTGCGTGTGTGTGTACATATATATAAAATAGTAAAAAAGAAAAAAAACAGTAGAAAATGCTAATGAGATTTTTTCATAGAATAACAGCAAAACATATATTTACAAAAAAGGAATTTATTTACACAAAAGGAATCGTACTGGTTTCAGCCACGTGGGTATCTTCATACTACGGAAGTGTATAATAATTGTTTCTACGTTTGGCACAAGGCCAGCAAATACCCAGTGCATTACTGGTACTTTATTTTATCGACCCCGTAAGGATGAAAGGTAAAGTTAACCTCGGCGGAATTTGAACTCAGAATGGCAAGGACCGTAACTCTATACGTCAAAGTATGGCGTCCGACCCTCTACCGATACTGCCAATCCACCGCCATACAGAAGTGTATAATAATATTTATAATGGAGTTAAGTTGTATATTAATAAAAATATGGTATAAAATAACATGGTTTACATACATATATATAGAAGAGTTCAGACTTTTGTTTATCTCTTTCTCTCCTTGATGGTGTTGACTATAACTGCAGCAGCGGTAGTGAAAGTAGTAGAGGAGGGCTAGCTCGTTCTATGTTCTTAGTGTTGACCTCGACTGTAGTGATAGTAGCAGGGTGGGGGGAGAAGCAGAAGAAGAAGAGGGAGAAGAAAAATATACACATATATATCTATACATATACACACACACACACATATATATATATATATATATATATATATATATATATATATATACACACATATACATATGTGTGTGTATATCACAACCTCACTAATCTGTAACTGAGTGAACTAGAACATCGTACTGTTCCTTAACTCCAACTACGTGGAGCACCCTCTATTGAGGAATTCTGTTAGTAATGTATTAATACTTTTTTTTTACCTGTTTTCGTTTTCATGTAATTTGCCTCTGATTATTTGTTTTGTCCTCAATATTTTCAGCCCCAGTGACAAATCCTGGAATCATCTTTAATCTTCTTCTTCTTGGAAGGGTCGCGGGGGAAAGTGTTGGAAGCACCCGTCTCCAATTTATCCAGCTGGATCCCCAAGCGAGACCAGCCGACAATAGCGTAGCTAGAGGGGGTGTTTGGGTGGGTAGACACTTTTGTGGGGGCGACACTTTGGGGTCTGCTGTAGGTTATAAGCGTTCTTTTAATCCTGCAGCATAATATAATGTTTTCTTTATTAACCACAAGGGTTAATATAATCGCAGCATAATATAATCGCAGCATAATATAATCGTACACAGACTAGTTAATACATACATACATGCATGCATGCATGATGGCTGCAAACTCTGCTAAGAGTATTGCAATCGCTTGTCAGATTCAGATGTGTGACGTTCGGATATGGCTTATTAAGCCTGCTAGAGACTTGCACTCCTTCGCACATTGACGTCAAGTATGTATATCCCTGGCCTCAGGTCTTGCATCAGGTTGCCTTGAACCTTCACAATACCGTGGAGATCATAGTTCACTGGTTCTCTTTGAACATGGCTGCAACAGTGGCTCCTGAGACCAGATTTGTTCAAACAAATCTTTCCACACTCAGGCACTTCAATTCAATGGAGACACCGATCGTTTCGAGAGATACACCAGGGCATTGCTTACGCACATCCCGTTTGACCTTCTCGTGCTGTCTGCGTCTGTCCTCAAAATTATGGACCCCATCATTCACCATTCCACGCCAAGTCTCTCTTTCAAGAGATTCTATCTCCCAGTCAGCCACCATCAAACCAGATTTTTCAATGCATCTGTCACTTGATACACAATCCTTGAATCGGAGCCTTGGCTTATGAGGTGGTCTCTTCGCCATATAAAAGTTGTTTGGGGATTCGATCATCTTCTATTATGCTGAGGTGTCCGGTCCATCGTAAACGTCGTTGATGGATGATACTATCAATGCTTACTGGACCTCAACATCACTCACATGCATCTGCCACTTGATACCGAACATATTTCTGAGACACTGCTGGTGAAATCGTTCCAGTCTTTGGATATGCCGTTTGTAGGCAACCCATGTCTCACATGCATATAGCAAAGCCGACAGTACACATGCAGCATACACTCTCACCTTGGTCTTCATTGTGATTCCTCGTTTGCACCAAAGACGGTCGCTGAGCCTTCCAAACGACTCACTTGCATTACTAACACGTAGACCAACTTCTGCATCCAGAGAACAGGTCACACTTCGAGTACTCCGCAAATACACAAATCTGTCAGCAACCTTCAGCAATATGTATTTTTTGTTGGGGGTCTGGAGGCGGCAAACTGATGGGCTGCCACGGGTGGCACACACTGTAGCTACATCACTGCCAGCTGAGCTCATATGGATGTTATCCAATCATCTTGCTTGAGGTATACTCCTCGGTCTCCTGCTGGCTGGTTTTTCCCGTAAAATCTGTCCAGTGATTCTTCCCCGAGCCATTCTAACCACATGTCCGTAATATCTAAGCTGTGATCTCTCAATTCGAAGAAGTAGCGGCTCTACCTGAAGTGACTCTCTGATCTCAGAGCTACGTACTCTAGCAAGTAACGTTACTCCAAAGGCTTTTAGGAAATTAGTATCGGTGTACATACAACATAATATAAAAGACAGTAAATACCGGTGTGTGTGTTATAATAAAGTTTTTACTTCATGGAAGTCAAAGGCATTAAATATAAGGATTTGTTACCCAATGGTCATAATACAAGGCTGAAGTTGGTAGAGACATCTTAGGCTCTCATCTCAGGCTGCAAGTTGCATTGTTCTTGGTAACGAAAGGGTCGTCAAGAAGGAATCATCACAAGCTAGGGTCGGAGGTGTTACCACTTCAGGAATCAAGAGGCGAGAGAGAGATTTCGTGGTAAACTGCTCCTTTTATATCTGTTGACCGGAAGTGACCAACAGGGAGTCTGTCAATCCCAAAGGGAAGCAACTCCACCTACTTCCTGTCTAGAGAGCAGTGATGAGATTGTCATGGCAAGGGAGGCAACTCTTGCTACATTATCCCCCCGCCAGATTTTTAAAACATAAAAAATCGAAAGAAGCATGCATGGAGTAAGATGGCGAGCATGTAAGTGAAATGCGACAGTTAGTTGATGCGTGAGAGAAAAAGAGTGTCTGCACGAAAGTTTCACATGTGCGTGTGTGCATTTCTTTGACTGAGTATTTTCATAGTTTGTCAATAAATTTGCTGTGTATTCGTAATGTTACTCACACAACACCAGATTCTGCTATTTTTTTCTTTTTTGGGGGGTGACCACTTATAACAATGAACGGCTGCGTGTTCGTATCACGTGAGGGTTACCAATATAGCGGTATACTAGTGTGTATGAATGTAACAAGGAGACATGGTTTGTGTGTATAATATTTAATTAACAATCATGGATATATATAGAACAGTATAGTTGACATGTCAAAGAAATAGATGAAAGAATGAAGCAAAGTTATTAGTTACCGTTTGATTGCCAAACGAACGTGGCTGGCAGAAGACGCCTGGGTGAAGACTCCTGGCGAAAGTCAGGAGGCGCCTGACCGAAAAGGCGAATGAGAGAGTGAGAACTTAAAGTTGTTAGTTTTATAGGGTTCTGACCGGAAGTTACAGAAAGGGTTGTATGTAAGTTTAATTTGCTTATGTTAAATGATTTTTTTTTAATATATGTTTCAGGTTAAATTAAAATTATAAAATAAAGAGTAATACCTAAAGAAAATTATAAAAGTGCAATAAAGTATAAAATTGTTAAAAAGTGGATTAAAGAGATTTATTGATACTGGATTTTCGCACCCTGAATAAACCAAAAAGAAGTCAATGACTTGGTCAGGGATATGGGTCTGACCAAATCCAATGCAGAGCTATTTGTCTCCAGGATGAAGCAGTGGAACTTGGTCAAGGAGGAAGTGCAGGTGACAAGTCCTTTCTCAGTACCTTTCTCAGGCTTTTACACTCTTAGGGATGGCCTCTGCTTCTGCTATGACGTGCTTGGACTGTTTGACGTTATTGGGGTGCCATTTGTGCTAAGGAGTGGCGGCTATTTATAGACAGCGCCACCACAAGTTTGAAGGCTGTCCTCTTCCACAATGGAAAAAGTTCCCGACACTGCCCCTAGCTCATTCAGTCTGCCTGAAGGAAGATTACTACAGTGTGAAAGTCCTCTTGGAAGCTCTGCAATACAACCAGTACAATTGGGAAATCATTGGAGACTTCAGGATGGTGGCTTTCCAGCTTGGACTCCAAGGAGGCTTTATCAAATTCTAATGCTTCCTCTGCCTTTGGGACAGCAGAGCCACCTCTGACGACTACAAAAGAAAGAACTGGGAGCAGCGAACAGAATTTGTAGTTGGGACCCGGAACGTCATGTGGAAGCCACTGGTTGATCCCAGGATTGTGCTCATGCCGCCACTGCACATTAAGTTGGGGTTGATGAAGCAGTTTGTGAAGGCTCTCAACCAAGAATCAGCCGCTTTTAAGTACCTTCTTGAGTTCTTCCCCAAGTTATCTGAGGCCTAAATCAAAGGTGAAATTTTTGTTGGACCTCAGATAAAGAAGGTGTTTGAGTCTACCGAGTTCTCCAATAAGCTCAATAGGATTGAGAGAACAGTATGTAACTGTTTCAAGGCAGTTGTTAAGGGCTTCCTGGGCAACTACAGAGCTGAAAACTACCAGCATCTGGTGCAGGATCTGATAAAGGCTTTTGGCGCCATGGGATGCAAGATGTCGCTTAAACTCCATATGCTGGACGCTCACCTGAAAAAATGCAAGGACAATATGGGCGCCTACTCAGAAGAATAAGGCGAACGATTCCACCAAGATGTGAAAGAGATAGAGCGGAGGTACCAGGGCTACTACAATGAAAAAATGATGGGGGACTATATCTGGGGGCTAGTGCGGGAATGCAACCTGGACTACAACCGCAAATCCAGGAAATCCAGTCATTTCTGACGTGTATAAGTTGCTTTATAAGTGTTATTTGTTTTTACTTGTTTGCTTTTGATAAGCTTGTGTAATAAAATAAATATATACTCTGTTGATTTAATTATATGAACTGATAAATTTTAAAAAAAATGTCTTTTTTCTTGAAAAATATGAAAATTTCGAAATATCAAACTCCTGACCACAAACCCAAACTTCTGATTAAATAATAGTGTTTTTTATAATAATTGTTTCTACTTTTGGCACAAGGCCAGCAATTATCCCAGTACATTACTGGTAATTTATTTTATCGACCCCGTAAGGATGAAAAGCAAAGTTAACCTCGAGGGGATTTGAACTCAGACCGTAAAGGGACGAAACTATGCTAGAAAGCATGGTGTCCAACCCTCTACTGATACTGCCAATTCGCCGCCGTTTTTTTTATAATAATTGTTTCTACTTTAGGCACAAGGCCAGCAATTACCCAGTGCATTACTGGTACTTTATTTTATCGACCCCGTAAGGATGAAAGGCAAAGTCAACCTCGGCGGGATTTGAACTCAGATCGTAAAGGGACGTAACTATGCTGGAAAGCATGGCGTCCGACCCTCTACCGATACTGCCAATCCACCTCCCTAATGGGATATAACAAACCACGAAATGACACTTAGAACCGGGGAACAAAAAATATGTTATTGGACTGGGTTTTACGTTGTGTTCTTGTTGTGTTCACTTCATTTCACGAAAATAAATACCAGCAATAGTTGGGAGGTGGGATTAACCCTGCGACGAACTGGCATCCTGTCCAGGAGGAGGGGGAGTTTTGTACTCTCAGTCACTCAACGTTACAGAAACCAGGATAAGCACCGGCCAGATGAGCCTCAGGCTTCGAGACGGACTTTAAACTATATTTCTTTCTGGTGGTACAGAGAAAATAAAAAATAACTTGTATGTATACATTACTGTTGTGTGGTTTCTCACCTTATTTTCTATATTGGCGAAGGAGCGTGGCTTAGTGGTGAGAGTATTATGCTCACGATCGTAAGGTCGTGAGTTCGATTCACGACAGCATGTTGTGTCCTTGAGAAAGATACTTTATTTCACGTTGCTCCAGTCCACTCAGCTGAAGATATCGAGCCGCCGAATATGTAACTCATTCTTGTTCAAACTTTATCTTCTCTTCATTCTTTTTACATCTAGATCTCAAAGTCCTGATTTCAACAACACGCACACATACACACACTCTCTTTCTCTTTTCACAAATATATACACTCTCTCTCTCTCTCTCTCTCTCTCTCTCTCTCTCTCTCTCTCTTTCTCTCCTCACACATTCACACGCACATAGATCTTCAATAGAAATACTTTTTGAAAATTTGAAAATACCAACAATACGAATAGGTTGTTGAACTCACGATAATAAAGTCGTCAGTTTGATTCCTTGACTGAGTAGCACATTGTGACCTTGAGCAAGACACATCATTTCACATTGCTTCAGTTCACTCAGCAAGCAGAAGCAGCATCTGGGGAATTAAGCCTGCAATGGAGTTTTGTTCTCTCATTCGTTTAACTCCACATGATACCATGGACTGGTGTCACGTCTGAAGTGGAGTTTTGTTCTCTCAGTCGCTTAACTCCACATGATACCACGGACTGGGGTCACGTCTGAAGTGGAGTCTTGTTCTCTCAGTCGCTTAACTCCACATGATACCACGGACTGGCGTCGTCTGAAGTGGAGTCTTGTTCTCTCAGTCGCTTAACTCCACATGAAACCGGAATATGTTCGAGCCTTTGTCCAATCCGTGCTTGCATAGAAGAACGGACGTTTAAACAATGACGCCTTCTCTCTTCCCCCGCCCACGCAAAAACACTGAGAAAGAAAAAGTATTTTTTATATTTTTATAATTTTGTTTATTTAATGACTGTTTGAAAACCTGGGAATGTTTCAAATCAAATTAATCTCATTTTGTTTAGTTTTTTTTTCAAGGCACACATTTCAGTTTTATTTCTGTTTTATTGCAGTTTATTTCTGTTTATGGTGATTAATGAACAATGTTTTTAATTTTTTTTCCTTTTGGTTTTCAGTGATTTGGTTTTCTTCTTCATAATTTTTTTTCCAAGTATTGATTAATTTAGTACCAAAAACTAGTCTTATCGATTTTTAATTCGATGTAATTGTTTTTCTTCTTTCGACTCTCAACAAATCTTACTGCTTAGATGAGCGGGGCAATTGTGTTTACCATTCTTACAGGAACAGTTGTATAATATACATTTATCGATGAAGCTGAAGTGTTCTGTGTAATACATGCTTCCGTTTACTTTACAACCTGTGTAAATAGAAAGAATAAAAAATAAAAGAAGATTAACTGAAATATTCAATGTTTGAAAGAATATAGTTATATTTTGTATTACGTTCTTTGTTTTTGTTTTTTGTAACAACAACCACAACAATAACAACAGCAACGACGACAATAACAACGGCATACACAGCAATAACAACAGCAGCCACAACAATAACAACGGCATATACAGCAATAACAACCACAACAACAACAACAACAAAAATAGTATCAGTAACCACCACCACAACAACAACTGCAACCACAGCAACAACAATAACACCAACAACAACGACAATACATTGTAACTATTGTAAACCAGATACACACAGGGATACAATGTACCTATTGTAAACCAGATACACACATGGATACAATGTACCTATCGTAAACTAGATACACACAGGGATACAGTGTACCTATTGTAAACTAGATACACACAGGGATACAGTGTACCTATCGTAAACTAGATACACACAGGGATACAGTGTACCTATTGTAAACTAGATACACACAGGGATACAGTGTACCTATCGTAAACTAGATACACACAGGGATACAGTGTACCTATCGTAAACTAGATATATACAGGGATACAGTGTACCTATTGTAAACTAGATACACGCAGGGATACAGTGTACCTATTGTAAACTAGATACACACAGGGATACAATGTACCTATTGTAAACTAGATACACACAGGGATACAGTGTACCTATTGTAAACTAGATACACACAGGGATACAATGTACCTATTGTAAACTAGATACACGCAGGGATACAGTGTACCTATTGTAAACTAGATACACACAGGGATACAATGTACCTATTGTAAACTAGATACACACAGGGATACAATGTACCTATTGTAAACTAGATACACGCAGGGATACAGTGTACCTATTGTAAACTAGATACACGTAGGGATACAGTGTACCTATTGTAAACTAGATATACACAGGGATACAATGTACCTATTGTAAACTAGATATACACAGGGATACAGTGTACCTATTGTAAACTAGATATACACAGGGATACAATGTACCTATTGTAAACTAGATATACACAGGGATACAGTGTACCTATTGTAAACTAGATATACACAGGGATACAGTGTACCTATTGTAAACTAGATATACACAGGGATACAATGTACCTATTGTAAACTAGATACACACAGGGATACAATGTACCTATTGTAAACTAGATACACACAGGGATACAGTGTACCTATTGTAAACTAGATATACACAGGGAAACAGTGTACCTATTGTAAACTAGATACACACAGGGATACAATGTACCTATTGTAAACTAGATATACACAGGGATACAATGTACCTATTGTAAACTAGATATACACAGGGATACAATGTACCTATTGTAAACTAGATACACACAGGGATACAATGTACCTATTGTAAACTAGATACACACAGGGATACAATGTACCTATTGTAAACTAGATATACACAGGGATACAATGTACATATTGTAAACTAGATACACACAGGGATACAGTGTACCTATTGTAAACTAGATATACACAGGGATACAATGTACCTATTGTAAACTAGATATACACAGGGATACAATGTACCTATTGTAAACTAGATACACACAGGGATACAATGTACCTATTGTAAACTAGATACACACAGGGATACAATGTACCTATTGTAAACTAGATATACACAGGGATACAATGTACCTATTGTAAACTAGATACACACAGGGATACAGTGTACCTATCGTAAACTAGATACACACAGGGATACAGTGTACCTATCGTAAACTAGATATATACAGGGATACAGTGTACCTATTGTAAACTAGATACACGCAGGGATACAGTGTACCTATTGTAAACTAGATACACACAGGGATACAATGTACCTATTGTAAACTAGATACACACAGGGATACAGTGTACCTATTGTAAACTAGATACACACAGGGATACAATGTACCTATTGTAAACTAGATACACGCAGGGATACAGTGTACCTATTGTAAACTAGATACACACAGGGATACAATGTACCTATTGTAAACTAGATACACACAGGGATACAATGTACCTATTGTAAACTAGATACACGCAGGGATACAGTGTACCTATTGTAAACTAGATACACGTAGGGATACAGTGTACCTATTGTAAACTAGATATACACAGGGATACAATGTACCTATTGTAAACTAGATATACACAGGGATACAGTGTACCTATTGTAAACTAGATATACACAGGGATACAATGTACCTATTGTAAACTAGATATACACAGGGATACAGTGTACCTATTGTAAACTAGATATACACAGGGATACAGTGTACCTATTGTAAACTAGATATACACAGGGATACAATGTACCTATTGTAAACTAGATACACACAGGGATACAATGTACCTATTGTAAACTAGATACACACAGGGATACAGTGTACCTATTGTAAACTAGATATACACAGGGAAACAGTGTACCTATTGTAAACTAGATACACACAGGGATACAATGTACCTATTGTAAACTAGATATACACAGGGATACAATGTACCTATTGTAAACTAGATATACACAGGGATACAATGTACCTATTGTAAACTAGATACACACAGGGATACAATGTACCTATTGTAAACTAGATACACACAGGGATACAATGTACCTATTGTAAACTAGATATACACAGGGATACAATGTACATATTGTAAACTAGATACACACAGGGATACAGTGTACCTATTGTAAACTAGATATACACAGGGATACAATGTACCTATTGTAAACTAGATATACACAGGGATACAATGTACCTATTGTAAACTAGATACACACAGGGATACAATGTACCTATTGTAAACTAGATACACACAGGGATACAATGTACCTATTGTAAACTAGATATACACAGGGATACAATGTACCTATTGTAAACTAGATACACACAGGGATACAGTGTACCTATTGTAAACTAGATACACGCAGGGATACAGTGTACCTATTGTAAACTAGATACACACAGGGATACAATGTACCTATTGTAAACTAGATATACACAGGGATACAATGTACCTATTGTAAACTAGATACACACAGGGATACAGTGTACCTATTGTAAACTAGATACACACAGGGATACAGTGTACCTATTGTAAACTAGATATACACAGGGATACAATGTACCTATTGTAAACTAGATATATACAGGGATACAGTGTACCTATTGTAAACTAGATATACACAGGGATACAATGTACCTATTGTAAACTAGATATACACAGGGATACAATGTACCTATTGTAAACTAGATACACACAGGGATACAGTGTACCTATTGTAAACTAGATACACACAGGGATACAGTGTACCTATTGTAAACTAGATATACACAGGGATACAGTGTACCTATTGTAAACTAGATATACACAGGGATACAATGTACCTATTGTAAACTAGATACACACAGGGATACAATGTACCTATTGTAAACTAGATATACACAGGGATACAGTGTACCTATTGTAAACTAGATACACACAGGGATACAGTGTACCTATTGTAAACTAGATATACACAGGGATACAATGTACCTATTGTAAACTAGATACACACAGGGATACAATGTACCTATTGTAAACTAGATATACACAGGGATACAGTGTACCTGTTGTAAAGCAGATATACACAGGGATACAGTGTACCTATTGTAAACTAGATATACACAGGGATACAATGTACCTATTGTAAACTAGATATACACAGGGATACAGTGTACCTGTTGTAAAGCAGATATACACAGGAATACAGTGTACTTGTTGTAAACCAGATACATACAGGGATACCTTGTACCTATTGTAAACTAGATATACACAGGGATACAGTGTACCTATTGTAAACTAGATACACACAGGGATACAGTGTACCTATTGTAAACTAGATACACACAGGGATACAGTGTACCTATTGTAAACTAGATACACACAGGGATACAGTGTACCTATTGTAAACTAGATATACACAGGGATACAGTGTACCTATTGTAAACTAGATATACACAGGGATACAGTGTACCTGTTGTAAACCAGACATACACAGGAATACAGTGTACTTGTTGTAAACCAGATATACACAGGAATAGAGTGTACCTATTGTGTACCAGATACACAGAGGGATACAGTGTATTTATTGTAAACCAGATACATACAGGCTGGGCCAGATTTAATGTGAGGCAAAGGGGCAATTGCCCCGGGTCCCCTGCAGTGGGTGGGAGGGGGACCGAGGACGGTCATAGCAATTTATTTGTGCTCTCAGCTGGGCTGTTTAGTTTTAGGATAGTTAGAATTTTTGAATTTAGTACCTGTATGTATAACTTTTCAATTCCAATTACTTGCACCAAGCTAATTTTGATATGTGAAATTAGCTGGTTTGCTGTGTATTCTAATTTTTTAGAAGTGCTCCAGGACCCCCAAGGTCTAAATCTTGACTATTACTTTATTTTATCAAAGCCGGGAAGGATAAAAGGGTAAGTTGACCTAGGCAGGATTTGAACTCAAAACGTACAGAAGCAGAACAAATATCACAAAGCATTTTATCCAATTCTCTAACGATTCTGCCCCCGCTCCACCACAGACTTTGCTCTAACAATAGTAATTTTTTTTAGCATTAACACAAGGCCAGCAATTTGGGGGAAAGAGAAAGTTGATCATATCGACCTAAGTACTTAACTGGTACTTTATTTTATTGATTCCAGAAAGATGAAAGGCAAAGCTAACATTGGTGGGATTTGAACTCAATGTAGAAAGTCATAACTATATGCTGCAAAACATTTTGTCTAGTGCTCTAACGATACTACCAATCCACCACACCTTGCTCTAACAATAACAATGGTTTCTGATTTCGACACAATACCACCAATTTGGGGGAGAGGACAGTCAATTAAATCGACCGCAGTGCATTACTGGTACTTTATTTTATCAACTCCATAAGGATGAAAGGCAAAGTTAACCACGGTGGAATTTAAACTCAGAATGTAAAGGGTCGTAACTATATGCCGCAAAGCATGTTGTTCGACACTCTACCGATTACTGCCAATAATAATGATAACAATACATTAGGCAATACAGGAAGCACTTACCTAAATAACGCGCATCATAAGTGCTGGTTAAAACTGTTGCGGATGAAGGAGTTTCTGCTGTAGTATTACTACTACACAAGTTTTTAATGTTATCACTTTCACAAGTCCAGTGTCCATTGCAGTTGCACTTACAATTATATTCCAAACACCCTTCAATTCGACTAAACCAAGTATTTCCAGCATATATCTTTCCATGTAGGGAACAACTGTCACATCTTCCTGGTGACACCAGCAGACTAGACAGGGTGCATGTATCACCCAGAGTTTCGCACGACCAGGAACCATTGCACGAGCAAAAGCATTCCATTTTCTTACATCCTTTTTGAAGGACAGCTGTGCGTCCTCCCTGATAAGCATAACCATTCACTAAACAGGTTTGGCATGGTTTTCCACAAGTGTATTGAGCCTTTTCAGCAGGGCACACCCACGACCCATTACAGTAACATGTACACGTGTACTGAAAGCAATCAACTTGACGTTTAAACTGGCTGTTACCCCGATAATGATACCCATTAATGACACACTGGTTGCAATCTGATAGTTTACTTTTAGCACATATGTTTATAGATCTTTCTGGGGGACAGGACCAAGTTCCATCGCAACCGCAGTTACATTCATACTGAAAACAATGTAGAGTATATCGGAAATTACTATTGCCGAAAAACGTTTTATTATGTAATGTGCAATTTTCACAAACACTTGTAGGTTTTGTAGTCACACCATTGGTGGCTGGAACAGAGGTATCACCACATATTGGTTGGGTTCTATCTCCGGGGCAGAAAAATTTCCCATCACAGAAACACTTACATTGATATCTAGTGCAACCGAAATCATATTCAAAAGTCGAGTTGCCCTCAATAGTTTTTTCTCCAAGGTAACATTTTTTGCAGAAACCAATTAAACGCCTTCTTGAGCAAATATTTGTGGCAGGTCCGGCAAGACAGTTCCATGTGCCATCGCAATTGCATGAACAGCGGAAACGCAAACAATTTCGATCAAAGGAGAAGAAACTATCTCCAGCATATTTATTTCCTCTCACAAAACAGCTTCTACATGAGCCATCGGATTTCACTTTATCTTTAGCTACACTGCAAACATTAGCCGTAAGGTGCTTCGGACAATGCCAGTTGCCATTACAACGACACTTACACTGGAAACGTCGACATCCCTGCTTATAAGTGAACCATTGGTTACCTGGATAGGTTTTACCTTTTACTTCACATTGCTGACAACTTTCAGGTAAAGGTTCTTCATAAGTGCACACATTTTCAGGCTGCTGAGATGGACATTTCCATTTGCCCTCACAATCACAGGAGCACTTGAATTTGAAGCAAGCCTCTAATAAATCAAAATCTTCACCTCCCTTATACAACTGACCTCTAACATTGCAGTTGGTACATTGTCTATCTGACTGGCCTTGTAATCCATGACATATGTCAACAGCCGTCTCAGTTGGACATTCCCAACTGCCGTCACAACTACATTTACAACGATAACGGTAGCAGTCATTATTATGGAAAAATACGGTATTTCCCATGTAAGACTGGTTCTGGATATTGCACTTTCGGCAATTGGTATTATTATTTATCGGTGCTAAAGTAACCTGCATTTGAGAATTACATGTATCTACAGCAGTATTTGCAGGACATCGCCATTTTCCGGTACAGGAACATGTACATTGATATAACATACAATCGCGTCTATATGGAAATTTTGTATTTCCTTTATGCCTTTCATTGTTCACTATACAGTCCCTACATGTTGGTGATTGGGTTGGAATGTCTATAGTCGCAGCGCAAATATCAACCTTTTTATCACTGGGGCACACTATTTGGCCATCGCAACCGCAAGAGCACGTGTATTTGAAACAGCCATATTGGTAATGGAACATAGAGTTTCCTCTATAGAACTTACCTTGCTTAATACAATCCTTGCACTGAGCTGACTTAGAAACAGTGCAGTTTGGCATAGCAGTTTTTTGAAAGCAGTCTATACTTCCATTGCATTGGCAAGTACACAAATGTCTCTCACAGTTATCTTGTTGATAGAAGCTAATGCCTGGTGAATATTTCGCTCCACGAACTATGCAGTTAGTCCTTTTACCAGGGCAGTGAGATTGACGTCTTAATGAACACAGGTTTATAGTTTTATCACTTGGGCAGTTCCAAGTTCCATTGCAGAAACACTGGCACAAATGATGATAGCAAAAGTTGTTGATTATGAATGCCGAGTTTCCTTGGTATACTTCATTGCGTACTTTACATGTAGCACAAGATCTATCAGATTGAAGGATTGAAGAGTCACCACAAATATATTTTGCATTATCTGCGGGACAGTTCCAACTTCCGTCACAATTACATTTACATTGATATCTATAGCAATTTTCTTCATGACTAAATTCTGTGTTTCCAGCAACAATTTTACCTTTTGCATCACATTGTTTGCATTTTCCTGTTGATTCACTGCCACAAATATATTTTGCATTATCTGCGGGACAGTTCCAACTTCCGTCACAATTACATTTACATTGGTATCTATAGCAATTTTCTTCATGACTAAATTCTGTGTTTCCAGCAACAATTTTACCTTTTGCATCACATTGTTTGCATTTTCCTGTTGATTCTCTGCCACAAATATATTTTGCATTATCTGCGGGACAGTTCCAACTTCCGTCACAATTACATTTACATTGGTATCTATAGCAATTTTCCTCATGACTAAATTCTGTGTTTCCGGCAACAATTTTACCTTTTGCATCACATTGTTTGCATTTTCCTGTTGATTCTCTGTCACAAATATATTTTGCATTATCTGCGGGACAGTTCCAACTTCCGTCACAATTACATTTACATTGGTATCTATAGCAATTTTCCTCATGACTAAATTCTGTGTTTCCGGCAACAATTTTACCTTTTGCATCACATTGTTTGCATTTTCCTGTTGATTCTCTGTCACAAATATATTTTGCATTATCTGCGGGACAGTTCCAACTTCCGTCACAATTACATTTACATTGGTATCTATAGCAATTTTCCTCATGACTAAATTCTGTGTTTCCGGCAACAATTTTACCTTTTGCATCACATTGTTTGCATTTTCCTGTTGATTCTCTGTCACAAATATATTTTGCATTATCTGCGGGACAGTTCCAACTTCCGTCACAATTACATTTACATTGGTATCTATAGCAATTTTCCTCATGACTAAATTCTGTGTTTCCGGCAACAACTTTACCTTTTGCATCACATTGTTTGCATTTTTTTATTGATTCACTGCCACAAATATATTTGGCATTATCTGCGGGACAGTTCCAACTTCCGTCACAATTACATTTACATTGATATCTATAGCAATTTTCCTCAAGTTCAAAATCTGTGTTTCCAGCATACATTTCACCCCTGACATCACATTGTAGGCAACTTCCTGCATTCCCATCACAAATATTTTCGGCACTATAAGCAGGACAATTCCAACTTCCATCACAATTACACATACATTGGTATCTATAACAATCAACTTCCCTTACAAAGGCAATATTACCTTGGTATGTTTTCCCAGATATCAAACAATTTATACATACTGTCTTATTTTTTTGACATATATCTATAGCTGTGGCTGCTGGACATTTCCAGCTGCCATCACAATTGCATACACATTGGTATTTATAACAATTCTCCTCCAATTCAAAACGTGTGTGGCCCTTTTTCTTCTCTCCCCTTATATCACAATAATGGCAACCAGTTGCTGGGTCGGTATTACACGTATCAATTCCAGTGGGGCATTTCCAACTACCATCACAATTACAAAGACAATCGTATTTAAAACAATTTTCTTGAAGAGAGAATCTTGTGTTCGGCTCATGTATAGTTCCACGTACATCACATTGTTGACATTTTGGAGCACACTCATTAACTGCAGTTTCACCTGGGCAGTTCCAGCCTCCATTACAGTTACATGTACACTGGTAGCGGTAGCAACCATCTTTCAGTTCAAATCGAGAATTACCACTTTTCTTTTCTCCTTTTACGTTACAATATCTGCAGCCTGTCCTTTCATCAACATTGCAGGTGTCAATGGCTCTCTCTCCCGGGCAATTCCAACCACCATCACAGTTGCATCTACATTCATATTTGATGCAACCCTGTCGCAATATGAAATCAGAATCTGCTTCTGCAATTGTACCTTTTGCATTGCACCGGATACATTTTGTACGGCAAATCCTGATGGCTGATTCCCCTGGGCAGTCCCAACTTCCATCACAATTGCATCGACACTGATATCTTATGCAGTCTTTCTCTAATTCAAAGTTACTGTTTGGTGCTGCAGTGGTACCATAGGCATTACATCTGATGCATTTATTCTTCTTTTCACAAAGATTTATTGCTGTCTCTCCAGGACAATTCCAGCTACCATCACAGTTGCATTGACATTTATATTTATAGCATCCTTGTTTTAGATGGAAATTAGAATTCGCTTGAACAATTTTTCCACGGGCATTGCACCTTTTACAAGATGCCTTCTGATTGCAAATATCCTCAACAGAGTCAGCAAGGCAATTGTAACTGCCATCTGAATGACAAGTGCATGTCTGTTCATGGCAGGAGTCGATTTGTTTGATAAAAGTTGTGTTTAACCTATAACTTTGTCCATCAACAGTACACGTCAATTTCTTTTGCTTACAAGTATTAACACTAAGGTTATCAGGACATGTCCAGCTGCCATCACAATAACAGTTACAAAGATACTCATAACAACCCTCAACAAAACGGAAGAGTGTGTTACCTCTGTGTACCTTATTATAGACTTGACACATTTGGCAATCTCCAGATTCTTTAATTATATATCTGTTTTGGTAAGCTGATCCATTAGATACATGGGAAGTTCCCACATTCAATACAGTTTTGTTTTGACCAAGAACTAAACGTGCTCCTTGAATAGCAATAGATGAACTTGTTTTATCTCCGATGTCGTAATGAATTTCAGTCTGAGAGAGATTTACATTCGCTGGGTTTCCTGAAGCAAGAATTCCTGGATGTATTGGAGGAGATTCTGTTCCTAAGGAACGTGGAGTTGATAAGATATAACTCTGAGAAATTCCGGTAACTACAGGGCTGTTTGGACCCTGAATGGGTTTCAATGTGCCTGATAATGTATATAGCATCGGTATTGTAGGTTTTGGAGTTCCTGCGTGAGCAATGTCTGTGTTACATGGTAAGGATATTCTCTGTTCTGGGAAGCATACATATGTTCCATTGCAATGACAGAAGCAGGTTATAGCTTCACAATCCATGCGACGTTTGAAACCAATTCCACCAGCAAATTTCATACCATCCACAGTACAGTTTGTACAACCAGTATCACACAAGTCAACAGTTTCATGAGCTGGGCATCGGTAAGAGCCATCACATCTACATTGGCAGTGGAATTGTGAACAGCCATCTTCAAAGCTAAAGCGTCTTCCACTTGCATATGTTTGACCGTTTATTTCACACTCTTGACAAACTGAAACAGAAGTTATAGGAGAAAGTAATCAAAGAAAAGTTTCAAAAAATAATCAATGTGTATGCACATATATACGTATGTGTGTGTATGTATGTGTGTCTATGCATATATATATATCATCATCATTTAATGTCCATCTTCCATGCTAGCATGGGTCTATATATATATATAATAAAATAAAACAAGGACAAATGTTTTCCTTCATTACGTTTATTGATTGGTGACGCATGTTTTGCTATTGATCAGCTCAAGGTTCGATCTGTATCGATCTAGCCCGACTCTGTAATCAATGGCTCGTCGACCTCTTATATAAATGTTTCAATGGCTAATTCAGATCAACTAGTTCAGAGCTAGCTGTTGAAATGGCAATAGCTCAGCTGTCGGGGTCCCGACTCTTTCATATTACCACTCTCTACTACCCCAAGTATCGAGCACTCTGGTCCAACAGGTTTTTACTGCAGCCATTTCTATATATATATATATATATCTATGATATATATATCATCATCATCATCATCATTTAATGTCTATCTTCCACACTAGTTATATATATATAAAATACATACACATATATATATATATATATATATGAATGCATATTGAAGCATATCTTTGTATTAGGGCTCTGCAAGTTAGAAACATAACCTACCATTTTGAATTTTAAAAAATATATTCTCTTTAAGCCATTCAAAACAAATTATGGAAAAATACGTGAGATTTAACAATATCTTAATTTACCTGATGCAGGTCTGCGATTTCCAGAACTATCACAGATATATTCCGTGTTTTCTGAAAGACATTCCCATGATCCATCAGTGTTACAGTCACAGTTGTATTTGAAACAACCATTTTGGAAGCTGAAAGGTTGTCCAAGCACATACTTCGTTCCTCTCACCATACAAGACACTGGATCATCAGTGACTATAACATATGTGCTCCGGCTTGACCCTTCGGCGAGAAAAATCAATTGACATGGTCTTAATAAACAGTATTGAAAATTTGCAACATAACTAACTAGGAAAGCAATTTTATAAGATTAAAGACCAACCCCTCCTTTACAATAGTTCATGAAGAAAAGTAATTAGTCTTTCTTGAGTCTTGAGGATAACCATGCCATATCTAATCCTGGTTTTGATAGGCATCAGGTGACATGAGTACAAGACAACCTCCTAGATGAGATGCTAGTCTCTCACAAAATTAAATCCCATCTTTTTCTGATATCCTTTTCGTTTTTAGCTGCGTGAACTGGAGCAATGTGAAACAAAGTGCCATACTGAAAGATACATGTCACTTGGTCCAAGGAATGAAATCACAACTTAATTTTATGAACATTTCCTGCTTTTTTTCAGTTTATGTTTGCTGTAAATGTTGTGTTGTGGCTCTAATACCTCCTCAAGTTTTATTCTATAACATAAAAATATCATTTTATCAAGCATCTCAAATCATGACCCAAGTTAAATCGTGACTCAAGTTAAATGGCAACCCAAATTAAATGGTGACCCAAGTTAAATCATGACTCAAGTTAAATCATGACTCAAGTTAAATCTTAACCTAAGTTAAATCATGACCTATTTTAGTTTGTGATCCATTTTGCTTTGTGCCCCAATTCAAATAGTCATCTAATTTGAAATGTAGTTTTGTGTCTTGCAGGAAATATAGAAATCTTGAAAAACAAAACAAACAAAAATATCAAATGAACAACAGCAAAAGCAGCTTACCTTTCTTTCTATATTGTGTTGTCTGTTGTCCACAGATGTATTCAGTGTCTTCTCCAGGACACTCCCATGAGCCATTGTGATGACATTCACATTGGTAACGGAAGCAGCCGTCGGTGAAACTGAAGTCTTCTCCCAGAGTAAATTCCTCACCATTTACAGAGCAGTATTTAATAGAATCTGTTGTTCTTATCACAACACTCCGCTGGAAAACTGGAGAGAAAAGGAGAGGTGACTCAAATTGTTGGCTTTTGTAAGAAGCAGCACTCCTTCTAAGCTGAGCAGGAGAACAGTTATGCAGTCACTGTATTGATGACATGCACATCGAAATGTTGCTGCTTAATTGCTTTGAAATGTCGCACACACACACATACACACATATACATACATGTACACACAGACACCTGCATAGACAAACACACACACACACACACACTTACACACATATATGTGCACACATACACAGATATACACTAACAAACATGCACACACATACACACATATATACACACATGCCACCGCCTGTGTTTATATATTTGAAATCTCACCTTGTTTCTCTCTTCTTGGATGTTTCAGTTGTTGCCTTTTATGTCCATAGCGGTCACATAAATATTCAGTTCCTTCGTCTATACAATCCCAAGACCCATCTGTGTTACAGAAACAGTTGAATCTAAAGCAACCCACATGGAAACTAAAAGGTTGACCAAGTGAATAACTATATCCTTTAACTTTACATTCCCTCACATCATCACTGAGAACCAGGTACCAATTTATAGTTGATGCTGTTTAAAAAAAGTAAAATAAAACAAAACAAAAAACTTAAATAATGAACTCAAAAAGAAAAAATGTAAATGACCACGAGGAAGAAAAAATGTAAACAGCCATGAGGAAGAAAAATCTCAGTTTTTTTCTCTGAACCCACCCCCACTCTCACCCCTTGATAATGGATAGTTAATCAGAAAGATTTGGGTAATATTACTTAGGTGACATTCAATCACACATCTCTTTTATTTTGCTTTCTCTCTCAAGTTCCTTCAGATTATTTCGTTGATAATCTAACCCACTTGCATTGCTTTCTAAACAAATGGACTTTTCAGTTTTAAAAAAAAAGTTAAATATTTTGTAATCAAACTGCCTGAAAATACATCCGGTTCTGTGATACAAAACTGTATATTTAAGATGTTAAGTTATGTTCCAAACACCTCTGGTTCTAAGATACAAAACAGTGTATTTAATATATTTATATTTATCTAAAAACCTTCCATCTTAATTTTATGTAAGAACCTTTGTTTAGTTATGTTCCAAACACCTCTGGTTCCATGATACAAAACAGTGTATTTAAAATATTTATATTCATCTAAAAACCATCCATCTTAATTTTATGTAAGAACCTTTGTTAAATTATGTTCTAAACACCAGCTTTATTTTCGAAATCATTTGAACAACGTCTTTTATTAGAAATATGGTAAAGAAAGTGTTAAAGTGTTTATATTTATCTAGAAACCACTCATCATCATTTTATGCAAGAACCTATGTTAAGTTATATTCCAAACACCAGCTAAATAATAAGAAAGTTATATTATTAAATCCCTCAAGCTTCTTGATTATTTTCAAAATTACTTGAAAATCATTCCATTATAACAGTTCCATCACAACACTTCCAACATCAACACTTCCTCCATCAAATCTTCCATCATCAACACTTCCATTACAACATTTCTATCATCAACACTTTCATTACAACACTTCCACCACAACAGTTCCACCATAACCCTTTCATCATCAACACTTTCTCCACAACATTTCCACCACAACACTTCCACCACAACACTTCCATCATCCACACTTCCTCCACAACATTTCCACCACAACACTTCCACCATAACACTTCCATCATCAACACTTCCACCACAACACTTCCCACAACACTTCCATCATCCACACTTCCTCATCAACAGTTCCTCCACAACACGACACCAACACTTCCATTACAACACTTCCACCACACAAATATCACCAATAAATTAAATTTGTCATAAAAATAAATAAAATGAACAGCAACAAAAGCAGTTTACCTTCCTTATTCTTTTTATCTCGTCCACAGAAGTAGTCAGCATCTTCTCCTGGACATTCCCACGAGCCACTGTAATGACATTTACACTTGTAAAAGAAGCAACCCTGTACCAAGGTAAAGTCTTCTCCTAGAGCAAATTCATTGCCATTTACTGAGCAGTAGTTAATGGAAGCTGTTTTTCTCATCACAACAGCTCGCTGCAAAACTGTAGAGAAATGGAAAAAAATTAAAATGAGATGAAATAATCACATGATATCAAAACTTTTCATGAAACAAATTTCGTTCCAGTAGAAGAACTAAATATATATATATACATATTGGATGATGGAGCTGGGCCATCAAAATATGTATAAAGATTTTACAGGATTAAAATTTGAAAGCATATCTTCCAGTCAGGCCTACTGTTGTCGTTTTATATATACTTTACTCCGTTCCTACACCAAACAGTGCATACCACATTACGATGGATGACTTGCATAACATTGAGAGCTTTTATATATTTGTTACATCATTATTTGCCTACCAGAACCACCAGTTCTACTCATTGGTAATCAAAATAACTTAAATGATATATATATATATATATATATATATATATATATATATATATATATATATATATATATATATATTATTATATATATATATATTATTATTATTATTAATATTATATATATATATATATATATATATATATAAGGAAATGGTTTTGAAATAAGGGTACACTGGGTACATATATAGCGAATCTTTATAACATACAAAAATTGATGTTACAAATTTTTGTACATTATAAAGATCCTTTATATATATAAGTGCGCTTTTCAAACCCTTTTTTAAAAATCATTTTCCTTATATAACTGTTTCTACTTTAGGCACAAGGCCAGCAATTACCCAGTGCATTACTGGTACTTTATTTTATCGACCCCGTAAGGATGAAAGGCAAAGTCAACCTCGGCGGGATTTGAACTCAGATCGTAAAGGGACATAACTATGCTAGAAAGCATGGCGTCCGACACTCCACCGATACTGCCAATCCACCGCCCTATTTTCCTTATATAACGTGATC
>OZ024749.1:28489626-28544626 GCA_964016885.1 Eledone cirrhosa | reverse complement strand
GAGATGTCAACATGAATGGACCTGTTATTTTTATATAAAGACATTTTTTCCAATTCCAACCCACCCGTCCCTTCAATCTATCTTATTTCACATTCTTTCTTCTGATGAAGCACTAGCATCCGAAACGTTAAGACCCTATTCCTGCTATATCAAGCGTTAACCTAATATCTCCCTTCCATATACTGTACCGATTGTGTTGTTATTTCTGTTTACCTTTGACATATATATATATATATGCAAAAGGCAAACAGTAATAAAGTAAACAACACAACACAATGAAGAAATATATTAGTTTTACGTTGGATAGAATAGGAAAAGAGTCACAACGTTTCGGACGCTAGTCATTCACTAGAGAATAGAAAGAGGAATTAAAGAAGAAATAGAAAGATAAAGGAGAGTGGGCAGTGACAGAAACGAAAAAAATTTCTTTGGGAAAAACAGATCTAGTCAAGTCCCCATTTCTTGGAAAACTGTCGATTCTGGCATTGGTGTGTAAGAAAATCGGTTGGTATATATCGATATATTGTATATATAGGTGTTTAAATGTACATGTGAGCACGTAACTAGTAAAAAGTTTTATGCCAAGAAAATATATATGTAGATGGAAAGAAAATTCTTAAATAGAAACATATATTTGGAAATGACCAACACTTACGTTCTCTTATTCCTTGATCAGGTGTTTGTGAACAAAAATATTCTGCGCGCTCTCCCGGACATTCCCAAGAACCATTGTGGAAGCAGTGACAAACATAGCGATAACAGTTGTATGTCAGTGTAAATGTCTCCTCTATGGTATATTCAGTACCATTTACTGAACAGGAACTAAAACTCTGTCCCTTGTTTAAAACAATCGACTGTTGGTAAACTACAAAAGATGTGAAAGACAAAATATTAAGTCCTAAACAAATTAAACAACGAGGATTATTAACCCCTTTGTTGCCATATTCAAGTGGATGTTTGGAATATAACTTAACAAAGGTTCGTACATAAAATTACAATGAAAGTTTTTTTATATAAATATATTTATATTAACTCTTTCATTATCATATTTTTAATTACACTTTGCAGTAAATATATGCGCAAAGGCTCAATGACGTCACTTCCGCCCAAGTGTGACGAGCGCGAATACTTAAACCGAACTGTTCAGTTGCTGCTAGTTTTCTAGCCTGACAAGACACGTCCAGCGCTCCTACTCCTATCGCCATCAGAACTCAGGACATTATTCTTATACGAAGCAAGGACTTTACTTCTTCAACATGAGTAACTGAAAGTTAATATTTGCAACACTCATGAACTTGAACATTATTTCCCACTGACCTGCTCACATACACCTTTGTCACATATTCTGCATTAGTCATGCTTGGCACTTGTCTTAAATTCCTGTTTGTTTTCAATCAAAACGCTTTCTGATTTCTTATACACCTTTAATTTCACTGCTGACCGACTTGCTACAACTTTGATAGCTTTCAGTCATGTTGGCCCAGGTCATGTCTAACTTAATATCATCATCTGGTGAAGTCTTTTACATCATGATTTGGACGCCATAGCCCACTCAAGTAGAGACTTATTGTTTTTGGAGACATCCGATAGTAGGGGATTTATACGAAATATCTTGGAGGAATTTGTTCAAAGACAATTCGAATTTTATGGGATCTGTCTCTGTTTTTATGTGTTTTGGTGTAATGTTAAAGTGAGCGGGAGCAGTTGAGGAGAAATAATTGTTCCATAATGTTGTTATGAGATGAGAGCTTGATTTTCATTGTGGGCGGACAGCACGGAGGTCCAAATCAGGTTTTCAAATAATTTTGAGAAAAAGAATTTGAAGGGATTTAGTAATATAACTAACTTTCTCATTTTCGAAATGGTGCTTGGAACATAACTTAACTATGTTCTGTATATGAAATTATGATGCAAGAATATAAGCTAAATAAAAATATTTTAACTTATACAGTTTTGAATC
This sequence comes from Eledone cirrhosa, assembly GCA_964016885.1. Lineage (NCBI taxonomy): Eukaryota > Metazoa > Mollusca > Cephalopoda > Octopoda > Eledonidae > Eledone > Eledone cirrhosa. The sequence continues at coordinate 28,542,666 of OZ024749.1, read as the reverse complement.
ATAAAACCAGAGGTGGCTTCAAGTGTTTTGTTACCTTCTTTACCCACTTATTTCTGAGAGGGTCGTGGAGGCAGCGTCCTCAAACACTCCTTCCAGCGGGTCCTGTTAAAAGCAACCATCTCCAGCTGATCCAACTGGAACTCTAAGCGAGACCAGCCAAGTTCAGGAATGTTAGTTATCCAATCAGCTTGCTCAGGATCTACCTCTGGGTCTCCTGCAGGTTGGTTTAGCCCATAAAATCTGTCCAGCAATTCTTTCCTGAGACATTCTAACCACATGCCCATAGTATCGGAGCTGTGATCTTTCAATTCGGAGAAGTAGCAGCTCTACCTGGAGTGAATCTCTGATCTCCGAGCTACGCACTCTATTATTTTCGTATCAAGAGTATAATGGACAATTATTTTACGATATACTTTCTAAAACCTAGTATAAATATATCTCGGGTTATTAAAATATTTGGGGGTAAAATATCTTTAATAACATAACCTATTTCAGAAAAAAGAACTACTCTCTGGTGCCAAATAATAGGAGGTGGGGGTGGGCATTTGTTTAAATTCTTATAAGCGGGGGGGGGGGGGGGGATGCGGTAATTGGATAGTGTACGTTCGTAAATATGAAATTGCTTGTAATGTTCTTTTTTGACATACATAATGTTGTTTAATGTAAAATAAAATTATTAGATTCTGTAGCTGCTCTATCAATATGAATCACATACAATAACATTTCGCCGAGAATAGATTAACAAAATTCAATAAGCGAGAGTGGGGGAGGTGATGCTTATTCAAGACTCGAGGGTATTTTATGGTACCATATTAAAATGTTCAAAAATAGAAGCAGCAAATAGCTCAAAGAATTATATATCATGATTTCAAGAAATCTAACGAGCTGTAATCTATTTTATAAGGTATTATAATTATGTACTCAACAAGCAATATACCGGGAAAATGAATTGCATTATAATATGTAACTAGGTTACTTTTAACGAATATTTAATATTAGGAAGTTAATAGAACAAGATTTTACCATCATAAGTAGGTTCTCTCGGAGGTACTCTGACTGTTGGATCAACACACACAAATTCTGATCTTTCTGCAGGACATTCCCAAGATCCATTGTAGAAACAGTCACAATTATATCGGAAACAATCCAAAACAAATGAGAATCGTTGTCCTAATGGATATTCCTGATTTTTTGCCAAACAGGTGTTTGGATTTGAGTTAATGATCACGAAGAACTGTTTGCTTGAAACTAAAATGAATTAAAAGCACATACCAGTTAGTTGTCTACCGCAAGCATATATCTTACACCGTAAACACTGACCAATATAGTTTTTAGAAAGCTGATATTTCAAACATATTTTCTGTTGACATTTTGTAGGACATAGATATATGAATAATTTAACAATGTTCAAAGATTTAAGCAACATTCAAAGAAGTCAAAATATTGCGATGATGAATGTAAGTCATGTAATGTGGTTCAAAAAGTTTATATAGTATGTATTGTAGTTAGAATATTTGGTACGAATATATATAAAGAGGGAAATATGTTAAAAATCAAATATTTACCTGGTGTTTCTTCTGTATCTGGATCCAAGCGACAGGTATATCGTGATTGCGATGAAGGACACACCCAAGATCCATTATTGTAGCACATACAACGGTATTCAAAACAACCTTCAGTGAAGGAAAATTCACGCCCAAGAGGATAATGTTGATTATTAACCATACAATCTGTTACATCTAATGTTGATGAGACAACTACAGATTGGACGTTTGCTGAAATGTGAAGAAGATTATATCTATGAGAAATACATATTTCTTTCATTGGTAACATTCGATTTTTCTTTGGAAACAATATAGGATTCAATCTAGAAAATAAATATTAAGTATTTATCAAACCTTATTTTTAAAATATTTTTTTAATGTGATTTGAACGAAACGATGTCTCATTTCATCATGGGTTTATATTTAATTTATAGTAGTCTCTCGACAGGCTACGTTATTTTTCTTTACACTAAAGCGAACATTATTTTCGGTGGATTGGCAGTATCGGTAGAGGGTCGGACGCCATGCTTTCCAGCATAGTTACGTCCCTTTACGATCTGAGTTCAAATCCCGCCGAGGTTGACTTTGCCTTTCATCCTTACGGGGTCGATAAAATAAAGTACCAGTAATGCACTGGGTAATTTGCTGGCCTTGTGCCTAAAGTAGAAACAATTATTTTCAAGCAACGTGGATATATGCTTTGTGATTGGTCATGCAGCAACCAGCAAATTATATTAAAATTCTATTTGATGATAGCCTTGTTTAATTCTTCTAAAAATATTATTTTTATTAAATTATTTCGAAGTAGACATAGTGAATTTCTTCCAGACAGTTTGAAATATTAAATTATTTTTAAGGCATATCTTGTAAATTTCAAGTGAAATTTATTAATTCTATGCAAGGTATTAATAATTGCATGAAATCGCCCCTAGTCCATATTAATAAATAATTGTTTCTACTTTAGGCACAAGGCCAGCAATTACACAGTGCATTACTGGTACTTTATTTTATCGACCCCGTAAGGATGAAAGGTAAAGTCAACCTCGGCGGGATTTGAATAAATAATGTGTTATAATTATGTACCATGTTAAAAGGCAATAGATTTGAGACATAAATAACATTAGAATATGAACGTAGTTTCAATTCAAAGTACATTACAACAAATATAATGGATCATATTTTTACCATCATAGGTTGGTTGTCTTGGAGGTACTCGTACTGGTGGATCTTTACACACAAATTCTGATCTATCTGCAGGACATTCCCAAGATCCATTGTAGAAACAGTCACAATTATATCGGAAACAATCCAAAACAAATGAGAATCGTTGTCCTAATGGATATTCCTGATTATTTGCCAAACAGGTGTTTGGATTTGAGTTAACGATCACGAAGAACTGTTTGCTTGACACTAAAATGAAATAAAAACATCTACCCGTTAGTTATCTACCGCAAGCATAGATCTTACACCATAAACACAGACAAATATATATGATAGAAAGCTGATATTTCAAACATATTTTTTATTGACATTTTGTAGGACATAAATATCTAAATAATTTCACAATGTTTACAGATTTAAGCAACATTCAAAGAAGTTAGAATGTCGTGAAGATGAATCTTAGTGAAGATGTGTGATTCAAAACGTTTATATAGTATGAATTGCAGTTAGAAGGATATTTGCCACGGACATATATAGAGAAATATTTTAAAAATCAAATATTTACCTGGTGTTTCCTTTGTATGTGGATCCAAATGACAGGTATATCGTGATTGAGATGAAGGACACACCCAAGATCCATTATTGTAACACATACAACGGTATTCAAAACAACCTTCAGTGAATGAAAATTCACGTCCAAGACGATAACGTTGATTATTAACCATACAATCTGTTACATCTAATGTTGATGAGACAACTACAGATCGAAAGTTTGCTGAAATAGGAAGAAAGATTCAATCTATGAGAAATACTTATTTATTTCACTGGCAACATTCGATTATACTTTGGAAAGAAAATGTGTTTCAATTTAGAATATTAATATTAAGTGTTTATCTCCCATTTCTTCACGTGATTTGAAATCCATGTCTTACGTTTCACTACGTATTTATATTTAATTCATAGAAATCTCGCGGCAGGCTACGTTACTTTCCTTTACACAAAACCACCATTTTCTTTTTCAAACAAATTGTATATATGCTTGGTGCTTGGTCATAATGTAATATTTAAAATAAAATAGAATTGTATTTGATGATAGCCTGTTCAAATCCTTATAAATATACTAATCTTTATTAAAATATTTCGAAGAATATATATTGAATCTATTTCAGAGTTTGGCATAGGAAATTATATTTCGGGTTTATATTTTTAGGTTTACATGAGTTTTAATGAATTCTGTGCAAGGTATTAATACTTTCACGAACTCTCACATATTCTATACTAAGGGGTAAGATGTCGTAATTTTGTACGATTTTGAAAAGGCAATAAATTCGAGACATCAATGAAATTAAGATCTCAACGTAGTTTCAATTGAAAGAACATTTCAACAATACAAATATATTGGAACATATTTTACCGTCATAGGTTGGTTTTTTTGGAGGTACTCGTACTGGTGGATCTTTACACACAAATTCTGATCTATCTGCAGGGCATTCCCAAGATCCATTGTAGAAACAGTCACAATTGTATCGGAAACAATCCAAAACAAATGAAAATCGTTGTCCTAATGGATATTCCTGATTATTTGCCAAACAGGTGTTTGGATTTGAGTTAACGATCACGAAGAACTGTTTGCTTGACACTAAAATGAATTAGAAAACATATACCAGTTACTTGTCTACAGCAATCACATACCTTACACCGTAAACACTAACAAATCCAATTTTTTAACAGCTGATCTTTCAAACATATTTTATTGACATTTTGTAGGATATAAATACATGAATGTTTACAGATGTAAGAAAGATTAACAGAAGATTTACGTCTTGATGATAAATATAATTTATGTAGAGTGGTTCTCATTGGTTATATATGTATTGTAGTTGGAAGATTATTTGCAGCAAATATATATAAAGAGACAAATAGCTTTATTTCAAATATTTACCTGGTGTTTCTTCTGAATGTGGATCCAAACGACAGGTATATCGTGATTGAGATGAAGGACACACCCAAGATCCATTATTGTAACACATACAATGGTATTCAAAACAACCTTCAGTGAATGAAAATTTACGTCCAAGACGATAACGTTGATTATTAACCATACAATCTGTTACATCTAATGTTGATGAGACAACTACAGATCGAACGTTTCCTGAAATAGGAAGAAAGATTCAATCTATGAGAAATACTTATTTATTTCACTGGCAACATTCGATTATACTTTGGAAAGAAAATGTGTTTCAATTTAGAATATTAATATGAAGTTTTTATCTCCCATTTCTTCACGTGATTTAAAATCCATGTCTTACGTTTCACTACGTATTTATTTTTAATACATAGAAATCTCGGGGGAGGCTACCTTACTTTCCTTTCAACAAAACCACCATTTTCTTTTTCAAACCAATTGTATATATTATCATCATCATTCGTCGACTACTGTCGAGAGGATGGATCTCACTCTCCTTCCCCAGAATTCCCTGTCCCCCATCGCTGCCCCCAGGTCCTCTCTACTGATTCCTGTATCCCTATAGATAACGTCAGGGAATGACAGCTTCCTACTCCTAGTCAGGCTGGAGTCAGGGTTCCAGAGCAAGAGAGCGGATATGATTTCATTGCTGGCACGGTGACAGTGGCCAGCAAATTGAGCTCTCCGGGATTTTAGAAGGGCAGAGGCTCGAGGGAGTTTGCCATAGATTTTAGACAACGTGGGATGTCGTTTCCAGGATAGGTTTTGCACTCTCATTAAGAGGCGGGTATATGTGCCATCCAATCTCCTCTCAAGTTGTGATGTTAGTGTCCAAGTTTCGGATCCATAAAGTAATAGGGGCTTAATGGTTGCTTGGAATATTTCCAGTTTTAGCTTGTTGGTAAGTTGAGATGTCCATATGGCGTGCATGTCATTGCACGCTGACCATGCCATACCCTTCATGGTTAGAAAATCTTTTTTGGAGGAGGAGATATATGAGCCAAGATACTTGTAATCTTCCACCTGCTTTAGGGTGGTACCATTTAGGGTTCTGATGGGGTAGATTAGGCTGTTTGCGCATCTGTTCACATACACAGTCTTGGATTCGTTGAGGTACAGTCCAACACAGTTGGACGCTTCCTCTAATGAATTCAAAAGACTCTCAGCATCTTCCAGTGACCGACTGATCAATGCGATGTCGTCAGCAAAGTCGGTGTCGGTCAAGTATTTTGCTGGGTAGCGTGAGCTTCTCCTAGGCTGTAGTTGGTATCCCCTATCCTGAATCCTATCCACAGACATGCGCAAAACATAATCCACAACAATGATAAATAGATAAATGATAATTGTATATATGCTTGGTGCTTGGTCATAATGGAATATTTAAAATATAATAGAATTGTATTTGATGATAGCCTGTTCAAATCCTGATAAATATACTAAACTTTATTAAAATATTTCGTAGAAGATATACTGAATGTATTTCAGAGTTTGGCATCAGAAATTATATTTAGGGTGTATATTTGTAGGTTTACATGAGATTCAATGAATTCCGTGCAAGGTATTAATACTTTCACGAACTCTCACATATTCTATACTAATAGGTAAGATGTCGTAATTTTGTACCATCTTCAAAAGGGAATAAATTCGAGACATCAATGAAATTAAGAGCTCAACGTAGTTTCAATTCAAAGAAGATTTCAACAATACGAATATATTGCAACATATTTTACCTTCATAGGTTGGTTTTGTTGGAGGTACTCGTACTGGTGGATCTTTACACACAAATTCTGATCTATCTGCAGAGCATTCCCAAGATCCATTGTAGAAACAGTCACAATTGTATCGGAAACAATCCAAAACAAATGAAAATCGTTGTCCTAATGGATATTCCTGATTATTTGCCAAACAGGTGTTTGGATTTGAGTTAACGATCACGAAGAACTGTTTGCTTGACACTAAAATTAATTAGAAAACATATACCAGTTACTTGTCTACAGCAATCACATACCTTACACAGTAAACACTGACAAATCCAATTTTTTAACATCTGATCTTACAAACATATTTTATTGACATTTTGTAGGATATAAATACATGAATGTTTACAGATGTAAGAAAGATTAACAGAAGATTTACGACTTGATGATAAATATAATTTATGTAGAGTGGTTCTCATTGGTTATATATGTATTGTAGTTGGAAGATTATTTGCAGCAAATATATATAAAGAGACAAATAGCTTTATTTCAAATATTTACCTGGTGTTTCTTCTGAATGTGGATCCAAACGACAGGTATATCGTGATTGAGATGAAGGACACACCCAAGATCCATTATTGTAACACATACAACGGTATTCAAAACAACCTTCAGTGAATGAAAATTCACGTCCAAGACGATAACGTTTGTTATTAACCATACAATCTGTTACATCTAATGCTGATGAGACAACTACAGATCGAAAGTTTGCTGAAATAGGAAGAAAGATTCAATCTTTGAGAAATACTTATTTATTTCACTGGCAACATTCGATTATACTTTGGAAGAAAATGTGTTTCAATTTAGAATATTAATATTAAGTTTTTATCTCCCATTTCTTCACGTAATTTGAAATACATCTCTTAGGTTTCACTACGTAATTATATTTAATTTATAGAAATCTCCCTGCAGGCTACCTTACTTTCCTTTACACAAAACCACCATTTTCTTTTTCAAACAAATTGTATATATACTTGGTGCTTGGTCATAATGTAATATTTTAAATGAAATAGAATTGTATTTGATGATAGCCTGTTCAAATCCTTATAAATATACTAATTTTTATTAAAATATTTCGAAGAAGATATATTGAATCTATTTCAGAGTTTGGCATAGGAAATAATATTTCGGGTTTATATTTTTAGGTTCACATAAGATTTAATGAATTCCGTGCAACGTATTAATACTTTCAAGAATTCTCACATATTCTATACTAATAGATAAGATGTCGTAATTTCGTACCATTTTGAAAAGGGAATAAATTCGAGACATCAATGAAATTAAGATATCAACGTAGTTTCAATTGAAAGAACATTTCAACAATACAAATATATTGGAACATATTTTACCGTCATAGGTTGGTTTTGTTGGAGGTACTCGTACTGGTGGATCTTTACACACAAATTCTGATCTATCTGCAGGGCATTCCCAAGATCCATTGTAGAAACAGTCACAATTGTATCGGAAACAATCCAGAACAAATGAAAATCGTTGTCCAAATGGATATTCATGATTATTTGCCAAACAGGTGTTTGGATTTGAGTTAACGATCACGAAGAACTGTTTGCTTGACACTAAAATTAATTAGAAAACATATACCAGTTACTTGTCTACAGCAATCACATACCTTACACAGTAAATACTCACAAATCCAATTTTTTAACAGCTGCTCTTTCAAACATATTTTATTGACATTTTCTAGGATATAAATACATGAATGTTTACAGATGTTAGAAAGATTAACAGAAGATTTACGTCTTGATGATAAATATAATTTATGTAGAGTGGTTCTTATTGGTTATATGATATGTATTGTCGTTGGAAGATTATTTGCCGCAAATATATATAAAGACACAAATAGCTTTATTTCAAATATTTACCTGGTGTTTCTTCTGAATGTGGATCCAAACGACAGGTATATCGTGATTGAGATGAAGGACACACCCAAGATCCATTATCGTAACACATACAACGGTATTCAAAACAACCTTCAGTGAATGAAAATTCACGTCCAAGACGATAACGTTGATTATTAACCATACAATCTGTTACATCTAATGTTGATGAGACAACTACAGATCGAACGTTTCCTGAAATATGAAGAAAGATTCAATCTATGAGAAATACTTATTTATTTCACTGGCAACATTCGATTATACTTTGGAAAGAAAATGTGTTTCAATTTAGAATATTAATATTAAGTGTTTATCTCCCATTTCTTCACGTGATTTGAAATCCATGTCTTACGTTTCACTACGTATTTATATTTAATTCATAGAAATCTCGCGGCAGGCTACGTTACTTTCCTTTACACAAAACCACCATTTTCTTTTTCAAACAAATTGTATATATGCTTGGTGCTTGGTCATAATGTAATATTTAAAATAAAATAGAATTGTATTTGATGATAGCCTGTTCAAATCCTTATAAATATACTAAACTTTATTAAAATATTTCGAAAAAGATATATTGAATCTATTTCAGAGTTTGGCATAGGAAATAATATTTCGGGTTTATATTTTTAGGTTCACATAAGATTTAATGAATTCCGTGCAACGTATTAATACTTTCACGAACTCTCACATATTCTATACTAATAGATAACATGTCGTAATTTCGTACCATTTTGAAAAGGGAATAAATTCGAGACATCAATGAAATTAAGATCTCAACGTAGTTTCAATTGAAAGAACATTTCAACAATACAAATATATTGGAACATATTTTACCGTCATAGGTTGGTTTTGTTGGAGGTACTCGTACTGGTGGATCTTTACACACAAATTCTGATCTATCTGCAGGGCATTCCCAAGATCCATTGTAGAAACAGTCACAATTGTATCGGAAACAATCCAGAACAAATGAAAATCGTTGTCCTAATGGATATTCCTGATTATTTGCCAAACAGGTGTTTGGATTTGAGTTAACGATCACGAAGAACTGTTTGCTTGACACTAAAATGAATTGGAAAACATATACCAGTTACTTGTCTACAGCAATCACATACCTTACACCGTAAACACTAACAAATCCAATTTTTTAACAGCTGATCTTTCAAACATATTTTATTGATATTTTGTAGGATATAAATACATGAATAATTTCACAATGTTTACAGATTTCAGAAGCATTAACAGAAGACTTATGTCTTGATGTTAAATATAATTTATGTAGAGTGGTTCTTATTGGTTATAGAATATGTATTGTAGTTGGAAGATTATTTGCCGCAAATATATATAAAGACACAAATAGCTTTATTTCAAATATTTACCTGGTGTTTCTTCTGAATGTGGATCCAAACGACAGGTATATCGTGATTGAGATGAAGGACACACCCAAGATCCATTATTGTAACACATACAACGGTATTCAAAACAACCTTCAGTGAATGAAAATTCACGTCCAAGACGATAACGTTGATTATTAACCATACAATCTGTTACATCTAATGTTGATGAGACAACTACAGATCGAACGTTTCCTGAAATATGAAGAAAGATTCAATCTATGAGAAATACTTATTTATTTCACTGGCAACATTCGATTATACTTTGGAAAGAAAATGTGTTTCTATTTAGAATATTAATATTAAGTTTTTATCTCCCATTTCTTCACGTGATTTGAAATCCATGTCTTACGTTTCACTACGTATTTATATTTAATTCATAGAAATCTCGCGGCAGGCTACGATACTTTCCTTTACACAAAACCACCATTTTCTTTTTCAAAGAAATTGTATATATACTTGGTGCTTGGTCATAATGTAATATTTAAAATAAAATAGAATTGTATTTGATGATAGCCTGTTCAAATCTTTATAAATATACTATTCTTTATTAAAATATTTCGAAGAAGATATATTGAATCTATTTCAGAGTTTGGCATAGGAAATAATATTTCGGGTTTATATTTTTAGGTTCACATAAGATTTAATGAATTCCGTGCAACGTATTAATACTTTCACCAACTCTCACATATTCTATACTAATAGATAAGATGTCGTAATTTCGTACCATTTTGAAAAGGGAATAAATTCGAGACATCAATGAAATTAAGATCTCAACGTAGTTTCAATTGAAAGAACATTTCAACAATACAAATATATTGGAACATATTTTACCGTCATTGGTTGGTTTTCTTGGAGGTACTCGTACTGGTGGATCTCTACACACAAATTCTGATCTATCTGCAGGGCATTCCCAAGATCCATTGTAGAAACAGTCACAATTGTATCGGAAACAATCCAAAACAAATGAAAATCGTTGTCCTAATGGATATTCCTGATTATTTGCCAAACAGGTGTTTGGATTTGAGTTAACGATCACGAAGAACTGTTTGCTTGACACTAAAATGAATTGGAAAACATATACCAGTTACTTGTCTACAGCAATCACATACCTTACACCGTAAACACTAACAAATCCAATTTTTTAACAGCTGATCTTTCAAACATATTTTATTGACATTTTGTAGGATATAAATACATGAATGTTTACAGATGTAAGAAAGATTAACAGAAGATTTATGTCTTGATGATAAATATAATTCATGTAGAGTGGTTCTTATTGGTCATAGAATATGTATTGTAGTTGGAAGATTATTTGCCGCAAATATATATAAAGACACAAATAGCTTTATTTCAAATATTTACCTGGTGTTTCTTCTGAATGTGGATCCAAACGACAGGTATATCGTGATTGAGATGAAGGACACACCCAAGATCCATTATTGTAACACATACAACGGTATTCAAAACAACCTTCAGTGAATGAAAATTCACGTCCAAGACGATAACGTTGATTATTAACCATACAATCTGTTACATCTAATGTTGATGAGACAACTACAGATCGAACGTTTCCTGAAATATGAAGAAAGATTCAATCTATGAGAAATACTTATTTATTTCACTGGCAACATTCGATTATACTTTGGAAAGAAAATGTGTTTCTATTTAGAATATTAATATTAAGTTTTTATCTCCCATTTCTTCACGTGATTTGAAATCCATGTCTTACGTTTCACTACGTATTTATATTTAATTTATAGAAATCTTCCGGCAGGCCACGTTACTTTCCTTTACACAAAACCACCATTTTCTTTTTCAAACAAATTGTATATATGCTTGGTGCTTGGTCATAATGTAATATTTAAAATAAAATAGAATTGTATTTGATGATAGCCTGTTCAAATCTTTATAAATATACTAAACTTTATTAAAATATTTCGAAGATATATTGAATCTATTTTAGAGTTTGGCATAGGAAATAATATTTCGGGTTTATATTTTTGGGTTCACATAAGATTTAATGTATTCCGTGCAAGGTATTAATACTTTCACGAACTCTCACATATTCTATACTAATAGATAAGATGTCGTAATTTCGTACCATTTTGAAAAGGGAATAAATTCGAGACATCAATGAAATTAAGATCTCAACGTAGTTTCAATTGAAAGAACATTTCAACAATACAAATATATTGGAACATATTTTACCGTCATTGGTTGGTTTTCTTGGAGGTACTCGTACTGGTGGATCTTTACACACAAATTCTGATCTATCTGCAGGGCATTCCCAAGATCCATTGTAGAAACAGTCACAATTGTATCGGAAACAATCCAGAACAAATGAAAATCGTTGTCCTAATGGATATTCCTGATTATTTGCCAAACAGGTGTTTGGATTTGAGTTAACGATCACGAAGAACTGTTTGCTTGACACTAAAATGAATTGGAAAACATATACCAGTTACTTGTTTACAGCAATCACATACCTTACACCGTAAACACTAACAAATCCAATTTTTTAACAGCTGATCTTTCAAACATATTTTATTGACATTTTGTCGGTTGTAAATACATGAATAATTTCACAATGTTTACAGATTTTACAAAGATTAACAGAAGACTTAAGTCTTGATGATAAATATAATTTATGTAGAGTGGTTCTTATTGGTTATATAATTTGTATTGTTGTTGGAAGATTATTTGCCGCAAATATATATAAAGAGACAAATAGCTTTATATCAAATATTTACCTGGTGTTTCTTCTGAATGTGTATCCAAACGACAGGTATATCGTGATTGAGATGAAGGACACACCCAAGATCCATTATTGTAACACATACAACGGTATTCAAAACAACCTTCAGTGAATGAAAATTCACGTCCAAGACGATAACGTTTGTTATTAACCATACAATCTGTTACATCTAATGTTGATGAGACAACTACAGATCGAACGTTTCCTGAAATATGAAGAAAGATTCAATCTATGAGAAATACTTATTTATTTCACTGGCAACATTCGATTATACTTTGGAAAGAAAATGTGTTTCAATTTAGAATATTAATATTAAGTGTTTATCTCCCATTTCTTCACGTGATTTGAAATCCATGTCTTACGTTTCACTACGTATTTATATTTAATTCATAGAAATCTCGCGGCAGGCTACGTTACTTTCCTTTACACAAAACCACAATTTTCTTTTTCAAACAAATTGTATATATGCTTGGTGCTTGGTCATAATGTAATATTTAAAATAAAATAGAATTGTATTTGATGATAGCCTGTTCAAATCCTTATAAATATACTAAACTTTATTAAAATATTTCGAAAAAGATATATTGAATCTATTTCAGAGTTTGGCATAGGAAATAATATTTCGGGTTTATATTTTTAGGTTCACATAAGATTTAATGAATTCCGCGCAAGTTATTAATACTTTCACGAACTCTCACATATTCTATACTAATAGATAAGATGTCGTAATTTCGTACCATTTTGAAAAGGGAATAAATTCGAGACATCAATGAAATTAAGATCTCAACGTAGTTTCAATTGAAAGAACATTTCAACAATACAAATATATTGGAACATATTTTACCGTCATTGGTTGGTTTTCTTGGAGGTACTCGTACTGGTGGATCTCTACACACAAATTCTGATCTATCTGCAGGACATTCCCAAGATCCATTGTAGAAACAGTCACAATTGTATCGGAAACAATCCAAAACAAATGAAAATCGTTGTCCTAATGGATATTCCTGATTATTTGCCAAACAGGTGTTTGGATTTGAGTTAACGATCACGAAGAACTGTTTGCTTGACACTAAAATGAATTAGAAAACATATACCAGTTACTTGTCTACAGCAATCACATACCTTACACCGTAACCACTAGCAAATCCAATTTTTTAACAGCTGATCTTTCAAACATATTTTATTGACATTTTGTAGGATATAAATACATGAATGTTTACAGATGTAAGAAAGATTAACAGAAGATTTATGTCTTGATGATAAATATAATTCATGTAGAGTGGTTCTTATTGGTTATAGAATATGTATTGTAGTTGGAAGATTATTTGCCGCAAATATATATAAAGACACAAATAGCTTTATTTCAAATATTTACCTGGTGTTTCTTCTGAATGTGGATCCAAACGACAGGTATATCGTGATTGAGATGAAGGACACACCCAAGATCCATTATTGTAACACATACAACGGTATTCAAAACAACCTTCAGTGAATGAAAATTCACGTCCAAGACGATAACGTTGATTATTAACCATACAATCTGTTACATCTAATGTTGATGAGACAACTACAGATCGAACGTTTCCTGAAATATGAAGAAAGATTCAATCTATGAGAAATACTTATTTATTTCACTGGCAACATTCGATTATACTTTGGAAAGAAAATGTGTTTCTATTTAGAATATTAATATTAAGTTTTTATCTCCCATTTCTTCACGTGATTTGAAATCCATGTCTTACGTTTCACTACGTATTTATATTTAATTCATAGAAATCTCGCAGCAGGCTACGATACTTTCCTTTACACAAAACCACCATTTTCTTTTTCAAACAAATTGTATATATGCTTGGTGCTTGGTCATAATGTAATATTTAAAATAAAATAGAATTGTATTTAATGATAAACTGTTCAAATCCTTATAAATATACTAATCTTTATTAAAATATTTCGAAGAATATATTTTGAATCTATTTCAGAGTTTGGCATAGGAAATAACATTTCGGGTTCATATTTTTAGGTTCACATAAGATTTAATGAATTCCGTGCTACGTATTAATACTTTCACGAACTCTCACATATTCTATACTAATAGATAAGATGTCGTAATTTCGTACCATTTTGAAAAGGGAATAAATTCGAGACATCAATGAAATTAAGATCTCAACGTAGTTTCAATTGAAAGAACATTTCAACAATACAAATATATTGGAACATATTTTACCGTCATTGGTTGGTTTTCTTGGAGGTACTCGTACTGGTGGATCTTTACACACAAATTCTGATCTATCTGCAGGGCATTCCCAAGATCCATTGTAGAAACAGTCACAATTGTATCGGAAACAATCCAGAACAAATGAAAATCGTTGTCCTAATGGATATTCCTGATTATTTGCCAAACAGGTGTTTGGATTTGAGTTAACGATCACGAAGAACTGTTTGCTTGACACTAAAATGAATTGGAAAACATATACCAGTTACTTGTTTACAGCAATCACATACCTTACACCGTAAACACTAACAAATCCAATTTTTTAACAGCTGATCTTTCAAACATATTTTATTGACATTTTGTAGGTTGTAAATACATGAATAATTTCACAATGTTTACAGATTTTACAAAGATTAACAGAAGACTTAAGTCTTGATGATAAATATAATTTATGTAGAGTGGTTCTTATTGGTTATATAATTTGTATTGTAGTTGGAAGATTATTTGCCGCAAATATATATAAAGAGACAAATAGCTTTATATCAAATATTTACCTGGTGTTTCTTCTGAATGTGTATCCAAACGACAGGTATATCGTGATTGAGATGAAGGACACACCCAAGATCCATTATTGTAACACATACAATGGTATTCAAAACAACCTTCAGTGAATGAAAATTCACGTCCAAGACGATAACGTTTGTTATTAACCATACAATCTGTTACATCTAATGTTGATGAGACAACTACAGATCGAACGTTTCCTGAAATATGAAGAAAGATTCAATCTATGAGAAATACTTATTTATTTCACTGGCAACATTCGATTATACTTTGGAAAGAAAATGTGTTTCAATTTAGAATATTAATATTAAGTGTTTATCTCCCATTTCTTCACGTGATTTGAAATCCATGTCTTACGTTTCACTACGTATTTATATTTAATTCATAGAAATCTCGCGGCAGGCTACGTTACTTTCCTTTACACAAAACCACAATTTTCTTTTTCAAACAAATTGTATATATGCTTGGTGCTTGGTCATAATGTAATATTTAAAATAAAATAGAAATGTATTTGATGATAGCCTGTTCAAATCCTTATAAATATACTAAACTTTATTAAAATATTTCGAAAAAGATATATTGAATCTATTTCAGAGTTTGGCATAGGAAATAATATTTCGGGTTTATATTTTTAGGTTCACATAAGATTTAATGAATTCCGCGCAAGTTATTAATACTTTCACGAACTCTCACATATTCTATACTAATAGGTAAGATGTCGTAATTTCGTACCATTTTGAAAAGGGAATAAATTCGAGACATCAATGAAATTAAGAGCTCAACGTAGTTTCAATTGAAAGAACATTTCAACAATACAAATATATTGGAACATATTTTACCGTCATTGGTTGGTTTTCTTGGAGGTACTCGTACTGGTGGATCTCTACACACAAATTCTGATCTATCTGCAGGACATTCCCAAGATCCATTGTAGAAACAGTCACAATTGTATCGGAAACAATCCAAAACAAATGAAAATCGTTGTCCTAATGGATATTCCTGATTATTTGCCAAACAGGTGTTTGGATTTGAGTTAACGATCACGAAGAACTGTTTGCTTGACACTAAAATGAATTAGAAAACATATACCAGTTACTTGTCTACAGCAATCACATACCTTACACCGTAACCACTAGCAAATCCAATTTTTTAACAGCTGATCTTTCAAACATATTTTATTGACATTTTGTAGGATATAAATACATGAATGTTTACAGATGTAAGAAAGATTAACAGAAGATTTATGTCTTGATGATAAATATAATTCATGTAGAGTGGTTCTTATTGGTTATAGAATATGTATTGTAGTTGGAAGATTATTTGCCGCAAATATATATAAAGACACAAATAGCTTTATTTCAAATATTTACCTGGTGTTTCTTCTGAATGTGGATCCAAACGACAGGTATATCGTGATTGAGATGAAGGACACACCCAAGATCCATTATTGTAACACATACAACGGTATTCAAAACAACCTTCAGTGAATGAAAATTCACGTCCAAGACGATAACGTTGATTATTAACCATACAATCTGTTACATCTAATGTTGATGAGACAACTACAGATCGAACGTTTCCTGAAATATGAAGAAAGATTCAATCTATGAGAAATACTTATTTATTTCACTGGCAACATTCGATTATACTTTGGAAAGAAAATGTGTTTCTATTTAGAATATTAATATTAAGTTTTTATCTCCCATTTCTTCACGTGATTTGAAATCCATGTCTTACGTTTCACTACGTATTTATATTTAATTCATAGAAATCTCGCGGCAGGCTACGATACTTTCCTTTACACAAAACCACCATTTTCTTTTTCAAACAAATTGTATATATGCTTGGTGCTTGGTCATAATGTAATATTTAAAATAAAATAGAATTGTATTTAATGATAAACTGTTCAAATCCTTATAAATATACTAATCTTTATTAAAATATTTCGAAGAATATATTTTGAATCTATTTCAGAGTTTGGCATAGGAAATAATATTTCGGGTTTATATTTTTAGGTTCACATAAGATTTAATGAATTCCGTGCAACGTATTAATACTTTCACGAACTCTCACATATTCTATACTAATAGATAAGATGTCGTAATTTCGTACCATTTTGAAAAGGGAATAAATTCGAGACATCAATGAAATTAAGATCTCAACGTAGTTTCAATTGAAAGAACATTTCAACAATACAAATATATTGGAACATATTTTACCGTCATTGGTTGGTTTTCTTGGAGGTACTCGTACTGGTGGATCTTTACACACAAATTCTGATCTATCTGCAGGGCATTCCCAAGATCCATTGTAGAAACAGTCACAATTGTATCGGAAACAATCCAGAACAAATGAAAATTGTTGTCCTAATTGATATTCCTGATTATTTGCCAAACAGGTGTTTGGATTTGAGTTAACGATCACGAAGAACTGTTTGCTTGACACTAAAATGAATTGGAAAACATATACCAGTTACTTGTTTACAGCAATCACATACCTTACACCGTAAACACTAACAAATCCAATTTTTTAACAGCTGATCTTTCAAACATATTTTATTGACATTTTGTAGGTTGTAAATACATGAATAATTTCACAATGTTTACAGATTTTACAAAGATTAACAGAAGACTTAAGTCTTGATGATAAATATAATTTATGTAGAGTGGTTCTTATTGGTTATATAATTTGTATTGTAGTTGGAAGATTATTTGCCGCAAATATATATAAAGAGACAAATAGCTTTATATCAAATATTTACCTGGTGTTTCTTCTGAATGTGTATCCAAACGACAGGTATATCGTGATTGAGATGAAGGACACACCCAAGATCCATTATTGTAACACATACAACGGTATTCAAAACAACCTTCAGTGAATGAAAATTCACGTCCAAGACGATAACGTTTGTTATTAACCATACAATCTGTTACATCTAATGTTGATGAGACAACTACAGATCGAACGTTTCCTGAAATATGAAGAAAGATTCAATCTATGAGAAATACTTATTTATTTCAGTGGCAACATTCGATTATACTTTGGAAAGAAAATGTGTTTCAATTTAGAATATTAAGTGTTTATCTCCCATTTCTTCACGTGATTTGAAATCCATGTCTTACGTTTCACTACGTATTTATATTTAATTCATAGAAATCTCGCGGCAGGCTACGTTACTTTCCTTTACACAAAACCACAATTTTCTTTTTCAAACAAATTGTATATATGCTTGGTGCTTGGTCATAATGTAATATTTAAAATAAAATAGAATTGTATTTGATGATAGCCTGTTCAAATCCTTATAAATATACTAAACTTTATTAAAATATTTCGAAAAAGATATATTGAATCTATTTCAGAGTTTGGCATAGGAAATAATATTTCGGGTTTATATTTTTAGGTTCACATAAGATTTAATGAATTCCGCGCAAGTTATTAATACTTTCACGAACTCTCACATATTCTATACTAATAGATAAGATGTCGTAATTTCGTACCATTTTGAAAAGGGAATAAATTCGAGACATCAATGAAATTAAGATCTCAACGTAGTTTCAATTGAAAGAACATTTCAACAATACAAATATATTGGAACATATTTTACCGTCATTGGTTGGTTTTCTTGGAGGTACTCGTACTGGTGGATCTCTACACACAAATTCTGATCTATCTGCAGGACATTCCCAAGATCCATTGTAGAAACAGTCACAATTGTATCGGAAACAATCCAAAACAAATGAAAATCGTTGTCCTAATGGATATTCCTGATTATTTGCCAAACAGGTGTTTGGATTTGAGTTAACGATCACGAAGAACTGTTTGCTTGACACTAAAATGAATTAGAAAACATATACCAGTTACTTGTCTACAGCAATCACATACCTTACACCGTAACCACTAGCAAATCCAATTTTTTAACAGCTGATCTTTCAAACATATTTTATTGACATTTTGTAGGATATAAATACATGAATGTTTACAGATGTAAGAAAGATTAACAGAAGATTTATGTCTTGATGATAAATATAATTCATGTAGAGTGGTTCTTATTGGTTATAGAATATGTATTGTAGTTGGAAGATTATTTGCCGCAAATATATATAAAGACACAAATAGCTTTATTTCAAATATTTACCTGGTGTTTCTTCTGAATGTGGATCCAAACGACAGGTATATCGTGATTGAGATGAAGGACACACCCAAGATCCATTATTGTAACACATACAACGGTATTCAAAACAACCTTCAGTGAATGAAAATTCACGTCCAAGACGATAACGTTGATTATTAACCATACAATCTGTTACATCTAATGTTGATGAGACAACTACAGATCGAACGTTTCCTGAAATATGAAGAAAGATTCAATCTATGAGAAATACTTATTTATTTCACTGGCAACATTCGATTATACTTTGGAAAGAAAATGTGTTTCTATTTAGAATATTAATATTAAGTTTTTATCTCCCATTTCTTCACGTGATTTGAAATCCATGTCTTACGTTTCACTACGTATTTATATTTAATTCATAGAAATCTCGCGGCAGGCTACGATACTTTCCTTTACACAAAACCACCATTTTCTTTTTCAAACAAATTGTATATATGCTTGGTGCTTGGTCATAATGTAATATTTAAAATAAAATAGAATTGTATTTAATGATAAACTGTTCAAATCCTTATAAATATACTAATCTTTATTAAAATATTTCGAAGAATATATTTTGAATCTATTTCAGAGTTTGGCATAGGAAATAATATTTCGGGTTTATATTTTTAGGTTCACATAAGATTTAATGAATTCCGTGCAACGTATTAATACTTTCACGAACTCTCACATATTCTATACTAATAGATAAGATGTCGTAATTTCGTACCATTTTGAAAAGGGAATAAATTCGAGACATCAATGAAATTAAGATCTCAACGTAGTTTCAATTGAAAGAACATTTCAACAATACAAATATATTGGAACATATTTTACCGTCATTGGTTGGTTTTCTTGGAGGTACTCGTACTGGTGGATCTTTACACACAAATTCTGATCTATCTGCAGGGCATTCCCAAGATCCATTGTAGAAACAGTCACAATTGTATCGGAAACAATCCAGAACAAATGAAAATTGTTGTCCTAATTGATATTCCTGATTATTTGCCAAACAGGTGTTTGGATTTGAGTTAACGATCACGAAGAACTGTTTGCTTGACACTAAAATGAATTGGAAAACATATACCAGTTACTTGTTTACAGCAATCACATACCTTACACCGTAAACACTAACAAATCCAATTTTTTAACAGCTGATCTTTCAAACATATTTTATTGACATTTTGTAGGTTGTAAATACATGAATAATTTCACAATGTTTACAGATTTTACAAAGATTAACAGAAGACTTAAGTCTTGATGATAAATATAATTTATGTAGAGTGGTTCTTATTGGTTATATAATTTGTATTGTAGTTGGAAGATTATTTGCCGCAAATATATATAAAGAGACAAATAGCTTTATATCAAATATTTACCTGGTGTTTCTTCTGAATGTGTATCCAAACGACAGGTATATCGTGATTGAGATGAAGGACACACCCAAGATCCATTATTGTAACACATACAACGGTATTCAAAACAACCTTCAGTGAATGAAAATTCACGTCCAAGACGATAACGTTTGTTATTAACCATACAATCTGTTACATCTAATGTTGATGAGACAACTACAGATCGAACGTTTCCTGAAATATGAAGAAAGATTCAATCTATGAGAAATACTTATTTATTTCAGTGGCAACATTCGATTATACTTTGGAAAGAAAATGTGTTTCAATTTAGAATATTAAGTGTTTATCTCCCATTTCTTCACGTGATTTGAAATCCATGTCTTACGTTTCACTACGTATTTATATTTAATTCATAGAAATCTCGCGGCAGGCTACGTTACTTTCCTTTACACAAAACCACAATTTTCTTTTTCAAACAAATTGTATATATGCTTGGTGCTTGGTCATAATGTAATATTTAAAATAAAATAGAATTGTATTTGATGATAGCCTGTTCAAATCCTTATAAATATACTAAACTTTATTAAAATATTTCGAAAAAGATATATTGAATCTATTTCAGAGTTTGGCATAGGAAATAATATTTCGGGTTTATATTTTTAGGTTCACATAAGATTTAATGAATTCCGCGCAAGTTATTAATACTTTCACGAACTCTCACATATTCTATACTAATAGATAAGATGTCGTAATTTCGTACCATTTTGAAAAGGGAATAAATTCGAGACATCAATGAAATTAAGATCTCAACGTAGTTTCAATTGAAAGAACATTTCAACAATACAAATATATTGGAACATATTTTACCGTCATTGGTTGGTTTTCTTGGAGGTACTCGTACTGGTGGATCTCTACACACAAATTCTGATCTATCTGCAGGACATTCCCAAGATCCATTGTAGAAACAGTCACAATTGTATCGGAAACAATCCAAAACAAATGAAAATCGTTGTCCTAATGGATATTCCTGATTATTTGCCAAACAGGTGTTTGGATTTGAGTTAACGATCACGAAGAACTGTTTGCTTGACACTAAAATGAATTAGAAAACATATACCAGTTACTTGTCTACAGCAATCACATACCTTACACCGTAACCACTAGCAAATCCAATTTTTTAACAGCTGATCTTTCAAACATATTTTATTGACATTTTGTAGGATATAAATACATGAATGTTTACAGATGTAAGAAAGATTAACAGAAGATTTATGTCTTGATGATAAATATAATTCATGTAGAGTGGTTCTTATTGGTTATAGAATATGTATTGTAGTTGGAAGATTATTTGCCGCAAATATATATAAAGACACAAATAGCTTTATTTCAAATATTTACCTGGTGTTTCTTCTGAATGTGGATCCAAACGACAGGTATATCGTGATTGAGATGAAGGACACACCCAAGATCCATTATTGTAACACATACAACGGTATTCAAAACAACCTTCAGTGAATGAAAATTCACGTCCAAGACGATAACGTTGATTATTAACCATACAATCTGTTACATCTAATGTTGATGAGACAACTACAGATCGAACGTTTCCTGAAATATGAAGAAAGATTCAATCTATGAGAAATACTTATTTATTTCACTGGCAACATTCGATTATACTTTGGAAAGAAAATGTGTTTCTATTTAGAATATTAATATTAAGTTTTTATCTCCCATTTCTTCACGTGATTTGAAATCCATGTCTTACGTTTCACTACGTATTTATATTTAATTCATAGAAATCTCGCAGCAGGCTACGATACTTTCCTTTACACAAAACCACCATTTTCTTTTTCAAACAAATTGTATATATGCTTGGTGCTTGGTCATAATGTAATATTTAAAATAAAATAGAATTGTATTTAATGATAAACTGTTCAAATCCTTATAAATATACTAATCTTTATTAAAATATTTCGAAGAATATATTTTGAATCTATTTCAGAGTTTGGTATAGGAAATAACATTTCGGGTTCATATTTTTAGGTTCACATAAGATTTAATGAATTCCGTGCTACGTATTAATACTTTCACGAACTCTCACATATTCTATACTAATAGATAAGATGTTGTAATTTCGTACCATTTTGAAAAGGGAATAAATTCGAGACATCAATGAAATTAAGATCTCAACGTAGTTTCAATTGAAAGAACATTTCAACAATACAAATATATTGGAACATATTTTACCGTCATTGGTTGGTTTTCTTGGAGGTACTCGTACTGGTGGATCTTTACACACAAATTCTGATCTATCTGCAGGGCATTCCCAAGATCCATTGTAGAAACAGTCACAATTGTATCGGAAACAATCCAGAACAAATGAAAATTGTTGTCCTAATTGATATTCCTGATTATTTGCCAAACAGGTGTTTGGATTTGAGTTAACGATCACGAAGAACTGTTTGCTTGACACTAAAATGAATTGGAAAACATATACCAGTTACTTGTTTACAGCAATCACATACCTTACACCGTAAACACTAACAAATCCAATTTTTTAACAGCTGATCTTTCAAACATATTTTATTGACATTTTGTAGGTTGTAAATACATGAATAATTTCACAATGTTTACAGATTTTACAAAGATTAACAGAAGACTTAAGTCTTGATGATAAATATAATTTATGTAGAGTGGTTCTTATTGGTTATATAATTTGTATTGTAGTTGGAAGATTATTTGCCGCAAATATATATAAAGAGACAAATAGCTTTATATCAAATATTTACCTGGTGTTTCTTCTGAATGTGTATCCAAACGACAGGTATATCGTGATTGAGATGAAGGACACACCCAAGATCCATTATTGTAACACATACAACGGTATTCAAAACAACCTTCAGTGAATGAAAATTCACGTCCAAGACGATAACGTTTGTTATTAACCATACAATCTGTTACATCTAATGTTGATGAGACAACTACAGATCGAACGTTTCCTGAAATATGAAGAAAGATTCAATCTATGAGAAATACTTATTTATTTCAGTGGCAACATTCGATTATACTTTGGAAAGAAAATGTGTTTCAATTTAGAATATTAAGTGTTTATCTCCCATTTCTTCACGTGATTTGAAATCCATGTCTTACGTTTCACTACGTATTTATATTTAATTCATAGAAATCTCGCGGCAGGCTACGTTACTTTCCTTTACACAAAACCACAATTTTCTTTTTCAAACAAATTGTATATATGCTTGGTGCTTGGTCATAATGTAATATTTAAAATAAAATAGAATTGTATTTGATGATAGCCTGTTCAAATCCTTATAAATATACTAAACTTTATTAAAATATTTCGAAAAAGATATATTGAATCTATTTCAGAGTTTGGCATAGGAAATAATATTTCGGGTTTATATTTTTAGGTTCACATAAGATTTAATGAATTCCGCGCAAGTTATTAATACTTTCACGAACTCTCACATATTCTATACTAATAGATAAGATGTCGTAATTTCGTACCATTTTGAAAAGGGAATAAATTCGAGACATCAATGAAATTAAGATCTCAACGTAGTTTCAATTGAAAGAACATTTCAACAATACAAATATATTGGAACATATTTTACCGTCATTGGTTGGTTTTCTTGGAGGTACTCGTACTGGTGGATCTCTACACACAAATTCTGATCTATCTGCAGGACATTCCCAAGATCCATTGTAGAAACAGTCACAATTGTATCGGAAACAATCCAAAACAAATGAAAATCGTTGTCCTAATGGATATTCCTGATTATTTGCCAAACAGGTGTTTGGATTTGAGTTAACGATCACGAAGAACTGTTTGCTTGACACTAAAATGAATTAGAAAACATATACCAGTTACTTGTCTACAGCAATCACATACCTTACACCGTAACCACTAGCAAATCCAATTTTTTAACAGCTGATCTTTCAAACATATTTTATTGACATTTTGTAGGATATAAATACATGAATGTTTACAGATGTAAGAAAGATTAACAGAAGATTTATGTCTTGATGATAAATATAATTCATGTAGAGTGGTTCTTATTGGTTATAGAATATGTATTGTAGTTGGAAGATTATTTGCCGCAAATATATATAAAGACACAAATAGCTTTATTTCAAATATTTACCTGGTGTTTCTTCTGAATGTGGATCCAAACGACAGGTATATCGTGATTGAGATGAAGGACACACCCAAGATCCATTATTGTAACACATACAACGGTATTCAAAACAACCTTCAGTGAATGAAAATTCACGTCCAAGACGATAACGTTGATTATTAACCATACAATCTGTTACATCTAATGTTGATGAGACAACTACAGATCGAACGTTTCCTGAAATATGAAGAAAGATTCAATCTATGAGAAATACTTATTTATTTCACTGGCAACATTCGATTATACTTTGGAAAAAAATGTGTTTCTATTTAGAATATTAATATTAAGTTTTTATCTCCCATTTCTTCACGTGATTTGAAATCCATGTCTTACGTTTCACTACGTATTTATATTTAATTCATAGAAATCTCGCAGCAGGCTACGATACTTTCCTTTACACAAAACCACCATTTTCTTTTTCAAACAAATTGTATATATGCTTGGTGCTTGGTCATAATGTAATATTTAAAATAAAATAGAATTGTATTTAATGATAAACTGTTCAAATCCTTATAAATATACTAATCTTTATTAAAATATTTCGAAGAATATATTTTGAATCTATTTCAGAGTTTGGTATAGGAAATAACATTTCGGGTTCATATTTTTAGGTTCACATAAGATTTAATGAATTCCGTGCTACGTATTAATACTTTCACGAACTCTCACATATTCTATACTAATAGATAAGATGTTGTAATTTCGTACCATTTTGAAAAGGGAATAAATTCGAGACATCAATGAAATTAAGATCTCAACGTAGTTTCAATTGAAAGAACATTTCAACAATACAAATATATTGGAACATATTTTACCGTCATTGGTTGGTTTTCTTGGAGGTACTCGTACTGGTGGATCTTTACACACAAATTCTGATCTATCTGCAGGGCATTCCCAAGATCCATTGTAGAAACAGTCACAATTGTATCGGAAACAATCCAGAACAAATGAAAATCGTTGACCTAATGGATATTCCTGATTATTTGCCAAACAGGTGTTTGGATTTGAGTTAACGATCACGAAGAACTGTTTGCTTGACACTAAAATGAATTGGAAAACATATACCAGTTACTTGTTTACAGCAATCACATACCTTACACCGTAAACACTAACAAATCCAATTTTTTAACAGCTGATCTTTCAAACATATTTTATTGACATTTTGTAGGTTGTAAATACATGAATAATTTCACAATGTTTACAGATTTTACAAAAATTAACAGAAGACTTAAGTCTTGATGATAAATATAATTTATGTAGAGTGGTTCTTATTGGTTATATAATTTGTATTGTAGTTGGAAGATTATTTGCCGCAAATATATATAAAGAGACAAATAGCTTTATATCAAATATTTACCTGGTGTTTCTTCTGAATGTGTATCCAAACGACAGGTATATCGTGATTGAGATGAAGGACACACCCAAGATCCATTATTGTAACACATACAACGGTATTCAAAACAACCTTCAGTGAATGAAAATTCACGTCCAAGACGATAACGTTTGTTATTAACCATACAATCTGTTACATCTAATGTTGATGAGACAACTACAGATCGAACGTTTCCTGAAATATGAAGAAAGATTCAATCTATGAGAAATACTTATTTATTTCAGTGGCAACATTCGATTATACTTTGGAAAGAAAATGTGTTTCAATTTAGAATATTAATATTAAGTGTTTATCTCCCATTTCTTCACGTGATTTGAAATCCATGTCTTACGTTTCACTACGTATTTATATTTAATTCATAGAAATCTCGCGGCAGGCTACGTTACTTTCCTTTACACAAAACCACAATTTTCTTTTTCAAACAAATTGTATATATGCTTGGTGCTTGGTCATAATGTAATATTTAAAATAAAATAGAAATGTATTTGATGATAGCCTGTTCAAATCCTTATAAATATACTAAACTTTATTAAAATATTTCGAAAAAGATATATTGAATCTATTTCAGAGTTTGGCATAGGAAATAATATTTCGGGTTTATATTTTTAGGTTCACATAAGATTTAATGAATTCCGCGCAAGTTATTAATACTTTCACGAACTCTCACATATTCTATACTAATAGATAAGATGTCGTAATTTCGTACCATTTTGAAAAGGGAATAAATTCGAGACATCAATGAAATTAAGATCTCAACGTAGTTTCAATTGAAAGAACATTTCAACAATACAAATATATTGGAACATATTTTACCGTCATTGGTTGGTTTTCTTGGAGGTACTCGTACTGGTGGATCTCTACACACAAATTCTGATCTATCTGCAGGACATTCCCAAGATCCATTGTAGAAACAGTCACAATTGTATCGGAAACAATCCAAAACAAATGAAAATCGTTGTCCTAATGGATATTCCTGATTATTTGCCAAACAGGTGTTTGGATTTGAGTTAACGATCACGAAGAACTGTTTGCTTGACACTAAAATGAATTAGAAAACATATACCAGTTACTTGTCTACAGCAATCACATACCTTACACCGTAACCACTAGCAAATCCAATTTTTTAACAGCTGATCTTTCAAACATATTTTATTGACATTTTGTAGGATATAAATACATGAATGTTTACAGATGTAAGAAAGATTAACAGAAGATTTATGTCTTGATGATAAATATAATTCATGTAGAGTGGTTCTTATTGGTTATAGAATATGTATTGTAGTTGGAAGATTATTTGCCGCAAATATATATAAAGACACAAATAGCTTTATTTCAAATATTTACCTGGTGTTTCTTCTGAATGTGGATCCAAACGACAGGTATATCGTGATTGAGATGAAGGACACACCCAAGATCCATTATTGTAACACATACAACGGTATTCAAAACAACCTTCAGTGAATGAAAATTCACGTCCAAGACGATAACGTTGATTATTAACCATACAATCTGTTACATCTAATGTTGATGAGACAACTACAGATCGAACGTTTCCTGAAATATGAAGAAAGATTCAATCTATGAGAAATACTTATTTATTTCACTGGCAACATTCGATTATACTTTGGAAAGAAAATGTGTTTCTATTTAGAATATTAATATTAAGTTTTTATCTCCCATTTCTTCACGTGATTTGAAATCCATGTCTTACGTTTCACTACGTATTTATATTTAATTCATAGAAATCTCGCGGCAGGCTACGATACTTTCCTTTACACAAAACCACCATTTTCTTTTTCAAACAAATTGTATATATGCTTGGTGCTTGGTCATAATGTAATATTTAAAATGAAATAGAATTGTATTTAATGATAAACTGTTCAAATCCTTATAAATATACTAATCTTTATTAAAATATTTCGAAGAATATATTTTGAATCTATTTCAGAGTTTGGCATAGGAAATAATATTTCGGGTTTATATTTTTAGGTTCACATAAGATTTAATGAATTCCGTGCAACGTATTAATACTTTCACGAACTCTCACATATTCTATACTAATAGATAAGATGTCGTAATTTCGTACCATTTTGAAAAGGGAATAAATTCGAGACATCAATGAAATTAAGATCTCAACGTAGTTTCAATTGAAAGAACATTTCAACAATACAAATATATTGGAACATATTTTACCGTCATTGGTTGGTTTTCTTGGAGGTACTCGTACTGGTGGATCTTTACACACAAATTCTGATCTATCTGCAGGGCATTCCCAAGATCCATTGTAGAAACAGTCACAATTGTATCGGAAACAATCCAGAACAAATGAAAATTGTTGTCCTAATTGATATTCCTGATTATTTGCCAAACAGGTGTTTGGATTTGAGTTAACGATCACGAAGAACTGTTTGCTTGACACTAAAATGAATTGGAAAACATATACCAGTTACTTGTTTACAGCAATCACATACCTTACACCGTAAACACTAACAAATCCAATTTTTTAACAGCTGATCTTTCAAACATATTTTATTGACATTTTGTAGGTTGTAAATACATGAATAATTTCACAATGTTTACAGATTTTACAAAGATTAACAGAAGACTTAAGTCTTGATGATAAATATAATTTATGTAGAGTGGTTCTTATTGGTTATATAATTTGTATTGTAGTTGGAAGATTATTTGCCGCAAATATATATAAAGAGACAAATAGCTTTATATCAAATATTTACCTGGTGTTTCTTCTGAATGTGTATCCAAACGACAGGTATATCGTGATTGAGATGAAGGACACACCCAAGATCCATTATTGTAACACATACAACGGTATTCAAAACAACCTTCAGTGAATGAAAATTCACGTCCAAGACGATAACGTTTGTTATTAACCATACAATCTGTTACATCTAATGTTGATGAGACAACTACAGATCGAACGTTTCCTGAAATATGAAGAAAGATTCAATCTATGAGAAATACTTATTTATTTCAGTGGCAACATTCGATTATACTTTGGAAAGAAAATGTGTTTCAATTTAGAATATTAATATTAAGTGTTTATCTCCCATTTCTTCACGTGATTTGAAATCCATGTCTTACGTTTCACTACGTATTTATATTTAATTCATAGAAATCTCGCGGCAGGCTACGTTACTTTCCTTTACACAAAACCACAATTTTCTTTTTCAAACAAATTGTATATATGCTTGGTGCTTGGTCATAATGTAATATTTAAAATAAAATAGAATTGTATTTGATGATAGCCTGTTCAAATCCTTATAAATATACTAAACTTTATTAAAATATTTCGAAAAAGATATATTGAATCTATTTCAGAGTTTGGCATAGGAAATAATATTTCGGGTTTATATTTTTAGGTTCACATAAGATTTAATGAATTCCGCGCAAGTTATTAATACTTTCACGAACTCTCACATATTCTATACTAATAGATAAGATGTCGTAATTTCGTACCATTTTGAAAAGGGAATAAATTCGAGACATCAATGAAATTAAGATCTCAACGTAGTTTCAATTGAAAGAACATTTCAACAATACAAATATATTGGAACATATTTTACCGTCATTGGTTGGTTTTCTTGGAGGTACTCGTACTGGTGGATCTCTACACACAAATTCTGATCTATCTGCAGGACATTCCCAAGATCCATTGTAGAAACAGTCACAATTGTATCGGAAACAATCCAAAACAAATGAAAATCGTTGTCCTAATGGATATTCCTGATTATTTGCCAAACAGGTGTTTGGATTTGAGTTAACGATCACGAAGAACTGTTTGCTTGACACTAAAATGAATTAGAAAACATATACCAGTTACTTGTCTACAGCAATCACATACCTTACACCGTAACCACTAGCAAATCCAATTTTTTAACAGCTGATCTTTCAAACATATTTTATTGACATTTTGTAGGATATAAATACATGAATGTTTACAGATGTAAGAAAGATTAACAGAAGATTTATGTCTTGATGATAAATATAATTCATGTAGAGTGGTTCTTATTGGTTATAGAATATGTATTGTAGTTGGAAGATTATTTGCCACAAATATATATAAAGACACAAATAGCTTTATTTCAAATATTTACCTGGTGTTTCTTCTGAATGTGGATCCAAACGACAGGTATATCGTGATTGAGATGAAGGACACACCCAAGATCCATTATTGTAACACATACAACGGTATTCAAAACAACCTTCAGTGAATGAAAATTCACGTCCAAGACGATAACGTTGATTATTAACCATACAATCTGTTACATCTAATGTTGATGAGACAACTACAGATCGAACGTTTCCTGAAATATGAAGAAAGATTCAATCTATGAGAAATACTTATTTATTTCACTGGCAACATTCGATTATACTTTGGAAAGAAAATGTGTTTCTATTTAGAATATTAATATTAAGTTTTTATCTCCCATTTCTTCACGTGATTTGAAATCCATGTCTTACGTTTCACTACGTATTTATATTTAATTCATAGAAATCTCGCAGCAGGCTACGATACTTTCCTTTACACAAAACCACCATTTTCTTTTTCAAACAAATTGTATATATGCTTGGTGCTTGGTCATAATGTAATATTTAAAATAAAATAGAATTGTATTTAATGATAAACTGTTCAAATCCTTATAAATATACTAATCTTTATTAAAATATTTCGATAATATATTTTGAATCTATTTCAGAGTTTGGCATAGGAAATAACATTTCGGGTTCATATTTTTAGGTTCACATAAGATTTAATGAATTCCGTGCTACGTATTAATACTTTCACGAACTCTCACATATTCTATACTAATAGATAAGATGTCGTAATTTCGTACCATTTTGAAAAGGGAATAAATTCGAGACATCAATGAAATTAAGATCTCAACGTAGTTTCAATTGAAAGAACATTTCAACAATACAAATATATATTGGAACATATTTTACCGTCATTGGTTGGTTTTCTTGGAGGTACTCGTACTGGTGGATCTTTACACACAAATTCTGATCTATCTGCAGGGCATTCCCAAGATCCATTGTAGAAACAGTCACAATTGTATCGGAAACAATCCAGAACAAATGAAAATCGTTGTCCTAATGGATATTCCTGATTATTTGCCAAACAGGTGTTTGGATTTGAGTTAACGATCACGAAGAACTGTTTGCTTGACACTAAAATGAATTGGAAAACATATACCAGTTACTTGTTTACAGCAATCACATACCTTACACCGTAAACACTAACAAATCCAATTTTTTAACAGCTGATCTTTCAAACATATTTTATTGACATTTTGTAGGTTGTAAATACATGAATAATTTCACAATGTTTACAGATTTTACAAAGATTAACAGAAGACTTAAGTCTTGATGATAAATATAATTTATGTAGAGTGGTTCTTATTGGTTATATAATTTGTATTGTAGTTGGAAGATTATTTGCCGCAAATATATATAAAGAGACAAATAGCTTTATATCAAATATTTACCTGGTGTTTCTTCTGAATGTGTATCCAAACGACAGGTATATCGTGATTGAGATGAAGGACACACCCAAGATCCATTATTGTAACACATACAACGGTATTCAAAACAACCTTCAGTGAATGAAAATTCACGTCCAAGACGATAACGTTTGTTATTAACCATACAATCTGTTACATCTAATGTTGATGAGACAACTACAGATCGAACGTTTCCTGAAATATGAAGAAAGATTCAATCTATGAGAAATACTTATTTATTTCAGTGGCAACATTCGATTATACTTTGGAAAGAAAATGTGTTTCAATTTAGAATATTAATATTAAGTGTTTATCTCCCATTTCTTCACGTGATTTGAAATCCATGTCTTACGTTTCACTACGTATTTATATTTAATTCATAGAAATCTCGCGGCAGGCTACGTTACTTTCCTTTACACAAAACCACAATTTTCTTTTTCAAACAAATTGTATATATGCTTGGTGCTTGGTCATAATGTAATATTTAAAATAAAATAGAAATGTATTTGATGATAGCCTGTTCAAATCCTTATAAATATACTAAACTTTATTAAAATATTTCGAAAAAGATATATTGAATCTATTTCAGAGTTTGGCATAGGAAATAATATTTCGGGTTTATATTTTTAGGTTCACATAAGATTTAATGAATTCCGCGCAAGTTATTAATACTTTCACGAACTCTCACATATTCTATACTAATAGATAAGATGTCGTAATTTCGTACCATTTTGAAAAGGGAATAAATTCGAGACATCAATGAAATTAAGATCTCAACGTAGTTTCAATTGAAAGAACATTTCAACAATACAAATATATTGGAACATATTTTACCGTCATTGGTTGGTTTTCTTGGAGGTACTCGTACTGGTGGATCTCTACACACAAATTCTGATCTATCTGCAGGACATTCCCAAGATCCATTGTAGAAACAGTCACAATTGTATCGGAAACAATCCAAAACAAATGAAAATCGTTGTCCTAATGGATATTCCTGATTATTTGCCAAACAGGTGTTTGGATTTGAGTTAACGATCACGAAGAACTGTTTGCTTGACACTAAAATGAATTAGAAAACATATACCAGTTACTTGTCTACAGCAATCACATACCTTACACCGTAACCACTAGCAAATCCAATTTTTTAACAGCTGATCTTTCAAACATATTTTATTGACATTTTGTAGGATATAAATACATGAATGTTTACAGATGTAAGAAAGATTAACAGAAGATTTATGTCTTGATGATAAATATAATTCATGTAGAGTGGTTCTTATTGGTTATAGAATATGTATTGTAGTTGGAAGATTATTTGCCGCAAATATATATAAAGACACAAATAGCTTTATTTCAAATATTTACCTGGTGTTTCTTCTGAATGTGGATCCAAACGACAGGTATATCGTGATTGAGATGAAGGACACACCCAAGATCCATTATTGTAACACATACAACGGTATTCAAAACAACCTTCAGTGAATGAAAATTCACGTCCAAGACGATAACGTTGATTATTAATCATACAATCTGTTACATCTAATGTTGATGAGACAACTACAGATCGAACGTTTCCTGAAATATGAAGAAAGATTCAATCTATGAGAAATACTTATTTATTTCAGTGGCAACATTCGATTATACTTTGGAAAGAAAATGTGTTTCTATTTAGAATATTAATATTAAGTTTTTATCTCCCATTTCTTCACGTGATTTGAAATCCATGTCTTACGTTTCACTACGTATTTATATTTAATTCATAGAAATCTCGCAGCAGGCTACGATACTTTCCTTTACACAAAACCACCATTTTCTTTTTCAAATAAATTGTATATATACTTGGTGCTTGATCATAATGTAATATTTAAAATAAAATAGAATTGTATTTGATGATAGCCTGTTCAAATCCTTATAAATATACTAATCTTTATTAAAATATTTCGAAGAATATATTTTGAATCTAGTTCAGAGTTTGGCATAAGAAATAACATTTCGGGTTCATATTTTTAGGTTCACATAAGATTTAATGAATTCAGTGCAACGTATTAATACTTTCACGAACTCTCACATATTCTATACTAATAGATAAGATGTCGTAATTTCGTACCATTTTGAAAAGGGAATAAATTCGAGACATCAATGAAATTAAGATCTCAACGTAGTTTCAATTGAAAGAACATTTCAACAATACAAATATATTGGAACATATTTTACCGTCATTTGTTGGTTTTCTTGGAGGTACTCGTACTGGTGGATCTTTACACACAAATTCTGATCTATCTGCAGGGCATTCCCAAGATCCATTGTAGAAACAGTCACAATTGTATCGGAAACAATCCAGAACAAATGAAAATCGTTGTCCTAATGGATATTCCTGATTATTTGCCAAACAGGTGTTTGGATTTGAGTTAACGATCACGAAGAACTGTTTGCTTGACACTAAAATGAATTGGAAAACATATACCAGTTACTTGTTTACAGCAATCACATACCTTACACCGTAAACACTAACAAATCCAATTTTTTAACAGCTGATCTTTCAAACATATTTTATTGACATTTTGTAAGTTGTAAATACATGAATAATTTCACAATGTTTACAGATTTTACAAAGATTAACAGAAGACTTAAGTCTTGATGATAAATATAATTTATGTAGAGTGGTTCTTATTGGTTATATAATTTGTATTGTAGATGGAAGATTATTTGCCGCAAATATATATAAAGAGACAAATAGCTTTATATCAAATATTTACCTGGTGTTTCTTCTGAATGTGTATCCAAACGACAGGTATATCGTGATTGAGATGAAGGACACACCCAAGATCCATTATTGTAACACATACAACGGTATTCAAAACAACCTTCAGTGAATGAAAATTCACGTCCAAGACGATAACGTTTGTTATTAACCATACAATCTGTTACATCTAATGTTGATGAGACAACTACAGATCGAACGTTTCCTGAAATATGAAGAAAGATTCAATCCATGAGAAATATTTATTTATTTCACTGGCAACATTCGATTATACTTTGGAAAGAAAATGTGTTTCAATTTAGAATATTAATATTAAGTGTTTATCTCCCATTTCTTCACGTGATTTGAAATCCATGTCTTACGTTTCACTACGTATTTATATTTAATTCATAGAAATCTCGCGGCAGGCTACGTTACTTTCCTTTACAACAAAACCACCATTTTCTTTTTCAAACAAATTGTATATATGCTTGGTGCTTGGTCATAATGTAATATTTAAAATAAAATAGAATTGTATTTGATGATAGCCTGTTCAAATCCTTATAAATATACTAAACTTTATTAAAATATTTCGAAAAAGATATATTGAATCTATTTCAGAGTTTGGCATAGGAAATAATATTTCGGGTTTATATTTTTAGGTTCACATAAGATTTAATGAATTCCGCGCAAGGTATTAATACTTCCACGAACTCTCACATATTCTATACTAATAGATAAGATGTCGTAATTTCGTACCATTTTGAAAAGGGAATAAATTCGAGACATCAATGAAATTAAGATCTCAACGTAGTTTCAATTGAAAGAACATTTCAACAATACAAATATATTGGAACATATTTTACCGTCATTGGTTGGTTTTCTTGGAGGTACTCGTACTGGTGGATCTCTACACACAAATTCTGATCTATCTGCAGGACATTCCCAAGATCCATTGTAGAAACAGTCACAATTGTATCGGAAACAATCCAAAACAAATGAAAATCGTTGTCCTAATGGATATTCCTGATTATTTGCCAAACAGGTGTTTGGATTTGAGTTAACGATCACGAAGAACTGTTTGCTTGACACTAAAATGAATTAGAAAACATATACAAGTTACTTGTCTACAGCAATCACATACCTTACATCGTAAACACTAACAAATCCAATTTTTTAACATCTGATCTTACAAACATATTTTATTGACATTTTGTAGGATATAAATACATGAATGTTTACAGATGTAAGAAAGATTAACAGAAGATTTATGTCTTGATGATAAATATAATTCGTGTAGAGTGGTTCTTATTGGTTATAGAATATGTATTATAGTTGGAAGATTATCTGCCGCAAATATATATAAAGACACAAATAGCTTTATTTCAAATATTTACCTGGTGTTTCTTCTGAATGTGGATCCAAACGACAGGTATATCGTGATTGAGATGAAGGACACACCCAAGATCCATTATTGTAACACATACAACGGTATTCAAAACAACCTTCAGTGAATGAAAATTCACGTCCAAGACGATAACGTTGATTATTAATCATACAATCTGTTACATCTAATGTTGATGAGACAACTACAGATCGAACGTTTCCTGAAATATGAAGAAAGATTCAATCTATGAGAAATACTTATTTATTTCACTGGCAAAATTCGATTATACTTTGGAAAGAAAATGTGTTTCAATTTAGAATATTAATTGTTTCTACATTTGGCACAAGGCCAGCAAATTACCCAGTGCATTACTGGTACTTTATTTTATCGACCCCGTAAGGATGAAAGGCAAAGTCAACCTCGGCGGGATTTGAACTCAGATCGTAAAGGGACGTAACTCTGCTGGAAAGCATGGCGTCCGACCCTCTACCGATACTGCCAATCCACCATTAATATTAAGTGTTTATCTCCCATTTCTTCACGTGATTTGAAATCCATGTCTTACGTTTCACTATGTATTTATATTTAATTCATAGAAATCTCGGGGGAGGCTACCTTACTTTCCTTTCAACAAAACCACCATTTTCTTTTTAAAACAAATTGTATATATGCTTGGTGCTTGGTCATAATGTAATATTTAAAATAAAATAGAATTGTATTTGATGATAGCCTGTTCAAATCCTTATAAATATACTAAACTTTATTAAAATATTTCGAAGAATATATATTGAATCTATTTCAGAGTTTGGCATAGGAAATAATATTTCGGGTTTATATTTTTAGGTTCACATAAGATTTAATGAATTCCGCGCAAGGTATTAATACTTTCACGAACTCTCACATATTCTATACTAATAGATAAGATGTCGTAATTTCGTACCATTTTGAAAAGGGAATAAATTCGAGACATCAATGAAATTAAGATCTCAACGTAGTTTCAATTGAAAGAACATTTCAACAATACAAATATATTGGAACATATTTTACCGTCATTGGTTGGTTTTCTTGGAGGTACTCGTACTGGTGGATCTCTACACACAAATTCTGATCTATCTGCAGGACATTCCCAAGATCCATTGTAGAAACAGTCACAATTGTATCGGAAACAATCCAAAACAAATGAAAATCGTTGTCCTAATGGATATTCCTGATTATTTGCCAAACAGGTGTTTGGATTTGAGTTAACGATCACGAAGAACTGTTTGCTTGACACTAAAATGAATTAGAAAACATATACCAGTTACTTGTCTACAGCAATCACATACCTTACATCGTAAACACTAACAAATCCAATTTCTTAACATGTGATCTTACAAACATATTTTATTGACATTTTGTAGGATATAAATACATGAATGTTTACAGATGTAAGAAAGATTAACAGAAGATTTATGTCTTGATGATAAATATAATTCGTGTAGAGTGGTTCTTATTGGTTATAGAATATGTATTGTAGTTGGAAGATTATTTGCCGCAAATATATATAAAGACACAAATAGCTTTATTTCAAATATTTACCTGGTGTTTCTTCTGAATGTGGATCCAAACGACAGGTATATCGTGATTGAGATGAAGGACACACCCAAGATCCATTATTGTAACACATACAACGGTATTCAAAACAACCTTCAGTGAATGAAAATTCACGTCCAAGACGATAACGTTGATTATTAATCATACAATCTGTTACATCTAATGTTGATGAGACAACTACAGATCGAACGTTTCCTGAAATATGAAGAAAGATTCAATCTATGAGAAATACTTATTTATTTCACTGGCAACATTCGATTATACTTTGGAAAGAAAATGTGTTTCAATTTAGAATATTAATATTAAGTGTTTATCTCCCATTTCTTCACGTGATTTGAAATCCATGTCTTACGTTTCACTACGTATTTATATTTAATTCATAGAAATCTCGCAGCAGGCTACGATACTTTCCTTTACACAAAACCACCATTTTCTTTTTCAAACAAATTGTATATATGCTTGGTGCTTGGTCATAATGTAATATTTAAAATAAAATAGAATTGTATTTAATGATAAACTGTTCAAATCCTTATAAATATACTATTCTTTATTAAAATATTTCGAAGAATATATTTTGAATCTATTTCAGAGTTTGGCATAGGAAATAACATTTCGGGTTCATATTTTTAGGTTCACATAAGATTTAATGAATTCCGTGCAAGGTATTAATACTTTCACGAACTCTCACATATTCTATACTAATAGATAAGATGTCGTAATTTCGTACCATTTTGAAAAGGGAATAAATTCGAGACATCAATGAAATTAAGATCTCAACGTAGTTTCAATTGAAAGAACATTTCAACAATCCAAATATATTGGAACATATTTTACCGTCATTGGTTGGTTTCCTTGGAGGTACTCGTACTGGTGGATCTTTACACACAAATTCTGATCTATCTGCAGGGCATTCCCAAGATCCATTGTAGAAACAGTCACAATTGTATCGGAAACAATCCAGAACAAATGAAAATCGTTGTCCTAATGGATATTCCTGATTATTTGCCAAACAGGTGTTTGGATTGGAGTTAACGATCACGAAGAACTGTTTGCTTGACACTAAAATGAATTGGAAAACATATACCAGTTACTTGTTTACAGCAATCACATACCTTACACCGTAAACACTAACAAATCCAATTTTTTAACAGCTGATCTTTCAAACATATTTTATTGACATTTTGTAGGATATAAATACATGAATGTTTACAGATGTAAGAAAGATTAACAGAAGATTTATGTCTTGATGATAAATATAATTCATGTAGAGTGGTTCTTATTGGTTATAGAATATGTATTGTAGTTGGAAGATTATTTGCCGCAAATATATATAAAGACACAAATAGCTTTATTTCAAATATTTACCTGGTGTTTCTTCTGAATGTGGATCCAAACGACAGGTATATCGTGATTGAGATGAAGGACACACCCACGATCCATTATTGTAACACATACAACGGTATTCAAAACAACCTTCAGTGAATGAAAATTCACGTCCAAGACGATAACGTTGATTATTAATCATACAATCTGTTACATCTAATGTTGATGAGACAACTACAGATCGAACGTTTCCTGAAATATGAAGAAAGATTCAATCTATGAGAAATATTTATTTATTTCACTGGCAACATTCGATTATACTTTGGAAAGAAAATGTGTTTCAATTTAGAATATTAATATTAAGTGTGTATCTCCCATTTCTTCACGTGATTTGAAATCCATGTCTTACGTTTCACTACGTATTTATATTTAATTCATAGAAATCTCGGGGGAGGCTACCTTACTTTCCTTTCAACAAAACCACCATTTTCTTTTTCAAACAGATTGTATATATGCTTGGTGCTTGGTCATAATGGAATATTTAAAATAAAATAGAATTGTATTTGATGATAGCCTGTTCAAATCCTTATAAATATACTAAACTTTATTAAAATATTTCGAAGAATATATATTGAATCTATTTCAGAGTTTGGCATAGGAAATAATATTTCGGGTTTATATTTTTAGGTTCACATAAGATTTAATGAATTCCGCGCAAGGTATTAATACTTTCACGAACTCTCACATATTCTATACTAATAGATAAGATGTCGTAATTTCGTACCATTTTGAAAAGGGAATAAATTCGAGACATCAATGAAATTAAGATCTCAACGTAGTTTCAATTGAAAGAACATTTCAACAATACAAATATATTGGAACATGTTTTACCGTCATTGGTTGGTTTTCTTGGAGGTACTCGTACTGGTGGATCTCTACACACAAATTCTGATCTATCTGCAGGACATTCCCAAGATCCATTGTAGAAACAGTCACAATTGTATCGGAAACAATCCAAAACAAATGAAAATCGTTGTCCTAATGGATATTCCTGATTATTTGCCAAACAGGTGTTTGGATTTGAGTTAACGATCACGAAGAACTGTTTGCTTGATACTAAAATGAATTAGAAAACATATACCATTTACTTGTCTACAGCAATCACATACCTTACACCGTAAACACTAACAAATCCAATTTTTTAACAGCTGATCTTTCAAACATATTTTATTTACATTTTGTAGGATATAAATACATGAATGTTTACAGATGTAAGAAAGATTAACAGAAGATTTATGTCTTGATGATAAATATAATTCATGTAGAGTGGTTCTTATTGGTTAAAGAATATGTATTGTAGTTGGAAGATTATTTGCCGCAAATATATATAAAGACACAAATAGCTTTATTTCAAATATTTACCTGGTGTTTCTTCTGAATGTGTATCCAAACGACAGGTATATCGTGATTGAGATGAAGGACACACCCAAGATCCATTATTGTAACACATACAACGGTATTCAAAACAACCTTCAGTGAATGAAAATTCACGTCCAAGACGATAACGTTTGTTATTAACCATACAATCTGTTACATCTAATGTTGATGAGACAACTACAGATCGAACGTTTCCTGAAATATGAAGAAAGATTCAATCTATGAGAAATACTTATTTATTTCACTGGCAACATTCGATTATACTTTGGAAAGAAAATGTGTTTCTATTTAGAATATTAATATTAAATTTTTTATCTCCCATTTCTTCACGTGATTTGAAATCCATGTCTTACGTTTCACTACGTATTTATATTTAATTCATAGAAATCTCGCAGCAGGCTACGATACTTTCCTTTACACAAAACCACCATTTTCTTTTTCAAACAAATTGTATATATGCTTGGTGCTTGGTCATAATGTAATATTTAAAATAAAATAGAATTGTATTTAATGATAAACTGTTCAAATCCTTATAAATATACTAATCTTTATTAAAATATTTCGAAGAATATATTTTGAATCTATTTCAGAGTTTGGCATAGGAAATAACATTTCGGGTTTATATTTTTAGGTTCACATAAGATTTAATGAATTCCGCGCAAGGTATCAATACTTTCACGAACTCTCACATATTCTATACTAATAGATAAGATGTCGTAATTTCGTACCATTTTGAAAAGGGAATAAATTCGAGACATCAATGAAATTAAGATCTCAACGTAGTTTCAATTGAAAGAACATTTCAACAATACAAATATATTGGAACATATTTTACCGTCATTGGTTGGTTTTCTTGGAGGTACTCGTACTGGTGGATCTCTACACACAAATTCTGATCTATCTGCAGGGCATTCCCAAGATCCATTGTAGAAACAGTCACAATTGTATCGGAAACAATCCAAAACAAATGAAAATCGTTGTCCTAATGGATATTCCTGATTATTTGCCAAACAGGTGTTTGGGTTTGAGTTAACGATCACGAAGAACTGTTTGCTTGACACTAAAATGAATTAGAAAACATATACCAGTTACTTGTCTACAGCAATCACATACCTTACACAGTAAACACTGACAAATCCAATTTTTTAACAGCTGATCTTACAAACATATTTTATTGACATTTTCTAGGATATAAATACATGAATGTTTACAGATGTAAGAAAGATTAACAGAAGATTTACGTTTTGATGAAAAATATAATTCATGTAGAGTGGTTCTTATTGGTTATAGAATATGTATTATAGTTGGAAGATTATTTGCCGCAAATATATATAAAGAGACAAATAGCTTTATTTCAAATATTTACCTGGTGTTTCTCTTGAATGTGGATCCAAACGACAGGTATATCGTGATTGAGATGAAGGACACACCCAAGATCCATTATTGTAACACATACAATGGTATTCAAAACAACCTTCAGTGAATGAAAATTCACGTCCAAGACGATAACGTTGATTATTAACCATACAATCTGTTACATCTAATGTTGATGAGACAACTACAGATCGAAAGTTTGCTGAAATAGGAAGAAAGATTCAATCTATGAGAAATACTTATTTATTTCACTGGCAACATTCGATTATACTTTGGAAGAAAATGTGTTTCAATTTAGAATATTAATATCAAGTGTTTATCTCCCATTTCTTCACGTGATTTGAAATCCATCTCTCAGGTTTCACTACGTATTTAATTTATAGAAATCTCCCGGCAGGCTACCTTACTTTCCTTTACACAAAACCACCATTTTCTTTTTCAAACAAATTGTATATATGCTTGGTACTTTGTCATAATGTAATATTTAAAATAAAATAGAATTGTATTTGATGATAGCCTGTTCAAATCCTTATAAATATACTATTCTTTATTAAAATATTTCGAAGAAGATATATTGAATCTATTTCAGAGTTTGGCATAGGAAATTATATTTCGGGTTTATATTTTTGGGTTCACATAATATTTAATTAATTCTGTGCAAGGTATTAATACTTTCACGAACTCTCACATATTCTATTATAATAGATAAGATGTCGTAATATTGTACCATTTTGAAAAGGCAATAAATTCGAGACCACAATGAAATTAAGAGCTCAACGTAGTTTAAATTGAAAGAACATTTCAACAATACAAATATATTGGAACATATTTTACCGTCATAGGTTGGTTTTCTTGGAGGTACTCGTACTGGTGGATCTTTACACACAAATTCTGATCTATCTGCAGGGCATTCCCAAGATCCATTGTAGAAACAGTCACAATTGTATCGGAAACAATCCAAAACAAATGAAAATCGTTGTCCTAATGGATATTCCTGATTATTTGCCAAACAGGTGTTTGGGTTTGAGTTAACGATCACGAAGAACTGTTTGCTTGACACTAAAATGAATTAGAAAACATATACCAGTTACTTGTCTACAGCAATCACATACCTTACACAGTAAACACTGACAAATCCAATTTTTTAACAGCTGATCTTTCAAACATATTTTATTGACATTTTCTAGGATATAAATACATGAATGTTTACAGATGTTAGAAAGATTAACAGAAGATTTACGTCTTGATGAAAAATATAATTTATGTAGAGTGGTAAGCCAGGTAGATTATATCCTTACCAGAAGACGTGACAGAGTGTCTGTTGTAAACACTAAATCCCTCCTACATAAAGAATGCACCTCCCAACATAGACTGATATTTAGCGACCTAATAGTCAGGACG
The DNA here is from genome assembly GCA_964016885.1 of Eledone cirrhosa. Lineage (NCBI taxonomy): Eukaryota > Metazoa > Mollusca > Cephalopoda > Octopoda > Eledonidae > Eledone > Eledone cirrhosa. Next base: position 28,499,550 of record OZ024749.1, on the reverse strand, counting down.
AAACGTACTAGACAGCAGAAGAGGACTATCCTCAGGAGAAAAATATGGAAGCTAAAGGACCCCACAGCCAGAAATAAATTTAAAAGCATACTACTTGATGCTTTCGACAGTAAGGAAGAGCAATTAGAGTCGTACAATATAGAGGAACATTGGGAATTCCTGAAAGCAAACCTGCTGATGGCGGCAGACGAATTCTGTGGCTGGAGCAGGCCTGTAGGCAGGAGGAGAGTAACATGGTGGTGGAACATTAAGGTAGAGGGGTCAATTAAGGCCAAAAAGCAGGCTTGGAAAGTATGGCGGGATGGGGGAAGTAGAGAAGACTATCAAGTGGCCAGGAGGAAAGCTAGGAGACAAGTGTACTTCGCAAGAAGGGAAGCAGAGGAAAGAAAGTTCAAACATGTTCTACAACGCGAGCACCAAAAACGTGAGGTGTTCAGGATTGCTAGGCAATGTGTCAAGGAAAACCGTGATATTGTCGGGGAGAAGTGTGTACTTAATGATGACGGCGTACTTGCCATCACCGACGCTGATAAGAAGGTAGCTTGGAAGTGTCACTACGAAAGGCTACTAAATGAGGAGAATAAATGGGAGAAACACAGTCTCCCCCACATCGACCCAATAGAGGGACCAGCAGTGTTAGTCGAAGGTAGTATAATAAGTAAGGCAATCAAAGATATGAAGACGGGTAAGGCGGCTGGGCCTTCGGAAATAGTTGCTGAGATGCTGAAGGCATCTGGTACGGTGGGACACACCATGGTCACCCGGATAGTTAACCAAGTCGTACAGAATGGGGTTGTTCCGAAGGACTCGCGTAGCAGCATCATCGTTAACTATTATAATGGTAAAGGAGATGCCCTAGATAGGAGTAACTATAGAGGCATTAAATTAATCGACCAGGTCATGAAGGTCACGGAAAAAGTAATAGCGTAACTAATCAGAGAGAGAATTGATCTAGATGAAATGCAGTTCGGGTTTGTGTCAGGCAAAAGTACCACAGACGCTCTTTTCATTGTACGACAACTACAGGAGAAGTACCTAGCTAAAAGTAAACCCCTATACTTAGCTTTTGTCGTCTTGCTGAAAGCCTTCGACAGAGTCCCCCGTTCCATTATCTGGTGGGCTCTTAGAAAACTAGGTGTTGACGAATGGCTTGTGAGAGCTATACAAGCCATGTATAAAGAAACAGTCAGCAAGGTTAGAATTAACAACGAATATAGTGAAGAATTTAGCGTAAAAGTTGGCGTCCATCAGGGCTCTGTTCTCAGCCCCCTACTATTTATTATTGCCCTTCAGGCTATAACAGAGGAGTTCAAGACCGGCTGCCCATGGGAACTCCTATACGCAGATGACCTAACACTCATAGCTGAATCAATGGCCGAGCTAGAGAAAAAATTCCAAACATGGAAGCACGGCCTAGAATCAAAAGGCCTTAAAATTAACCTGGCTAGTTTGTAAGAAAGAAAATAAGGCGGCGGTCCCTTCCGGGAAGTGGCCATGCTCAGTGTGTAGGAAAGGCGTAGGTAGAAACTTCATTTTGTGTCCCAAATGGAAAGTATGGGTGCATAAAAGATGTAGTGGGATCACAGGTAAGCTAACTAAGAACATAGATTTTACATGTGGCCGGTGCTCTGGTGCAATAAGTAGCAGCAAGTGCCCACAAAATACTAGCTCTTTCAACTGCGCAGAGGGTTCTATAGAAATAGTGGACAGCTTCCGTTACCTGGGTGACAAAATCAGCAGTGGGGGAGGGTGCTCTGAAAGTACAGTAGCTAGAGTCAGAACTGGATGGAAAAAGTTCAGAGAGCTTATACCACTATTAGCCGCTAAAGGGTTCTCCCTGAAAATGAAAGGCAGGTTGTATGATGCCTGCATACGAACAGCAATGTTGCATGGCAGTGAGACCTGGGCATTGTGTGCAGAGGATATACGCAGACTAGAGAGAAACGAAGCTTGCATGCTCCGCTGGATGTGTAATAGTAATATACGTGAACGGCAAAGCATAAACGAACTAAGGAAAAAATTAGAAATAAGAGGGATCAGATGTTTACTCGAGAGAAGGCTACGTTGGTATGGTCACGTGATGCGCATGAAAGACGATAGCTGTATAACAAAGTGCAGGGCAATAAAGATAGACGGTAGCCACGGAGTAGGCAGACCCAGAAAAACCTGGGACGAGCTGATAAATTCCGACCTCACACACTTACACCTCTCCAAGACAATGTCACTGGACCGAGACCTTTGGCGGTACTCAGTAATAGAGAAGACCCGCCTTACCTAAATACAAAGTAAAACCTAGTACAGTCAGTAGGCATCTCTAACAAAATACACCCCGTCCCACCACTCCCACCCCATCCACACCACCCCCTTTCAATGTAAAGTTATGTTGGTGCCACAACATCCAGGCCGAAACAAATGAGATCGTGTAGGTGTTACGACAAAAAAACACACAGTCCACGCTGTAATGTGGCCGTGTAGGCAACACGGTAAAAACCTCCCAGCCCCACACTGTAAATGTGGTTGGTGTTAGGAAGGGCATCCAGGCGTAGAAAACCCGCCAGACAGTCCACGCTGTAATGTGGCTGTGTAGGCAACACGGTAAAAACCTCCCAGCCCCACACTGTAAATGTGGTTGGTGTTAGGAAGGGCATCCAGCTGTAGAAAACCCGCCAGACAGTCCTATGCGAGCAAAACAATCACTCTTGCCTCAAGTGGGAAATACCCCCGTCAAAAACCCATGCAAGCGTGCAACACGGACGTTAAACGTTGATGATGATGATGATGATGATGGTTCTTATTGGTTATATAATATGTATTGTAGTTGAAAGATTATTTGCCGCAAATATATATAAAGAGACAAATAGCTTTATTTCAAATATTTACCTGGTGTTTCTTCTGAATGTGGATCCAAACGACAGGTATATCGTGATTGAGATGAAGGACACACCCAAGATCCATTATTGTAACACATACAATGGTATTCAAAACAACCTTCAGTGAATGAAAATTCACGTCCAAGACGATAACGTTTGTTATTAACCATACAATCTGTTACATCTAATGTTGATGAGACAACTACAGATCGAACGTTTCCTGAAATATGAAGAAAGATTCAATCTATGAGAAATACTTATTTATTTCACTGGCAACATTCGATTATACTTTGGAAAGAAAATGTGTTTCAATTTAGAATATTAATTGTTTCTACTTTTGGCACAAGGCCAGCAATTACCCAGTGCATTACTGGTACTTTATTTTATCGACCCCGTAAGGATGAAAGGCAAAGTCAACCTCGGCGGGATTTGAACTCAGATCGTAAAGGGACGTAACTATGCTGGAAAGCATGGCGTCCGACCCTCTACCGATACTGCCAAAGTGTTTATCTCCCATTTCTTCACGTGATTTGAAATCCATGTCTTACGTTTCACTACGTATTTATATTTAATTTATAGAAATCTCCCGGCAGGCTACGTTACTTTCCTTTACACAAAACCATCATTTTCTTTTTCAAACAAATTGTATATATGCTTGGTGCTTGGTCATAATGGAATATTTAAAATATAATAGAATTGTACTTGATGATAGCTTGTTCAAATCTTTATAAATATACTACTCTTTATTAAAATATTTCGAAGATATATTGAATGTATTTCAGAGTTTGGCATAGGAAATTATATTTCGGGTTTATATTTTTGGGTTCACATAGGATTTAATGAATTCCGTGTAAGGTATTAATACTTTCACGAACTCTCACATATTCTATACTAATAGATAAGATGTCGTAATTCCGTACCATTTTCAAAAAACAATAAATTCGAGACATCAATGAAATTAAGATCTCAACGTAGTTTCAATTGAAAGAACATTTCAACAATACAAATATATCGTAACATATTTTACCGTCATAGGTTGGTTTTCTTGGAGGTACTCGTACTGGTGGATCTCTACACACAAATTCTGATCTATCTGCAGGGCATTCCCAAGATCCATTGTAGAAACAGTCACAATTGTATCGGAAACAATCCAAAACAAATGAAAATCGTTGTCCTAATGGATATTCCTGATTATTTGCCAAACAGGTGTTTGGGTTTGAGTTAACGATCACGAAAAACTGTTTGCTTGACACTAAAATTAATTAGAAAACATATACCAGTTACTTGTTTACAGCAATCACATACCTTACACCGTAAACACTAACAAATCCAATTTTTTAACAGTTGATCTTTCAAACATATTTTATTGACATTTTGTAGGTTGTAAATACATGAATAATTTCACAATGTTTACAGATGTAAGAAAGATTAACAGAAGACTTAAGTCTTGATGATAAATATAATTTATGTAGAGTGGTTCTTATTGGTTATATAATATGTATTGTAGTTGGAAGATTATTTGCCGCAAATATATATAAAGAGACCAATAGCTTTATTTCAAATATTTACCTGGTGTTTCTTCTGAATGTGGATCCAAACGACAGGTATATCGTGATTGAGATGAAGGACACACCCAAGATCCATTATTGTAACACATACAACGGTATTCAAAACAACCTTCAGTGAATGAAAATTCACGTCCAAGACGATAACGTTGATTATTAACCATACAATCTGTTACATCTAATGTTGATGAGACAACTACAGATCGAAAGTTTGCTGAAATAGGAAGAAAGATTCAATCTATGAGAAATACTTATTTATTTCACTGGCAACATTCGATTATACTTTGGAAGAAAATGTGTTTCAATTTAGAATATTAATATTAAGTGTTTATTTCCCTTTTCTTCGCGTGATTTGAAATACATGATGTCTCACGTTTCACTACGTATTTATATTTAATTTATAGAAACCACCATTTTCTTTTTCAAACAAATTATATATATGCTTGGTGCTTGGTCATAATGGAATATTTAAAATATAATAGAATTGTATTTGATGATAGCCTGTTCAAATCGTTATAAATATACTAATCTTTATTAAAATATTTCGAAGAATATATATTGAATCTATTTCAGAGTTTGGCATAGGAAATAATATTTCGGGTTTATATTTTTAGGTTCACATGAGATTTAATGAATTCTGTGCAAGGTATTAATACTTTCACGAACTCTCACATATTCTATACTAATAAATAAGATGTCGTAATTTCGTACCATTTTGAAAAGGGAATAAATTCGAGACATCAATGAAATTAAGATCTCAACGTAGTTTCAATTGAAAGAACATTTCAACAATACAAATATATTGGAACATATTTTACCGTCATAGGTTGGTTTTCTTGGAGGTACTCGTACTGGTGGATCTTTACACACAAATTCTGATCTATCTGCAGGACACTCCCAAGATCCATTGTAGAAACAGTCACAATTAAATTGGAAACAATCCAAAACAAATGAGAATCGTTGTCCTAATGGATATTCCTGATTATTTGCCAAACAGGTGTTTGGATTTGCGCTAAAGATCACGAAGAACTGTTTGCTTGACACTAAAATGAATTAGAAAACATATACCAGTTACTTGTCTACAGCAATCACATACCTTACACCGTAAACACTGACAAATCCAATTTTTTAACAGCTGATCTTTCAAACATATTTTATTGATATTTTGTAGGATATAAATACATGAATAATTTCACAATGTTTACAGATTTAAGAAGCATTAACAGAAGACTTATGTCTTGATGATAAATATAATTTATGTAGAGTGGTTCTTATTGGTTATATAATATGTATTGTAGTTGGAAGATTATTTGCCGCAAATATATATAAAGAGACAAATAGCTTTATATCAAATATTTACCTGGTGTTTCTTCTGAATGTGTATCCAAACGACAGGTATATCGTGATTGAGATGAAGGACACACCCAAGATCCATTATTGTAGCACATACAACGGTATTCAAAACAACCTTCAGTGAATGAAAATTCACGTCCAAGACGATAACGTTGATTATTAACCATACAATCTGTTACATCTAATGTTGATGAGACAACTACAGATCGAAAGTTTGCTGAAATGTGAAGAAAGATTTAATCTATGAGAAATACATATTTTTTTCATTGGAAACACTCGATTATACTTTGGAAACAATATCATATTCTATCTAGAATATAAATATTACTTATTGATGACTAGTTTATACTTCTTGTTTCCTCACCACGTATATATATATATATATACGAGGGTAATGCCAAAAGTAGGGTCTCCAAAGCGATGTAGACGCAGAGAAACTGTTCGTACGGCTGTTGGCAACACTCTTTTGATTGGTGCTTCCTTCACTCCCAAACAAGCATGCGTGCGCTTCGCTGGGATACTGAATCTTGGCTTGGCAGCCGTTGAGAATGGAGCTCCCGTTGAACGCTACCGCCAAGTGTGAATTTCGTGCAGTTATTATATAGAGGGCCATCCCAAAAGTAAGGTCTCCTTCCGAGGAAAACATGCGTAAAGATCGGCGGATCACTCTGGATGCTCTCTGCATTTTGATTCTTGAGGATTCCCGAAGCACCATCCACTGGATTTTAACGGAAAAGTTGCAATATCGGAAGGAGAGAGAGAGAGAGAGAGAGAGAGAGAGAGAGAGAGAGAGAGAGAGAGAGAGAGAGAGAGAGAAAGAGAGAGAGAGAGAGAGTATTATGAAAAACCAGGCAAGAAGAGATTTGAAGAAAGATATACGTTATTATGTTATCTGTCACATCTGTCTTTTTTCTGTTACCTGGAGGATTTATCCACTGATTAGAACAAATGATTGTTTTCGTCATCAATTCTACAGAAACTTGATTGAATTTACATGTAGCTCCAGCATGATCACAGTTCATGGGCTGGAGCCGGTAAAACATTTAAGAAGTTTCAACCTGACAAAATATAATTTTTGTTTTTGTGTCCACCATAACATTTCATTGAAAATACTTAAGCAGGCTAGATACAGACATTTGTCTTGCCACGATTCCTGGGTAAAAACCATTCTCCATGACACGGTTAAAGTAGGACGAATAAGCAGTAGACAAAGAAAATTCTTGTCTGACAATATCCTGGAGTACGAGGACCTAAACATTTCTTACCATTACGACCATATCTGTGCATAATTGGGGACCTGTGGTGATTGCTGGTTATCAGAGCTGGTCAGATAACATCGTAGACTTGACAGGACTCAACATTACGACATTTTCTGTGTATAATTGAGGACAATTGCCAATGGCGATTGTTTATTATCAGAGCTGGTCAGATAACATCACAGACTGGACAAGTCTCAAAATTACGACCTTATCTTTGATTAATTGTGGGAAAGGGCCGGTGACCTTTGCTGGTCTTTATCAGAGCTGGTCAAACAACATCGTAGACTGGACAGATCTCAACATTACGACCTTATCTTTGGTTAATTGTGGACTGGGACCAGTGACATTTGCTGGTCAGATAACATCGTATACTGGACAGGTCTCAACATTACGACCTTATCTGTGTATAATTGAGGACAGAATCCACTGGCCTTTGCTGGATATTAGTGTTGGTCAGATAATATCATAGATTGGTCAGGTCGCAAAACAAAGCTGATACTTCTGCACATGACAGAGAACTGAGATCTGTGGCGACAGTTGACTGCCAAAACGTCTAGAATGGCACCTCGCCAACGACTAGCTGACCCAGTTACGAGTAACGATGACAATGATGAGGATCTCTATGATGATGATGGTTATGGTGATGATAATGATGATGATGATGGCGCTGATGATAGATATGATGGTGATGATGATGACGGTGGTGATGGTGTTAGTGATGATGATGATGATGATGATGGTGATGATGATAACTATGATGGTGGTGACGCTGATGATGGAGATGACGACGACGACGATTACGATGATGATGATAATGATGATGATTATAATAATGACGACGACGAATTACGACAATGATGATGAAATATATTATTTCAGTGACGAGGAAAAAGATTTTTTTTTTTTTTTTTTACCTGTTCGATGTGTTGTGTGAACCGTTCGATGTTTCTCTTCTTGCCGAGGTCCACATGAGTATTCTGTTCTCTTAGCAGGACATTCCCACGAGCCATCTGAATGGCAGTTGCATCTAAACTTGAAACAGTTTTCAATGAAGTAAAAGGTCCGTCCAAGCGTGTAATCAACGCCATTGGCTACACAACTTCTTATGTTTTCGTTCAGTATAATGTACATGCTCCAAGTATAGGCTGCATTGAGGAAAGAAGAATATTTAACCCTTTTATCACTGTATTTTAAATGAAATACACTCTATTTTAATTAATTAATGAAGAATTTTGAGGGATTTACTAAAATTATTAATTATTTAATTACTAACATAGTAACTTAACATAAAGTCCTTATATAAAATTATGTTGGAAGATTTTAATTTAAACTGTAGACCTTTAAAATGGGTGGTTTTATTTCATAGAACCAGAGCCGGTTTTGGAGGGGTTGGTAACTAAAGGTTTAACCCTTTCACAATTGCATGGATGGGGGGGGGGGGGAATTAATAAGCGGGAGGGGTGCGATTATTCAAGACCTAAGACCAGTGTCTTGTCTTATTGTCACTACAGGCTACCCAATGCCTTGCCAGAGAAATTTGATAGAAAGAAAGTGGAAACATCTCGTATATACACACACACATATATATATATATATATATATATGTATATACGTGTGTGTGTGTGTGTGTGTGATATGTATGTATGTATATATATATATATATATATATATATATATATATATATATGTATGTTTGTGTGTGTGCGCGTGTATGTGTATGCCCCGTAACTAAGCGGTTGGACAAAAAGACATTTCAACAACAACAAAAGAAGATATAAATACGGGGATGAAAGCGGTGAACCTAGCATGGCCACAGTCTAATGAATGAATCCAGTAACACGAATAAGAAGAATATAAAAATAACAAGAATAAAAAAGTAAAAAGAATGAGAATAATAAAAGTATAAAAGAAAAAAAAGAAAAGATAAAAGAATGAAAGAAATATTTAATAATAAAAGAGTGAGAAGTGTAGGAAGAAATCTATGATATAATAAAAGCGCTGTCTGTCCGTCCGTCACCCTCACTTCATATAGAGAGGGGGAGCGCCAAGCGAGAGGCATGTACATAGATAGAGAGAGAAAAGGGAACGTCATTTGTCTAGAAAGAGTGTGTGTAAAAACGTGTGTGTGTGTGTGTGTGTGTGTGTGTGTGTGTGTGTGTGTGTGTGTGTGTGTGTGTGTGTGTGTGTGTGTGATAGAAAGGAGAAGACGATTTCGTTTTCATCTAGTATTTAATAAGGATTAGAAGAAAGAGTGAGAATGATAAGGAAAAGAAATATTTAACAAATTGATGTCCTTACTTTTTCTCGAGATTTCTGTTTGAGTTGTAGGACAAATGAATCTGGCCTTCTCTACTGGACAGTCCCAGGATCCATTGATTAAACAATTACACATATATTGGAAACATCCATATGAGAAAGTAAATGGTTGTCCTAATGCGTGGCGGACACCTTGGGTGATACAAAACTTCACTTTTGTTCCACCAGAGATTATCACACTTCGGCTATAAACTGGAAATAGAAAATAATTGAAAATAGATAAACACATCGACAAATGATATACAAATCAATAAATAATATAATGATTATGGCTGCAGATTAACTTACACTGTTGTTGTCGTTGTCGGTCGGTGATGGCGCTTCCCTGGCAGATATACTCAGCATTCTCCGCCTCACATTCCCAGGAACCGCTTTCATAGCATCGGCAGTTATATCGGAAACAGCCATCAATAAAGGTAAATGCTCGGTCGAGTGTGTAGTAGCGGCCCTTAGCATAACAAGCTTTCACCTCGTCAATCACAATCATATTTCGTGACATAACTGTTGACCCTATAACGGAGACATTTTCAAATTAATAAAGAAATATTGTTATCCAGGATT
>OZ024749.1:28469626-28484626 GCA_964016885.1 Eledone cirrhosa | reverse complement strand
GGCACCGCCATTTAAACTGAAGTATCTCAAGCTTGCCAGGAGTCGAACCTGGAATTTCTTGATCTGTAGTCAGGTGCCTTATCCTTTGCGCTATAATTGTTCAAGTTATAAAATTGAAAACAATTCTCGCAGAATGAGTAACCAAATATAGTGGAGCCTTACTTAGTGAACACCTCTCATCATAAACAAATCGGTTCACGAACAATTTTTCTGAACATAAACCATCTTGGTTGACGAATGGTGTCTCGAGTAATGAACACGCAAGCGGACAACAACAGTTGCCAACAAGCTGGGTGTATCAACAGGAAAGCATCACTTGCTGTGTAGTTAGTTACTATGGTGATATCTATCTGTCTTTTACACATAGTCTCTCTCTCACTGTATTTCTCACTCAACATTTTGTATGGGAAAAATTTCAGATGACGAATTGCCTTCAGGAACAAATTAAGTTCGTGAACGGAGATTCCACTGTCCCTTATTTTATTTTATTTTATTTTATTTTATTGAGACCTACACTGGTGTCCTAGGTTCTCGGACAGCTGTTTTTTTTTCTACTAAATCAGGACGAAGGTATCACGCTTGAAGAAATATTTCTATTGAATAATTGTAATAGATAGACCATGGCTTTGACTAATCAACTTGCTGGATTACTAAAATCAGTCGGCTGGAATTTGCAGATGACATGGTGTTACTCAACTTGACAGAAGATGATCCTCAACTTGCACTTGATAGGTTTGATGCTGAGTGCTACATGGCTGGAATAAAAATCAGTGCTGCAAAAACTGAGACACTCGTCCTCTCAAGGAAGCCTGCACAGTGTTGGCTACATGTGAATGGAGTCCCACTGAAGCAGGTAGAGAAGTTCAAGTATCTCGGGGTTGTGTTCATAAGGGATGGAAGGCAGGAGGCTGAACAAAGTGCAAGAATTGCAAAAGGTGGTGCAGCAATACGCCAGCTTCAGCATTCAGTAATCAGAAGAAGGGAGGTAGGCGTAAAAGCCAAACTCACTGTTTTCAATTTGTTTTTTTGTGCCAACCCTTACCTATGGTCATGAATCTTGGGTAATGACTGAAAGAATACAATCGTTGATACAAGCGGCTGAAATGGGATTCCTCCGAAGGGTTTCTGGAGTAATGTTACTCAATAAAGTGTGTAGCTTGGAGATCAGAGAGTCACTCCAGGTAGAGCAGCTACGGAATTGAGAGATCACAGCTCCGATACTATGGGCATGTGGTTAGAATGTCTCAGGAAAGAATCACTGGACAGATTTAACGGGCAAAACCAACCGGCAGGAGACCCAGGGGTAGACCTCGAGCAAGAAGGTTGGATAACATCCACGAGTTTGGCTGGTCATGCTTGGGGATCCAGCCAGATCAGTTGGAGATGGTTGCTTCTGACAGGACCCACTGGAAGGAGTGTTTGAGGACTCTGCCCCAACAACCCTCTCAGGAATAAGTGGACGACGACGAAGAAGAAGAAGAAGAAGAAGTGACGATGCAGAATAACTCTCAACATAAAATGATGTTACTACTATAGTATATCGAAAGGTAAGCTGCCTTATCGAAAGGTAAGCTCATTTACATAATTATATATATATATATATATATATTATATATATATAAGAGAGAGAGAGAGAGAGAGAGAGAGAGAGAGAGAGAGAGAGAGAGAGAGAGAGAGAGAATCGTGATCGCGGTGTCAAACAGTTTCGGTTTTTATATTCAACAAGCCTTTTCAAAGTTTTTGAGCAAAACACTTTATTTCACATTTCTCCTTTTGCCAGGAGTTGTGATGTAGATCGTACAGAAGAAGAAGGAGAAGGAGAAGGAGAAGAAGAAGAAGAAGAAGAAGAAGAAGAAGAAGAAGAAGAAGAAGAAGAAGAAGAAGAAGAAGAAGAAGAAGATGAAGAAGAAGAAGAAATACTAACATAATATTGTTTACAAAATCGCTGTACATGTATTCCTAATTTTGTTAACAAAAAGATATGAGGAAGACGAACGAAATAATTGATTACAAAATTAACATTTACCAACAACTATATTTATATCTGCTGGAAAAGATGTCACTCTCATTAAATATTTTACAAGTTGCCGGGTGTTTTTTCTTGTTTTTTTTTTTTTGTCTTTTTTTTTTAGCGAGATTCAAAATATTTCAATATTTCATCTGTTAAATTCACCATGAAAACAAGAGGATACATTGGCATTAAATCTTTGTGAAAAGCTAATCAGCACTACTGATGCATTTACTTACGATGGACAGTAGTATTCTTTTGAGTAGATACCGTTTCATTTTGACATATGTTCACAGTTGATTGCACTGGACAGTTCCACGAACCATCAGGAAAACATTGACATTTGAATTGCAAACAACCATCATTGAAAGAGAAAGGACTATCCAAATTATAATATTCTCCTCTTACTAAACATCCCTTTTGACCAAATTCAGTTATCGTTTCAGAAATATCTGCTATTAAAAGAAACAAAAAAAAAAAAGAAAAGAAACAATACGTTGGTATTACAGCTATGAATCCAGCTGTATTAGTAAATAGTAGTATTGTTGCTGTTAGGGATTGTAAGTTGGAGTTAGCAGTTGAAGATTATTATTCCTGGTAGTTTGTTAGAGCAAATTGGTTGTTACTTATTGCGTGAGTCAGTGTATTTACCAAATCAGTAACATGTTCTTGCCAGGTTGAGTCGGGTTTAGTTGTAAATGTTTTCTACCATCAATTCAGTTGAGTAGAAAAGAAAACGGTGAGTGAAAAACCAGTTACTGCTTGGTGTGTAAAACTAGTTAGTGTTCCGTGTGTAAAACCCAGTTAGTGTTGTGTGTAAAACCAGTTAGTGTTGTATGTAAAACAAGTTAGTATTGTATATAAAACAAGTTAGTGTTGTATGTAAAACCAGTTAGTGTTGTATGTAAAACAAGTTAGCGTTGTGTGTAAAACTAGTTAGTGTAGTGTGTAAAACGAGTTAGTGTAGTGTGTAAAACGAGTTAGCGTTGTATGTAAAACCAGTTAGTACTTGGTGTATGTAAAACTAGTTAGTGTAGTGTTTGTAAAACCAGTTAGTGTTCTGTGTGTATAAAATCAGTTAGTGCTGTGTGTAAAACCAGTTAGTGTTGTATGTAAAACCAGTTAGTGTTGTATGTAAAACCAGTTAGTGTTGTGTGCAAAACCAGTTAGTGCTGTGTGTAAAACCAGTTAATGTTTGGTATATAAAACCAGTTAGGGCCGTTTTTTCTTCATTTTAAAATACAGGACATTGATGTTAGTGGTGATTAGTGTCAGTTACTGTAGCTTACAACAGGTTACTGTTGGTTACTGCTGGTTGCTATTAGTTACTGCTGGTTACAGTTAGTTACTGCTGGTTGACATTAGTTACTGTTGGTTGCTGTTGGTTACTGCTGTTTGCTATTGGTTACTTTTGATTTCTGTTGGTTATTGCTGGTTGCTATTGGTTGCTGTAATTACTACTGGTTACACCAGTTACTATTGGTTACTACTGGTTACTGTGGTTACTATTGGTTGCTGTTGGCTACTGTTGGTTACTTCCAGTTAGTTATAGTTAGTTAATATCAGTTTAATAAAAACAACTCAGTTAGTTTTGGTTTTAGTTTCAGTAACTGAATTAAGTTACCAGAACATATCAGCTGTCTTCTTATACTTATCCTCTTTTTACTCAGATTTTTCTTGAAAATTGGGATGCGTCTTATACATCAGTGATTCATATGTCCCGGAAAATACGGCAATTATCATATGTGATACCATATAAGAAAGAACCTATCTACTCCTACAAAAAATGGCTAAAATATATCACACGTGTATTATACACAAAGCTGAGGTATCAGGCTCTCTGATGTTTTGTACATAATATTCCCTGCTGAAAAGGTAGGGTCCTGTATTTCTGGGGCAACAGGGTCTTATATGTCTGATGAGGGATCCTATATGTCTGGGGATTCTCTATGTCGGGGGATCCTATGTGTCCAGGTGTCGTACGTGTCCAGGGTGAAGCGAGGCTATAAGTCCGGGTGTTTTATATGTCGGGGGGGGGGATCTTATATATCCTGAAGGGTGAAAGCGTTCTATATGTCTATTGATAAGAGGGGTGCTATATGTCTGGGTGGGGGGAGGCGTCTTATATGTCCGGGTGGGGGCGGGGAAGCGTCCTATATGTCCAGGGAATTTCCTATAATTCCAGAGTGTCCTGTATGTCCCGTGGGGTAGTGGTAGGGGGTTGCTATATGTCCCGGGGGTGGGGTAGGGGTGGCGTAGTTATAAGTTCAGGGTTACTATACACCATTACATAAGGTAAATATTTAAATATCTTTTACAACAGATAACCTAGTCAATATGTTATTCATTCAACTTACATAGTTTTCACAATAGAATAAATTTTTCTTCTGTAATTTAGAGTGATCTCCCCTGAATCTATCGTATTAATGCAGAGAACTTGCAATGGCAGACAAACTAATGAACAACCACTGTTACTACTACTACTCCTACTACCACTACTGCTGCTACTACTACTACTACTACTAACACCACTGCTACTACTACTACTACTACCACCACCACCACCATTACTACTGCTACTACTACTACTACTACTACCACTACCACTGCCGTTACTACTACTACCACCACCACTGCTGCTGCTGCTGCTACCACAACCACCACTACCACTACCGTTACTACTACTACTACTACCACTACTACTACCACCACCAGCACCACCGCTGCTGCTGTTACTACTAGTACTACTACTACTACCACCACCAATACTGCTGCTGCTACTACAACTACTACTACCGCCACCACCACTGCTGCTGATGCTACCACTACTACTACTACTACTACTACTACTACCACCACCAGCACTACCGCTGCTACTGCTACCACTATTACTACTACTACCACCACCACCAATACTACTACTACTACTACTACTACCACCACCAATACTACTAACACCACCACCACTGCTACTACTACTACTACTACTACTACTACTACTACTACTACTACTACTACTACTACTACCGCCACCACCACTGCTGCTACCACCACTACTACTACTACTACTACCGCCACCACCACTGATGCTACCACTACTACTACTACTACTACTACTACTATAGCCGCTGCTGAGTTCAAATCCCGTCGATGTTAACTTTGCCTTTCATCCTTACGTGGTCGATAAAATAAAGTACCAGTAATGCACTAGGGTCCATTTAATCGACTTTCCCCTCCTCCAAAATTGCTGGCCTTGTGCCTATACTAGAAATCATTATTATCACAAACAACCCGAGGGTTGCACGCCATGCTTTGCAGCACAGTTACGTCCCTTTACGGACTGAGTTCAAATCCCGGCGAGGTTAACTTTGCCTTTCATCCTTACGGGGTCGATAAAATAAAGTACCAGTAATGTACTGGGTATTTGCTGGCCTTGTGCCAAAAGTAGAAACAATTATTAGTTAATAAGTCAGTATTATTAGTGTTTTGTAAAAGTAATTGTTATTAAAATTCATCATCATCATCATCATCATCATCATCATCATCATCATCAATATTATCATCATCAACAACATTATCGTCATCAATATCACCGTACTACAACTGATATTTGAAGTTTTACTACACGGACACACATACACTCACGGAAACACCACACTCACAGATGGACATATATACACACACAAACAATACCTCCCCCTCGTGCACTTACTCCACACGCATAATACATACACACATAACACTCACATACAGCATACACGCACCCTGCATGTACCACACACACACACACACGTATATACTCAGATATATAATACATACGCACATAATACATGCACACATAACACATAAAACACATAAAACAAACACATAACACACACGTACACACAACATACACGTAGCCCCTTACCACACACGCACATATAACATACATACACACACACATTCCACACATACACGAAAGCATATTTATAAGAAACAGTTGCAGAAAAGGGAGTCCATTACTGTGAAATAATTTGACCTCACTTCCGGTCAACTTCCCACTTTGGATTCCTCTTAATCTAAATTCGTTGTTGTCCCAAGTAAACCCTAATGTTAAGATCTATGATTAACAGACATTCCTGCCATGGCCATCCAGTATGTTAGCACGTTTCCGGACAGTTTCCTGCTTGTGTTTCTGGAACAGATCCACAGTAGAACTATGTCAGTGACCATGTAGCAAACAGTGCAATGAAAATGTTGATAGTCCAAAATGAGAGATGGATACAGTGGCTATACCAGCATTGCTGAAGTATTTTGTAGAGTTGAAGGTTAAGTGATTTCTTTAAATACCCTATTCAACTGTTACCCTGACTAAAAGAAGGTAACATGAAGAGGAACCTTAATAAAAACATTTACATTAATCAAACATATAGCTTAAGCCACTCCTCACTTAACAATCATGCCCTGTGCAAACGAAATAGTCGTAAAGCAAATTAACTCACTTAACGACCAAAATACGGGTTTCTGTAGTAAATTCTACTTTTACTATTAGGTTAATCTTGGTGTAACACAAACACTTGTAAGAAATAATACACATGCATTTTATCTTACTTTCTTTTTCTGTTGAATCCATGCAGACATTTTCTG
The DNA here is from genome assembly GCA_964016885.1 of Eledone cirrhosa. Taxonomy (NCBI): domain Eukaryota; kingdom Metazoa; phylum Mollusca; class Cephalopoda; order Octopoda; family Eledonidae; genus Eledone; species Eledone cirrhosa. The sequence goes on along the minus strand of OZ024749.1, from coordinate 28,477,992 downwards.
TTTTGGTGGCAGGACAATCCCAGGATCCATCGTTCTTACATATACAGTTATATTTATAGCATTCATCAGTGAAAGAAAAGGGACGGTTGAGAGAGTAGTAACGTCCTTTCACCTTACAGCCTCGTCGTTGTTTATGTCTTCTTGCAGGATCTGAAATGAGTTAATATTAACAGAAAATACAGATGTAGTGGAGAGGGAGGGAGAGAGAAAAAATGAGATATACTGGAAGAATTGACCCCAGTATAGGACTGGTACTACATTTATTGGTCTCGACAAGATAAAAAGTAAAGTTGATCCCTGTGAGATTTGAACTCAGGACATAGAGAGACAATAATAATAGAGATGTTGTTTTGTATTTTACCTCGCCTGTTCTGTGTACACATGTTTCTTGTTCTTTCTAAAGGACAGTCCCACGACCCATCTCGTTCACAGTTGCAGGAGTGTTGGAAGCATCCATTGGTGAATGAGAATGGTTGTCCAAGAGGATATGTTCTACCTTTGACCACACAGCCACCTGATGACCTTGTGTCAGCATTCACACCAGAATCTTAAAAGATGAAAAAAGTAAAACGATTATATGTGAAAGAAAATAGATGACAAAATAAAGTAACTTTATACACTTTTATCTGTTGCAGCCGACAGGCTGTGGCCACACTGGGGCACCAGCATATATATTTTGATTGCATATGACTATTGTATGATACATTGCTTGAAGTATTATGATAGTGTCTACTCTGGATTGCAAATTCGTATTTACAACAAACGATTATTGTAAATTCATTGAGTGAGTGGATGGCAGCTGCCTTATCTAAAGGTAAGCTCATTTTACATAATTATATATATATATATATATATATATATATATATATATATATATATATATATATATATATATATATATATATATATACAGAGAGAGAGAGAGAGAGGGGAGAGAATTGTGATCGCGGTGCCAAGTAGTTTCGGTTTTTATATTCAACAAGCCTTTTCAAAGTTTTTGAGCAAACACTTTATTTCACATTGCTCCTTTTGTCAGGAGTTGTGATGTCGATCGTACAGAAGAAGAAGAAGAAGAAGAAGAAGAAGAAGAAGAAGAAGAAGAAGAAGAAGAAGTGACGATGCAGAATAACTCTCAACATAAAATGATGTTACTACTATGATAGGAGTATAATCTTAATATATCATATCAGCAAACATAACAGAGTATATTTAAAGGTCTTAAGTGTCCAAGTGCCTTAAGTAGCTATAGTAAGACTTTCAAATATCTTAAGTAGCTAAAGTGTAAAACATGCAAATTTCTTAAGTAGTGAAAGTGTAAAACATTCATATTTCTTAAGTACCAGAAGTGGTGTACAGAATTCAAATATTTGGGAATGGTTCACAGTAACCTAAACCAGAACTCTCCAAACATTTCACATCTGTGACACATTTAGTCAGGATAACATTTTTCATTAACACTTTAATTAATTAAGTTTTGTTAGCGACATGAAATAAACAAATTAAATTACTAAATAACCAATTAAATATCATATCATAAGTCATTAGTTGCATGTTTGATTGTACACACAGGTATCTGTCACAACTGAAATACATGCATCACTGCCCAATATATACCTCACACAGGTATCTGTCACACCTGAAAAACATACCTCACACCCAAATATATACCTCACCCACCTCTCTGTCAGACCTCAAATATATACCTCACCCACCTGTCTGTCAGACCTCAAATATATACCTCACCCACCTGTCTGTCAGACCTCAAATATATACCTCACCCACCTGTCTGTCAGACCTTAAATATATACCTCAAATACATGTCTGTTACACCTGAAATACATACCACACAGCCAAATATATACCTCACACACCTGTCTATCATACCCCAAATATATATTCCATATAGCTAACTGTTAGACCTGAAATATATACCTCTCAGTCAAACATATACCTCACACATCTGTCTATCATATCCCAAATATATATTCCATATAGCTAACTGTTAGACCTGAAATATATATCTCTCAGTCAAATATATACCTCACACACCTGTCTATCATACCCCAAATATATATTCCATATAGCTAGCTGTTAGACCTGAAATATATCTCTCAGTCAAATATATACTTCACACACCTGTCTATCATACCCCAAATATATATTCCATATAGCTAACTGTTAGACCTGAAATATATCTCTCAGTCAAATATATACCTCACACACCTGTCTATCATACCCCAAATATATATTCCATATAGCTAACTGTTAGACCTGAAATATATCTCTCAGTCAAATATATACCTCACACACCTGTCTATCATATCCCAAATATATATTCCATATAGCTAACTGTTAGACCTGAAATATATACCTCTCAGTCAAATATATACCTCACACACCTGTCTATCATACCCCAAATATATATTCCATATAGCTAACTGTTAGACCTGAAATATATACCTCTCAGTCAAATATATACCTCACACACCTGTCTATCATACCCCAAATATATATTCCATATAGCTAGCTGGTAGACCTGAAATATATCTCTCAGTCAAATATATACCTCACACACCTGTCCATCATACCCCAAATATATATTCCATATAGCTAACTGTTAGACCTGAAATATATATCTCTCAGTCAAATATATAGCTCACACATCTGTCTATCATATCCCAAATATATATTCCATATAGCTAACTGTTACACCTGAAATACATACCACACAGCCAAATATATACCTCACACACCTGTCTATCATACCCCAAATATATATTCCATATAGCTAACTGTTAGACCTAAAATATATACCTCTCAGTCAAATATATACCTCACACATCTGTCTATCATATCCCAAATATATATTCCATATAGCTAACTGTTAGACCTGAAATATATACCTCACACACCTGTCTATCATACCCCAAATATATATTCCATATAGCTAACTGTTAGGCCTGAAATATATCTCTCAGTCAAATATATACCTCACACACCTGTCTATCATATCCCAAATATATATTCCTTATAGCTAACTGTTATACCTGAAATATATACCTCTCAGTCAAACATATACCTCACACACCTGTCTATCATACCCCAAATATATATTCCATATAGCTAACTGTTAGACCTGAAATATATACCTCTCAGTCAAATATATACCTCACACACCTGTCTATCATACCCCAAATATATATTCCATATAGCTAACTGTTAGACCTGAAATATATACCTCTCAGTCAAATATATACCTCACACACCTGTCTATCATACCCCAAATATATATTCCATATAGCTAACTGTTAGACCTGAAATATATACCTCTCAGTCAAATATATACCTCACACACCTGTCGGTCAGACCTCAAATATATACCCCACATACATGTCTATCAGACCTCAAATATATAGCTCATATATATACCTCATATTGCCAAATATATACCTCACACACCTGTCGGTCAGACCTCAAATATATAGCAGATTTGACTTAATGTTGTAACATACCTAGAGATTATTGGTGATACACTAAAGTGTAGTGACACAGAGATATTATTGTTAACACGCTAAAGTGATGTGATACACCTGCCTATTATTGGTGACACAAAGTGGTGTGGCACACCCAGAGATTATCAGTGACACAGTGAAGTATCATGACACACCTAGAGATTATCGGTAACACACTAAAGTGTCTGGGTACACCTAGATTTTATCAGTGGCACAGTGAAGTGTTGTGACATACCTAGAATTTCTATATGTCTATAGTGTAGAAATGGGGCAGATGTGAAATCAACAACAGTAACAACAACATAAACAACAACAGTAACAGCAACAACAGCAACAACAGCAACAGTAACAACAACAACAGCAACAACAACAACAGCAACAACAGCAACAGTAACAACATCAACAGCAACATCAGCAACAGTAACAACAAAACAGTAACAGCAACAACAACAACAGTAACAGCAACATCAGCAACATCAACAGCAACATCAGCAACAGTAACAACATCAACATCAACAACAACAACAACAACAGCAACAGCAACAACAACAACAGCAACATCAGCAACAGTAACAACATCAACAACAACAACAGCAACAGTAACATCAATAACAACAACAGCAACAGTAACAACAACAACATCAACAGCAGCAACAGTAACAACATCAACAACAACAACAACAACAACAACAGTAACAACATCAACATCGGCAACAGTAACAACATCAACAACAACAACAGCAACAACAACAACATCAACAGCAACATCAACAGCAACATCAAGAGCAACATCAGCAACAGTAACAACAGCAACAAGAACAACAGCAACAAGAACAACAGCAACAGCAGCAGCAATAACTACAATAACAAAAATAACTACAACAATGTCAACATCAATAAACAACATCGACAACAAAGCGAAAGTTATTCACAAAAATCTGTCTTACCTTTTACTTGAAATAAGGTCCAAGTAACCAGCAGGAATGACTTTATAGTTGCTGGTCCCTAAAACAAGGAATTAAGGAATTATAACATATTTTAAAGCAGAAAATTGAAATGAATTATCAAATAAAATAAATTTCTGGTTTTATATTTTTGTTGTTCAATCAATGATAAACATTGATTGCCAGCTAAATTATTTATAGAAATATAAAAATATGTTGAAGTGAAAACCAAACCAAATGGTGAGTGTGTTTTACTATTCTTTTTTTTTTTTTTTTTAGCAATATTAGGACAACATAAGGGTGGTGGATTGGCAGAATCAGTAGAGTGTCGAACACCATGCTTTGCAGCATAGAATTACGGCCCTTTACGTTCTGAGTTCAAATCCCACTGAGGTTAGCTTTGCCTTTCATCCTTAAAGGGTCCATAAAATAAAGTACCAGTAATGCACTGGGGGTCGATTTAATTGACTTCTCCCCTCCCCCCAAAATTGTTGGCCTTGTGCCTAAACCAGAAACCAATATTAGACAACATGACCCTTCCCAAATAAAACATTGTCATCATAAAATTGTGTTTATGGTATGTTTATACTACACACAACACTGTTGCTTCATATAGTGGCTTACAAAATGAAGTGTTGTAAGATTTGTGTTTATCAGGTATCAATGCAGAAACATTTAGAATGTTGATGTGACTATATATGTCACCATGACTTAATATAATGATCTTTGTTAGATGTTTATAAAGAAATGTGTAGAATTTCAGAGTGACTATATATAATATCATTATGACTGCATAGAATGATATTTGTAAGATGTTTATAAAGAAGTGTGTAGAATGTTAGAGTGCCTATACATAATTGTTTCTACTTTTGGCACAAGGCCAGCAATTATCCAGTGCATTACTGGTACTTTATTTTATCGACCCCGTAAGGATGAAAGGCAAAGTTAACCTCGGCGGGATTTGAACTCAAACCATAAAGGGGCGTAACTCTTTGCTGCAAAGCATAGCGTCAGACCCTCTACCGATACTGCCAATCCACCGCCCTGAGTGCCTATACATAATGTCACCAAGACTGCGTATAATATTTGTTAGACATTTATAAAGAGATGAGTGGCTATATATAATTGTTTCTACTTTTGGCACAAGGCCAGCAATTACCCAGTGCATTACTGGTACTTTATTTTATTGACCCCCGTAAGGATGAAGAAAGGCAAAGTTAACCTCGGCAGGATTTGAACTCAGACCATAAAGGGCCGTAACTCTATGGGTCAAAGCATGGCGTCCGACCCTCTACCGATACTGCCAATCCAGTGACTATATATAATGTCAGTATGGTTATATAAAATTGTTTCTACTTTTGGTACAAGATCAGAAATTTGAAAGCAAGAGAGGAAAGTTGAAAAAACCAACCCCAGTGTATTACAGGTACTTTAATTTATTGACCCCCTGTATGTAAAGATAAAAAGCAAAATTGATCTCGGCAGGATTTGAACCCAGAGAATAGACAACCAGAAACAATACTGCAAAGCATTCTAACCAGTGTTCTGGCGACTGCCAATTATAATGATTTTTCCTAACATAATTGTTTCTACTTTAGGCACAAGGCCAGCAATCACCAGTTCATTACTGGTACTTTATTTTATCGACCCCGTAAGGATGAAAGGCAAAGTCAACCTCGGCGGGATTTTTCCTAACATAATCCTACTTAATAACAAAATACAAGATTAAACTATCAAAACCTACCACTCACTGCGCCACGGAAGACGCTGCCAGCTACCACCAATCAACAAAAGGGCTGGCCAGGCAGCAAAAACCCTGCGAGAGTCAAGTCTGTTGGTTCGAGGGGCACAACTATTCAACTCCATTCCGGTACATGTCAGAAATCTATCGGGATGCAGTGTGGAATCATTTAAATTGCAGCTGGATAGATACTTAAGCACCATTAGAGATGAACCCCATCTCCCAGGATATACACAACGAGCACAAACGGACTCAAACTCGCTCCTACACATGTCAAAATTAAACAGAGAATCCAACCTGGCAACCACACCAGACTCTGAGGGTGGAGTCTTCGACTTGGCCTGAGCATGAACTCAAACTCAAATGAAATGAAATGAAATGAAATAACCAAAATCAGTAAAATTAATATTAAAACCAAGCCACTATACTGGTATGAAGATAACAAATTTCATCAGGCCACAGTGGCCTTCAATATCTGTCAAGCTGTGGCAACCAGAAAAATTAGTACCATGTACTCTGTAGTGACTATATATATATCTATATATATATATATGTGTGTGTGTTTTGTGTGTGTGTGTGTGTGTGTGTGTGTGTGTGTGTGTGTGTGTGTGTGTGTGTGTGTGTGTGTGTGTGTGTGTGTGTGTGTGTGTGTGTGTGTGTGTGTGTGTGTGTGTGTGTGTGTGTGTGTGTGTGTGTGTGTGTGTGATTTAAATATATACATACATATATCATCATCATCATCATCATCAACGTTTAACGTCCGTGTTCCACGCTTGCATGGGTTTGGACGGGGGTAGTCCCACTTGAGGCAAGAGTGATTGTCTTGCTCGCATAAGACTGTCTGGCAGGTTTTCTACAGTTGGATGCCCTTCCTAACACCAACCACATTTACAGTGTGGGTCTGGGAGGTTTTTACCGTGTTGCCTACACGGCCACATTACAGCGTGGACTGTGTGTTTTTTTGTCGTGACACCTACACGATCTCATTTGTTTCGGCCTCGATGGCGCGGCACCAACATAACTTTACATAGAACGGGGTGGTGTGGATGGGGTGGGGGTGGGGGTGGTGGGACGGGGTGTATTTTGTTAGAGATGCCTACTGGCTGGAGTAGGTTTTACTATATATTTAGGTAAGGCGGGTCTTCTCTGTTACTGAGTACCGCCAAAGGTCTCGGTCCAGTGACATTGTCTTGGAGAGGTGTAAGTGTGTGATGTCGGAGTTTATCAGCTCGTCCCAGGTTTTTCTAGGTCTGCCTATTCCGTGACTACCGTCTATCTTTATTGCCCTGCACTTTGTTATACAGCTATCGACTTTCATGCGCATCACGTGTCCATACCAACGTAGCCTTCTCTCGAGTAAACAACATCTGATCCCTCTTATCTCTAATTTTTTCCTTAGTTCGTTTATGCTTTGCCGTTCACGTATATTACTGTTACACATCCAGCGGAGCATGCAAGCTTCGTTCCTCTCTAGTCTGCGTATATCCTCTGCACACAATGCCCAGGTCTCACTGCCATGCAGCATTGCTGTTCGTATGCAGGCATCGTACAACCTGCCTTTCATTTTTAGGGAGAACCCTTTAGCAGCTAATAGTGGTATAAGCTCTCTGAACTTTTTCCAACCAGTTCTGACTCTAGCTACAGTACTTTCAGAGCACCCTCCCCCACTGCTGATTTTATCGCCCAGGTAACGGAAGCTGTCCACTATTTCTATAGAACCCTCTGCGCAATTGAAAGAGCTAGTATTTTGTGGGCACTTGCTGCTACTTATTGCACCAGAACACCGGCCACATGTAAAATCTATGTTCTTAGTTAGCTTACCTGTGATCCCACTACATCTTTTATGCACCCATACTTTGCATTTAGGACATAAAATGGAGTTTCTACCTACGCCTTTCCTACACACCGAGCACGACCATTTCCCAGAAGGGACCGCCGCCTTGTTTTCTTTCCTACAAACTAGTACTTTGGTCTTAGCCAGGTTAATTTTAAGTCCTTTTGACTCTAGGCCGTGCTTCCATGTTTGGAATTTCTTCTCTAGCTCGGCCATTGATTCCGCTATGAGTGTCAGGTCGTCTGCGTATAGGAGTTCCCATGGGCAGCCTGTCTTGAACTCCTCTGTTATAGCCTGAAGGGCAATAATAAATAGTAGGGGGCTGAGAACAGAGC
>OZ024749.1:28464626-28467126 GCA_964016885.1 Eledone cirrhosa | reverse complement strand
TGACAGGTTTTGTTTTTAGTCCTGCAGGATGTCCAAAGTCACCCTCCTCACCAAGAAACCTTCGTGGGGTTGCCAGTTTAGTCGCCAACGACCCGACCATGGGACAGGTTGTACTGGGATACATGTTACCAGTAGCACCAACTGGTGACCTGACATACATACATACATACATACATACATACATACATACATACATACATACATACATACATACATACATACATACATATGGAGGCACATGGCTCAGTGGTTAGAGCATTGGCCTTGCAATTGAAAGGTTGTGAGTTCAATTCTCAGACCGGGTGATGTGTTGTTTCCTTGAGCAAGACACTTTATTTCACATTGCTCCAGTTTACTCAGCTGTAGAAATGAGATGATAGGGACTGGGGTCCATATCCTTCCACTGCAAAGTGGTCGTGGAGGTGCCATGGCAACTCACTGAAAATGAACTTGGTGTTAGAAAGGGCATCCAGCTGTAGAAATCAAGCCAGAATCAGTTCCCATCCCACCCATGCAAGCAGGGAAAAGCGGACATAAAATGAAAAAAAATACATACATACATATGTATACACATATATATGAGAGAGTGTAGCTAAGTGGTTAGAGAATTGGATTCACAATCATGAGGTTGTGAGTTCGATGCATTATGTCCTTCATCAAGACACGTCCCTTTACAGTCTGAGTTCAAATCCCGCCGAGGTTAACTTTGCCTTTCATCCTTACGGGGTCGATAAAATAAAGTACCAGTAATGTACTGGGTAATTGCTGGCCTTGTGCCTAAAGTAGAAACAGTTATTTCATGTTGCTCCTTCTGCCTTGATTTGTAACTGGTAGATAATATTAGCAATTGGAAATATCAATGGAAACATTGTTCCCTCGGTCCGATTTGACAAGCTCCACCCCATTTGTTAAGCGAATGAGGTTTGGGATAGATATATTTCTTTATTAGCCACAAGGGCGCACTGGGATAGATAGATAGATAGATAGGCAGTAAATGATTTTTTTTAATTATTGAATTCTGTTGCTTTCAAATCATCTAATGACCTGTAAGAGACAAAACCAGGTGTTGTAACAGACAAAACCAGGTGTTGTGAGAGACAAAACTGGATGTTGTGAGATACAAAACCAGGTGTTGTGAGATACAAAACCTGGTGTTGTGAGATACAAAATCTGGAGTTGTGAGATACAAAACCTGGTGCTGTGAGATACAAAACCTGGAGTTGTGAGATACAAAACCTGGTGTTGTAAGAAACAAAACCTGGTGTTGTGAGATACAAAACCTGGTGTTGTGAGATACAAAACCTGGTGCTGTGAGATACAAAACCTGGTGCTGTGAGATACAAAACCTGGTGTTGTGAGATACAAAACCTGGTGTTGTGAGATACAAAACCTGGTGCTGTGAGATACAAAACCTGGTGTTGTGAGATACAAAACCTGGTGTTGTGAGATACAAAACCCGGTATTGTGATACAAAATCCAGTATTGTGAGATACAAAACCTGGTGTTGTAAGGGGATTGTGAGGGTGTAACCCAAGTGTTAAACAGGTTATTTAACACCATCTAACATTTAAATTGATGATTCAGCATGTAACTTAAACTACTTCACAGCAGGGCCATTGACTCAACTCTCAAAGAAAATAATAAAATAATCGCTATGTAAATGCTTAATGTAACACACACGGATTCACACAGACGCAGACACACACAAACACACATGAATACACATACAGAGACACAGACAGGCAGTGAGACAGACACATACGCATACACACAGACAGACCAACACACACACATATACACATACATAACATGACATACACAATATATATACATAAGATAAATAAATAAATAGATGATTAAAAAAAGTAAAGTATGTATATATATATATATATATATATATATATATGTATATATAATAAATTATGATATATAATGCATAACATAAATGTGTTTATTTCAAGCTATTTCACTTGACATGGTGATGTGAATATTAGTTAAGTTAGTGTTAATTTATTAGATACACAGTATAAAAATATGTTAACTTGTAATGCTTGGTTAAAGTCATATATATATGTATATATATACACAAAGAGGGGGGGGGGATTTAGAACTGCAGAAATCTTTTAATCAAGTGCCATGGTCCTGTGTTTGATATTATCGGAATCTGAGAAGAATTTGTAATGGTGATATTTTATGAGTGTTTTAAGTCTTTTAATCACCATATACCATGTAAATGCATATAGTATTTAATATGAAATGTAAAATTATTGCACAAAATTAGATTTAGAATGACAAAATTTAGATTTAGAACTACAAAAAAGTAGATTTAGAACTGAACAACATTAGATTTAGAACCAGGCAACATTAGATTTAGAACTACAAAAAAGTAGATTTAGAACTGAACAACAATAGATTTAGAACCAGGCAACATTAGATTTAGAACTACAAAAAAGTAGATTTAGAACTGAACAACAATAGATTTAGAACCAAGCAACATTAG
>OZ024749.1:28447126-28454626 GCA_964016885.1 Eledone cirrhosa | reverse complement strand
ACCACCAACACCAACACCAACACCACCAACACCACCAACACCACCAACACCACCAACACCACCAACACCACCAACACCAACACCAACACCACCAACACCACCAACACCAACACCACCAACACCACCAGCACCAACACCAACACCACCAACACCACTACCAACACCACCAATACCACCACCAACACCACCAACACCACCACCACCAACACCACCAACAACACCATCAACACCACCAGCACCAACACCAACACCACCAACACCACTACCAACACCACCAATACCACCACCAACACCACCACCACCAACACCACCACCAACACCACCACCACCAACACCACCAGCAACACCACCAACACCACCAACACCACCACCAACACCACCAACACCACCATCAACACCACCAACACCATCAACACCAACACCACCAACACCACCAACACCAACACCACCAACACCACCAACACCACCAACATCACCAACACCACCAACACCAACACCAACACCACCAACACCACCAACACCAACACCACCAACACCACCAGCACCAACACCAACACCACCAACACCACTACCAACACCACCAATACCACCACCAACACCACCAACACCACCACCACCAACACCACCAACAACACCACCAACACCACCAACACCACCATCAACACCACCAACACCATCAACACCAACACCACCAACACCACCAACACCAACACCACCATTACTGCATCTATATTGTCAATGTAGTTTTTTTCCCTTTCTAGCTATTAGCAGGTTTAACTGTGATAAGATATCTGTCAATTTTCTCAATTAATGGGAAACCGCGACAGTAACTTTAATAAATCCCAACAAATCAACCATATAAAGCTGACTGATATACCTTATTAGGGAGTTCAACGTTGGTGATAAGAACTTAATACAGCTGACATTACTGGAAGGAAAAGAAAAGACGAAATACGAAGCCTTCGAATATATCACAAGAGCAAATATTCTAACATGGTATGGTATGAGATTATATGGTATGGTATGGTATGAGATTATATGATGTGGTATGGTATGGTATTAACCCGTAACTCCTGAAGGGAGTCGCAAGGGTGCCAAAATGACAGAGGGCGTTTCTTAGGGAATTTTTAAAACATTGTGGAGCCCATCTACTCTAACATAGATATAGACATAGAAAATGTCGTAGTTACCTCTAATCAATTTATATTAGAGCTGGCTGATAAATTTATTAGTGGGCCTTAATGTTGGTAAGAACTTTATACAGTTAACGTTACTGGAAGGAGGAAAAAAGGTGAAACACGTGGCCCTCGAATCCTGATGGAGTCGTGTGTACACCTTTCTGACGTACGATATGTCTTGGTAATTTTAAACCTGGCGGATCTCATCCCTCCTCTCCAGGTCGGAACGCAGCCTAATTTCTCTCAGAAGAGAGAGAGAGAGAGAGAGTGTATGTGTGTGTGATAGAGGAATAATTGACCTCCAGTACAAGGCTGGTACATTATTTATCGACCCCCAAAGGATGGATGGGCAAAATTGACTCGGTAGGATTTGAACTCGGAACGCAGTGAACCGATTTTGATAAAAAGCTAATACTTCGACCAATTATAAACTCGTCATAAATATTTAACAATAATTGTTTCTGACGTAGATACAAGACCAGTAACTTAGGTGGATGATCGATAAAATCGACACTAGTGCATTACTGGTACTTTATTTTATCGACCCCGTAAGGACGAAGAGCAAAACTAGACGAAGGCGTAGCACAAAAAGGAGGACAATCAAAAGACAGTATTGAAAACAAGAAAAACTATCAAAAAGGGCGTATAAGGAAAAACAAGAAGAGTTCAAAAGAAAAATAGTGCGTAGTCAGTTTGAAAGAAACATAGAAAAAAAAAGGGCGTGGGTCATGGAACTGGTTAAGAAATGGAAAATTGAAGGAGAAAAAGAAAGCTTACTATTAACAGCTCAAGAGCAAGCTTTAAATACCAGCACAGTAAAGAGAAGAATTTATAAAACAGGCGCGTCAATCAAATGTAGATTGTGTGGGATTCACGTAGAGCAGCGTTTCCCAAACATTTTCAAACGCGGAACCCTTTTTGGTTCAGAAACTTCTGGGGGAAACCCTAAAGTCTAATACTGTTATATGGCAGAATATCCCTAACTACAAAACGACAAAGACAGTCGCCTTCGCATGTTGTTCAGTTAGTATTGGTAGAATTACTTTACATTGGCTGTCAAGGTGCATGGCTTAGTGGTTAGGGTATTCAGCTCACAATCGTAAGGTCGTGAGTTTGATTCCCGGCGGCGCATTGTGTCCTTGAGCAAGACACTTTATTTTACGTTGCTCCAGTCCACTCAGCTGGCAAAAATGAGTTGTACCTGTAATTCTAATGGCCAACCTTGTCACATTCAGTGTCACGCTGAATCTCCCCGAGAACTACGTTAAGGGTACGCGTGTCTGTGGAATGCTCAGCCACGTGCACATTAATTTCACAAGAAGGCCGTTCCGTTGATCGTATCAACTGGAACAATCGTCGTCGTAACCGACGGAGTACCAGTTAAATTAAACTCTACATTGGTTATAGTACAGTTTAGTGTTCAGTCTTTGTGTAATTCGGTTCAGTTTCTCTGCTTAATCTGTGTTTAAACATTTTCCCAACTGTTACATCTCTTTTGTCTCTTTACAACTCTGCTTTCTCACAATACACACACACACCTTCTCTCTCTCTCTCTCTCTCTCTTTCTCCCTCTTCCCATCTTCTCTCTTTCTTTCTCTCTCTTTCTCTCTCTCTCTCTCTCCCTACCTCTTCCATCTTCTCTTTCTCTCTCTCTTCCCTTCCCTCCCATTCACTTTCCCCACCCTTTTTCCATCCCTCTGCCTACCCTATCTCTCCTGCCATCATCCCCTCCTTCTCTCTCTCATTACCTCTCTCTCGCCTTCCCTCTCCTCTCCCTCTCTATTTCCTACCCTCTCCCTCTCCAATATATTACGTAACCATTTGATCTAATTCTCACTCCTTTTTCTTTCACAATGGCCCTGGATATATATTTAACACTGTCATTCTTATCCAAATATCTCTGCAACATAAACATTATTTATTTTAATAATACTCTCACTTCTCATGACATGTAATATCCTATTTATTTTGCCTATCGTTGCATTCAACCAGATTCTAGCGACATTTCTTGTGTTTGTCCTCACTCCTCATTCCTTCAAATTATATCTTCCTCAAAAATGTCCTCATCTACACTCCTAACTATTTCTAATTCCTCATCTGTCTCTATGCACCCCTTATTTGTGCCTTTGTCACCCTTTATCTGTGTCTCTGTGTCCCCGCTTCATCTGAACCTCGGCTCCCTAATCCGTCCCTCTATCTCCCTAATCTTTCTCTATCTCACTTGTCTGTACCTCTGTTCATCTGTCCCACTGTACATCTGTCCATCTATCCCTTTGTCCATCTGTTCATCTGTCACACTGTCCATCTGTCCATCTTATCTGTTTATCTGTTCCACTGTCCACCTGTATCATCTGTCCCTCTGTCCCTCTGTGTCATCTGTCCCTCTGTCCATCTCTCCAGTTGTATCATCTGTCCCTCTGTCCATGTGTCCATCTGTATCATCTGTCTCTCTCATATGTCCCTTTGTTCATCTGTTCATCTGTCCCACTGTCCATCGGTTTATCTGTCTCTCTCATCTGTCCATCTGTATCATCTGTCCCTCTGCCTATCTGTCCACCTGTCTCTCTCATCTGTCCATCTGTATCATTTTCCCCTTTGTCCATCTGTTCACCTGTCCCTCACACCTGTCTATCTCACCTGTCCCTTTCATCTCTTCCATGGTCCTCCTTTATCATCAAACGAAATTCTTCCAGACGCCATATTTAATATTTTATTTCCTATGACTTTCGTCACCTGTTACTGTATTTATTAAACCCGGGATCAAATCTTGCTGCGCTCAACTTTGCTTTTCATCCTTCGAAAGTCGATAATATAAAGTACCAGTCAAGTACTTGGGTTGACATAATCGACTTTCCACGTTTCCCAAAATTGTTTGCCTTGTGCCTAAATTAGAAATGATTAAAGGTGGTGGATTGGCGTCGAATAAATTACTTTGCAGTTTTATGTTTTGTATATTTGGCAATATACTGTATGTTTAATTAAAAACATTTTGAAGACCATTCGCTATGAGTTTTAAAGTAATGACTATGACACTTACTTATTTGCAGCAAAAACAACCAATATTAATACTTACTTTGCAGTTGTATATGTTCCAGCTTCTTACGGTTCCGAGTTCAAATCTTGCCCAGGTCAACTTTGTGTCTGTCACTCTTCCGATGTCGATAAAATATAGGAAGAGTTAAGCAGTGGAATCGGTATAATTGACTTTCCATTCCTCCACCTGTCAAAATTGCCAGCCATATGCCTAAATTAGACCATTATTAATCCCGGCGGTGGATTGGCAGTATCGGTAGAGAGTCGGACACCATGCTTTGAAGCATAGAGTTACGTCCCTTTACGATCTGAGTTCAAATCCCGCCGAGGTTAACTTTGCCTTTCATCCTTACGGGGTCGATAAAATAAAGTACCAGTAATGTACTGGATAATTGCTGGCCTTGTGCCTAACGTAGAAACAATTATTAATCCCGGCGAGGGATGGGCTCGGTTGGGCTCGGTTGGGCTCCGTTGGGCTCCTCTGGACACCGTTGGGCTCTGTTGGGTTCCTCTGGACACCGTTGGGCTCCGCTGGGCTCCTCTAGAGACCGTTGGGCTCCGCTGGGCTGTATTTACCCAAGATACGCTACATAAAGAGTGCTCCCACGATGATTGAAGTTCATAGACTGAAAACTTCATAGGCTGGCTAAGATACTCTCATGGAATGACCAAATGAGGTTTATTTTTCAATATAGTACCTAAAAAGAAACAATGCAGTTATTAATAAGAAGAGTTGTAATTAATGCATGCAAGATTTCACAGCTCCAGCATCACTCCTTCATAGGCTGACCTAGATACTTTTATGGACTGACTAAATGGGGTTTATTTTTCAATATAGTACCTAAAAAGAAACAATGTAGTTATTAATAAGAAGAGTTGTAATTAATGCATGCAAGATTTCCCAACTCTAGCATCACTTCTTCATAGTCAGCGTATGGATTTCTCAGCCTCCCCTCGTATAATTAAATTAAATATATGATAATTTCCTACAATCAACAAAGAAATCACTAAACATCTTTGTCGCGGCGAAAAGACATTGGGGAAATACATATCGAAAGCGAGGGAGAGGTTTGTATGCTATTTATGACCTATCACATGATTTTGTATGGGTGGGTGTGGCCTGTGTAGTGGAAAATGCAGATCTGGTCATTTTTATTGGTGTGGTCAGAGTAAGATGTGTCAAAAATTAGATTTGTCAACTTGCTTAGCAGAAAAAGCTGCCAGAAACGTCTATTGTTGATGGTGTGCTGTAGATCATGTCTCTTCCCAGAACAGACAAAATATTTCTCTAGGACAATTTTGAAATGTCAGCATTGTTTGGTTTTTATTGTATTTTATTTTATTTTATTTCAACTTTTTATCCGGTTGATTTTGAAGAAAGATATGTGAATGAGAAAGAGAGAGAGGCAGAGAGATATAATCTGTGTAGGTGTGAGTGTACGTGTGCGTGTACGTGTGTGTGTGTGTGTGTGTGTGAGAGAGAGAGAGAGAGAGAGAGAGAAAGAGAGAGAGAGAGAGAAATGTCTGTTGTGTGTGTGTGAACGTGTGTGCATGTGTGTGTGAGAGAGAGACAGACAGAGAGATATAATCTGTGTAGGTGTGTGAGATAGAGAGAGAGAGAAAAAGAGAGAGAGGAGAGAGAGGAGAGAGAGAAAGACAGACAGAGACAGAGTGGGAGGGACAGAAATAGAGAGAGAGAGAGAGAGAGAGAGAGAGAGGCAGACATACAGACAAAGAGAGAGAGAGAGAGAGAGAGAGAGAGAGAGAGAGAGAGAGAGACGGAGAGACAAAGAGAGAAAGAGAGAAAGATGGAGAGAGAGAGAGAGACAGAGAGAGAGACCAGATGCCTAATGAAACGTCGTTTGTCTTCCAGCAATCATAAACATCTCACATATGTCCTCATCTCTTTCTCCATGACTTCCTCCTTATTCAACAGAACTAGCAGATACTTTACTATCACTTGTCTTTCTCACAATGCCAAGGGGCGCGCTCAACTACACATCCGATACCACCACCACCATTACTACTACTACTACTACTACTACCACTACTACTACTACTACTACTACTACCACCACCACCACCATTACTACTACCACTACCACTACTACTACTACTACTACTACTACTACTACTACTACTACCACCACCTCAACATAAGTATTTCTATCTAGATACAATCCCAGGACCTATTGGTTTAGAGCTCATCAACGAATCAGTTAGGCTGTACTAAACATACACATACAAATATACACATATATATATATATATACACACGCACTTACATATATATATATATATATATTTGTGTGTGTGTGTGTGCGAGTGTGTGTGTGTATACATGCATATATATATATATATATATATATATATATATATATATATATATATATATATATATAAAACAAAAAGGGTGTAGTAAGATACCAGGTGCACCATAACGCACCAGAGTACTCAATATTTAGGGTAGTAGAGTGGGTTATAGGAAAATAGTTATGACCCCGACGGCTGAGCTCCGGCCGTTTCAACAGCTAGATCCGAACTAACCCACCGGTCTTAGTTCGGATCTAACTGTCGAAACGGGTGGAGCTCAGCCGTTGGGTCCTGACACTTTTCCTATATATATATAGGTTTTTAAGATCCAAATTCAATAAACAAACCAGGATTTTTTCATTCTGAGGATTGAAAGCAAAACCTTTTGCTTTTAAGAAACCACTGGTAAATGGAATAATTGCCTTATGTTGTTTATTACATAATAATAAATATATATATATATATATATACAATTCGAGATAATTTGTGGTGGTTGATTGGCCATGACTTATTTAATATATATATATATATATATATATATATATATATATATATATATATATATATATATATATATATATATATATATATATATATATAAAATGTATATTCACGCACACACACACACACACACACACACACATATATATATATATATATATCGTTATAGGTAATCCACGTGCTCTGATGTATTGACTGGTTGTAAACAAAGTATTGGAGTCGATTGACGCAACATCAAACGATTAGCGAGCTTAGACCTACCAGATCAACGAAACAATTGTCAGCACTGTGAATAAAGGCCTTATTGTACAGCCAACCATGTTACTCTTCTTTCTTGAATATATATATATATATATATATATATATATATATATATATATATATATATATATATATATATATATATATATATATAATCAAGGTTTAGAAAATAATGAAAAAGTTTCAAAATAAATTTTAAAAAATTGACTTTACC
>OZ024749.1:28432126-28437126 GCA_964016885.1 Eledone cirrhosa | reverse complement strand
ATGTAGTAATAATTCAAAGGGTCATCCTTTTGAATCTCCCTGAGAATTACATTCAGGGTACACGTGTCTGTGGAATACTTAACCAGTTTACACGATAATTTCATGTACAGGTACTTCGTTGATCGAACAACTGGAACACTCCTCGTCGAAACCGAAGGAGGTCCATTCCATCCTATTTATAAAGATATTGTGTAGTGGGTCTGACATGTTGTCTCCACGTGGAAATACAACATTCTTGTCGAGCCGTATGTCACAGAATAAACACTTAACAAACTTTTTTTTATTAAGTGGGTGGAGTGGTGAAAATTAGGAAATTATGACCCCCCAGGCACCGTGGTGTCAAAATCAAAGGGTGGGAGAATGAAGAATGACTGTTGTTATATATAACACCTGTAGATACAGAAGAAATACAGGTAAAATATATAAATGCGGTGTGGAAGGGGAGACCAAACTATAGGGTGTTTCAACAAATTTGATATCATTTGAAATGTAAATATTCCAGAAACTGCAAAATCTAGAAGTGAGTTAGTATTATAATGTTGACAGATTTTGAGGAATAAATTCTATGCTATCAGAGCCTTAGAATGTCCCAGGAAAGAATCGCTGGACAGATTTTACAGGCAAAACCAACCGGCAGGAGACTCAGGGGTAGCCTCCGAGCAAGATTCTGCCAATTCACCGCACTTACCAAATGTATAATGACTTACTTTGATATACTTTGACCCTAAACTCCGCCTGTTGCAGACTGCGCATCAACATGAAATATTTTTCTCCACAAAGTTCGATCACCAGCAGCAGAGTTTCAAGAGCAAAGATCAAGTCCAGTCCATAAGGTGACATTATCAAGCCATTGTTTTGGCTGCCGGCCTCTGCTTCTCTTACCAATCAGCCTTCCTTCCAGGCATAACCTACTCACACGATCTTTTTATATGGTCGTATAATTTGAGTATTGTTGGCTTGACAATTGATGTAATTGGTCTAAGTCTGGTAATGTTGAGCAGCTCACTGATACAGATATGGTCGCTGAGCCGCTTGCTCAGTCTCATGATGTGGTTCTGGAATGTAGAAAGCTTCTGGAGTGGCTGTAAGTAGGATGTAAGTATCGAAGATCTTAGCCTTCAAATGATAGGAAATTCGTTTTGATGTTAGTACTTCCTTGTTCTTGTTGAAAGCTGCCCAATCCTAGAGCGATGCGATACTGCGCAGCAACCATTCCATTATTGTTTGATGATAGTTTGTGACCGAGATATACAAACTCCGTAACCTGAGCAATTTGCTGGCTGTAGATTGAGAGTTGGGGATTGGCATGTATAATGAAACACATTGTATTTAATTCAACCCATTAAGAATTTTGAGGGACTTGCTAAAAATATTAATCATTTCACTGTAATAAGATACTATAGTTCCAATATTACAGGTTAGAATGTCCCAGGAAAGAATCACTGAGTAGATTTTACGGGGAAAACCAACCGGCAGGAGACCCAGGGGTAGACCCCGAGCAAGATGGTTGAATATCATGCATGAGCTTGGTCGGTATCGCTTAGGGATCCAACTGGATCAGTTGGAGACGGTTGCTTCTAACAAGACCTACTGGAAGGAATGTTTGAGAACTCTGCCTCCACGACCCTCTCAGGAATAAGTGGGCAAAGAAGAAGAAATCTTATGTCGCTCGCACATTAAACCTGCTCAGTCACTTTGTATTCTAGTTTCTGGGATATATATATATATATATATATATGTAGATAAATCTACCAAGAGTTTACGGTAGTGTCCAATCCGTATGAAGAACTCAATGTAGTCCGGATATCATGGAAAGATATTCTAACACATATATATCCTAGAAACGATCGTTAAATGATGAACTTTTTTTGTTTAATATAAGGAACTGTTTCATTGTTTTATTCATTATTTTTTTAATATTTTATATATATATATATATATATATATCAAATATCAAATATCAACATTTTTAAAACACCCTGTTCGGCATTGAATTGGTAGAATCGGTAGAGCATCCGGAAAAACTTTTTGTGGTATTTGTTTCGGCATTTTACGTTCTGGGTTTGAATCCAGCCGAAGTCAACTCGCCATTCTCGGATTAAAGCGAAACATTTCGTAGGCGGGACAGGGACCAGACTGCTATGTAAATTATCAAATTTCAAGGGGGCTAAGGTTTTTTAGAGTCGGCCATCAGATATCCACTGGCTGTCACCTTGGTTACTCAGCTCTCTGACCGATGTATCGGTTAAGCTCCTGCCTTATGAGTACTGTCCCTAGGATTTAGTATACGTGGTCGGTAACCCAATGCGTGAATTTGTAATTAGTTGGGCAACAGATGCTGCTACGATTGTCGTGCGTCGTTGTATTTTTATTTAAGATGTGGAGATGTGTAGCTTAATGGTTAGTGTTTGGCTCTTGATCATGAAGTCGTGAGTTCGAATCACGTTCTTGAGCCAGGTACTGGCTCAAGTTTACTCAAATGGAAAAAAAAAGTTACATCTGTAATTTTAAGGGCCAGCCTTGTCACATACTGTGTTACGCTGAATTTCCCTGAGAACTACGTTTAGAGTACTCGTATTTGTGTAATGGTCAGTCACTTGCACGTTGATTTCGCGAGCAGGCTGTTCCGTTGGTCAAGCAGCTGGAACCTTCGTCTCAACCGACGGAGGTCCAACACTAATATCCCCTGTTTGTTCGGCGAAAGATGGAGGCAATGATATTAAGGCGGTAGTGTAGCAGTCTGGTTGTGGTGATACAGAAAAAAGTACGTTTTTCAGAATAATACAATGGTGGATGGTGGTAGGTGAGTGGTGGTGGCTGGGGTAGTGGGTGATGGTGGTGGTGTAGGTGGCTGGTGGTGCCCGATGGATTGTGGTGGTGTAGGTGGCTGATTGTGCCCGGTGGATTGTGGTGGAATTTGGTGGTGTTAATGGGTGGTGATGGTTGAGGTGGGTAGTCGGTACTGGTGGGTGATGGTGGGGTGGTAGTGGATGTTGATGTGGTGGTTGTGGTGGTAGCTAACGGTGGGTGGTGGGGATGGTGGACAGTGGTGGTGTTGGTGAGTGATGGTGGTGGTGGCTGGGGGTGGATGTTGGTGGGTGATGGTGGGGTGGGTACTAGTGGTGGCTGGTGGTGGATGGTGTTGTGGAGGAAAGAGATGGGATCATATGGTTATGTGTGTTAAAACAAACTGTAACCATGAACTGTATTTTGTTGCATGTGAAGGCAGTGTTTAAATGAAAGTATCTGCTTTCAATTTCTTATGCATTATACGTGCCGTGTCTGTACAGTCTCTTACGGTGAAGTTAGTATATAATATCAGCTTTTTGTGGAGGTGGTAGAGTGGTTAGAGAGTAGGACAGGGGCTTCGTAGCATTTGCTCTGGGTTAAAATCCCGTTGAAACCAACTTTGGCTTTCATCCTTACGGGGTCGCTAAAATAAAGTAACAGTATTGCAACTGGGGTCGATTTAATCGACTTTCCCCTCCCCACAAATTGTTTGCCTTGTGCTTAAATCAGAAACTATTATTATTAGGACGATGGATTGGCAGTACTGAAAGAGCGTCAAACAACATGCATTGTAGAATATAGTTATGTCCCTTTACGTTCTGAGTTCAAATCCCACCGAGGTTAGTTTTGCCTTTCATCCTTACGAGGTTCGATAAAATAAAGTACCAGTAAACTACTAATGTCGATATAATCTACAAATTATTGGCCTTAGTTTTGTTAGGAGGTTAGTGAGGTGGTAGGGTAGTTAGAGAGTCGGACAGATGCTTCGTAACTGTCTTTCTGAGTTCAAATCTCACTGTAGTCAACTTTGCCTCTCGTACTTTCGAGGTCGATAAAATAAAGTACCAATATCGCACTGGGGTCGATATAATTGACATCTCCCTGCCTCTTCCTACAAATTGCTAGCCATATCCCTAAATTAAAAATCATTTTGTTATTTTGTAGCAGATTTATCATAGCTTGTCTAATGAAGGTTTGGAGGTTCCTAAGCAGGGTTGGCGGTCTTTATAATAGATTCATTGTATTCTATATAAACTATTATCATATCTTGTCCAATTTTATCTCAATGGTCTGCCAGTGAACGTTTCTTCTGAGTTTAATCATCGTTTTTTGTCATAGATATTATTATCATCGTCATTATTATTATTAAATGTTATCTTAGGGCGGGGGATTGGCAGTATCGGTAGAGGGCCGGACGCCAGGCTCTGCAGAATAGAGTTACGGCCCTTTATGATCTGAGTTCTAATCCCGCCGAGGTTAACTTTGCCTTTCATCCTTACGGGGTCGATAAAACAAAGTACCAGTCACGCACTGGGGTCGATATAATCGACTTTCCCCTCTCCCTAAATTACTGGCATTGTGCCTATATAAGAAACAATTATTAAATGTTATCTTCATTATTGCACAGTGTTGATGTTAACTACCGGTATTTTTATTCATACCATCAGGCTTCATCTCGGAGCTTAAGATAAGATTTGCTTTTTAATCTACTAAGTGGTATCCATCACTTTTCTTCTACTTCTACTTCTTCTTCCTTTTATTCTTTTTATTATTATTATTATTATTATTATTTCCCCTGTGTATTGTAATAACTTATTAATAATTATGTAACTATTTGTAAATATAAATATATTTAGCACAAGCATTTTCACAAAGAAATTCTTGAAGTGATATGTTGAAAGCATTTGGCGAGACAGATAACATGTGCTGCACAAATTAATAGAATAAAACATACATGCAGTCTAATATCGTAGATAACTAGAGGAATGCTGCACCGTAATATCTTTTATATCTATGGGGTTTTTTAATAGCAAAGTCTGCATATTTAAATATATGTAAACACTTTGTGTTTATATACAATATCTTCGTGTACGTTTTGTTTCATTGTTCTATTATATCTAAAAAGCCAGAAGCAGTTATCTGGCATTCTTACCGCTACTGAGATAGTCGTGACATGATCACGGCTTTGAAATAATTCAGTGAGAGTCTCG
>OZ024749.1:28369626-28372126 GCA_964016885.1 Eledone cirrhosa | reverse complement strand
CTACGATGTTGTATTTTATAAGAGATTCTCGAGTATTTTAATTATAAGGGTCCCCAATTCTATCAATCACACACATATGTATGTTGTTACAGCTCACACCTCTGTAGGTTTGGCTGGTCTCCTACGAGGTTGTATTTCATAAGAGGTTTCTCGGGAGTTTTAATGATAGGGACCCCCATTCATATTATGTTGCTGTTACAGCTCACACTTATGTAGGTTTGACTTGTCTCCTACAAGGTTACATCTAAGAGGAGGTTTATTGGGTGTTTTAATTATGCCTTCGATTTTGCTTGACAGGTAGGGCCATTTAAAGCACAACACTCAAACTGGTTTCACTACGTCATCTACAAAGTTATTAAAGATAACATCGACCCCCGGTGTGATTTGAAATCAGATCACAGATAGACGGAACAATATGTATATATTTTATAAAGAGTCGGGGCCCGACGGCTGAGCTCTTGTCGTTTCAACAACTAGTTTCAGACTCTTTCTTATATAGTCACACTCTACTATCCTAAGTATCGAGTACTTCGTTGAATAATGGTCTAATAATGGTTGAATAATACTCTAATAATGGTTGAATAATACTCTAATAATGGTTGAATAATACTCTAATAAAAGTCTAACACTGGCTATGCATGTATGCATGCATGCGCAGTTTTTGTTTACTCAATTTTACCCTGAGGCCCTTTTAACCACTAAACCATAATCAGGGCCTCTGGAATAAATTGAGCAGCGTGCACAATAACTCATTTCGAGCTCGAATGAGGAGAGTTTCTCTCAAAATTCAATGCTCTCAAGAAGATTTTTTTATTTTTAAAGAGTAAGTTTTTAAGAGTGAGTCAGAAATAAACTGAGCCCTACCCTTAGCTTTCCACAATTCCGGGGTTAATGTACTGGCTAAACCCTATCATACAGGCCCTGCTCATAATCATTGGGGGAGGGAATAGTAGAGTGGCCTTCAGATAACAAGTATGAATAGAACTAGAAATAGCCGGCTTTAAGTTGTTGAAATAAAATCTTTAAAGTTAAGATATACAAAGGCGCAGTTAAAATATACAACAGAGTGTTAGAGTGCAACAAAGATTACTTCAATCAAGTTAATGTTTATGTGGTTACTACAACGAATTTAAGAAAATACAAAACTCATTTCTTGAAAAGAAAAGCTAGTTTTGTTTTACCCAAAATTTTTTCCCAAAAAAAACTTAGAGAAAAAAAAGAAACCCAAGGAAGCAAATATACATATCATGCGTCACTCTTTCACTATATATATACATATATAAAAATGAACACACACACACACACACACACACACACACACACACACACACACACACACACACACACACACACACACACACACACACACACACACACACACACACACACACACACACACACACACACACACACACACACACACACACACACACACACACACACACACACACACACACACACACACACACACACACACACACACACACACACACACACACACACACACACACACACACACACACACACACACACACACACACACACACACACACACACACACACACACACACACACACACACACACACACACACACACACACACACACACACACACACACACACACACACACACACACACACACACACACACACACACACACACACACACACACACACACACACACACACACACACACACACACACACACACACACACACACACACACACACACACACACACACACACACACACACACACACACACACACACACACACACACACACACACACACACACACACACACACACACACACACACACACACACACACACACACACACACACACACACACACACACACACACACACACACACACACACACACACACACACACACACACACACACACACACACACACACACACACACACACACACACACACACACACACACACACACACACACACACACACACACACACACACACACACTGTGTGTGTGTGTTATGTACAATGCAGACCGTATATATATATATATATATATGTTATGTACAATGCAGACCGTATATATATATATATATATATATACATACACCGTGTATATATATACATACAGAACTGGGATATATGTCAGCTAGTACAGACATATGTAAGATTGGAACTCTACGTTTTCAATTTCTATCAACAACAACTCTATACACAAAGTATAAGAAGACGGGGATGTTACTGATGTACTTAACTCTATATATTTTCATAAGTTTTTTCCTTATTATACTTTAAAATATCTCTGATATACCACCCGATGATTTCAAGTAACTTTCATTCCGATAAATTGATAAGAACAAACATGGCTGAGGTGTTAATGAGTTCGTTTCGAACCTGTTGTTTTGGGGTTTAATCCCGCTGTGTTATACTTTGAGTAAAGTCTTCTACTATAACCTTGGTTTGACCAATTCCCTGTGAGGGGAATTTGGTAGACGGAAACTGCAGAAACCTGTCGT
>OZ024749.1:28359626-28367126 GCA_964016885.1 Eledone cirrhosa | reverse complement strand
CATATATATATATAAAACCTACTTTACCACCACCCCTTAAAAACCCACCAATAAGTGTATATAAACGGATCACGGGACCTCTGTCAACTGTTTAGATGTATCAGCAATTGGAAAGACGAATGGAAACATTGTTTCCTTGGTCCGATCTGACTCCACCCAGTAAGTGAATGAGGCTTGGGATCTTGTCGATCGATTTCTTATTCTCTTACCATAAATAATACTCAATAGCTTTGATGAAATTTACACCTTCGGGCCACGTACAAGCTTAAATAACCACCACCATCTTCTTCTTCTTCTTCTTGCGAGGGTCGTTGGGGCAGAGTTCTGAAACATTCCTTCCAGTGGTTTTGTCAAAAGCAACCGTTTCCAACTGATCCGGCTGGATCCCCAAGTGGCACCAGCTAAGTTCATGGATGTTATCCAACCATCTTGCTCGGGGTCTATCCTTGGATCTCTTGCCAGTTGGTTTTTCCCGTAAAATTTGTCTAGCGATTCTTTCCTGAGACATTCTAACCACATGCCCATAGTATCGGAGCTGTGATCTAGCTTTATATCCCTTAAAAAAAAAAAAAAAAAAAATACAATAATCTAAAGCTGAATGACCATTTTAGTAACTGACCTTCCTTGATATGATCACATGAAAGCAGGGAAGATTAGAAGTGTAGTGAATTGATTGTATTTGTGTTGGCTGAAGAAACATGAGCTTGGAAATATGTCCTCGGGGAAACATTACAAGCGAAAAAAGTTGTAAAGTAAGAGGTTATCATGCGAGCTAGCGAATAATGGTGGAAGATCGGATTACGGTGTGGTGTTTGAATAAGGATATAGCGTATAATTAGAATATGGAGATCAACATCAGAGTCTATGATTGGAGCAGTAGCAAAGATGGTGATACGTGGCCCAGAAGTGATTCCATTATTTGTGAAAAATTCATTTTAAAGATTGGTTAGTTTATATCCAATAACAATCGTTATTTTTATTGGATATAGCAAAGAATATGTATTTGTGTTGGGAGAAGTTTGTGGTGGAATACAATGAGGTTTGGTTGGCATTCTATCTCGCAGAACGTCATAAATAAACGTCATCAGAATTGATAGATGCATCAAGATGGTATCTAGTTTCGACTCTTTGCGTTCTGAGTTCAAATCCCACTGAGTTCGGTCCTTTCATCCTTCCTTCCAGGGACGATAATATAATGTAAGAGTCAAGTACTGAGATTAATCTGGTGTGGTAAGGAACTTTGTCTAAGGCTTTCCCAAACCCCCTTCCCCTAAGAATGGTGAGATCGAAACCGTTAATGGTCGGTCCTTTTGAGCATTCGAAGGTTGACGGTTGCAGAAAAAAATGTGGGAGGACGAATTACAGATAAATGGCGATTTAAGCAGAAAGAACGAGATGTGGTGTTGAGGGTTTGTTTATGTCCTGTAGCACATAATGGAGGGTGAAGAACCTTAAAAACGAAAAAAAAGAGGTTGCCATCGGCCAGACAACTTCTTTTTCCACCTCTAAGGATCTTCACCTTATTTTATAAGCTATTTCATAGCATCTCCGCGCATTAGCATACACACGCACTAATATATATATATATATATATATATATATATATATATATATATATATATATAAATTTAATACAATAACAGAGATAGTTTAAAGCTAAACTCTGACTGGTAACCATCTCACTCAACAAACATTAGGTTATATTAAAATATAAACCCAATTTAAGTGTTTGTGGTGCTAACAATATGTATAATGTGGAAAAACCAGTTGTATTATTTTATGAGATATAATTAAAGTTAAAGTATATCTCTCTTTCCAAACAATTGTTTCATTATAAGTTTTCTACAAGTTTGGGAGAATATATATATATATATATATATATATATATATATATATAACACATTAAAGTTTAAGCAAAGAATCGCTGCTTTCACCCTTAATCTGTTATTTTTTATAAATATTTGCTCTAGGGTGCTTATATATTTGATGTATATTTATCCTTATCGAGCCCTCTTTGGATTTTAGTCTTCACATTTATCATTATATATATATATATATATATATATATATATATATATTGTGCGAGTGCGTGTGTGTATATATGTGTATGTGTATGTGTGCGTGTGTGTGTGTATATATGTATATGTGTGTGTGTGTATATGTGTGTGTGTGTATATGTATGTGTGTGCATGTATATGTGTGTGTGTACATGTCAACAGTTTAGATATGGATGACGCATGCAGACTCACATATCTGAGGAGATGTCGAAGAAGAGTGGGGCTCGATTACCTTGATCACACTCGAGCTGATCGATATTGAAACAATTGATAATTGTAATATGCAAATAAATTTTCTACACGGTCTGCAAATCTGACTTCAATTTCCATTATATATATATATAATTGTTTCTACTTTGGGCACAAGGCCAGCAATTATCCCAGTGCATTACTGGTACTTTATTTTATCGACCCCGTAAGGATGAAAGGCAAAGTCAACCTCGGCGAGATTTGAACTCAGACCATAAAGGGCCGTAACTCTTTGCTGCAAAGCATGGCGTCCGACCCTTTACCGATACTGCCAATCCACCGCATTATATATATATATAATGCAATGAAATACCTATGACCGTTGGTAAATCACTGATGAGGGACTCATTTTATAACATGTTATCCATGTGCAACCATGCAGTATTCTTCTCCCCATTTTTTCATATATATATATATATATATAATGGAAATTGAAGTCATAATATATATATATATATATATATATATATATATATATATATATATATATATATATAATGTTGCTGCTGCCTCCAGCAGTTTTAGTGACCGTGTCGAGGTCACCGTGTTGACTTTGTATATAATATAATAATATATATATTTTCTAGAAATAGTTCTTTATTTAACTTTACTTACTAAGATTACTATAAAAACATCGGAGTGGCAACGTTTGAAACTACAAGATAAGTTAGTGTCAATGAAATATTTTCATATATAATAGTGTTTGTCAGTTAGACACCTGCTGACTTCAAGTATTTACACAACTGCCTTTCTTGTTTATATATCGTTGCCGAAAGAAAGGAACACAAGAAAAAATATGATTTGAAGTAAAGTTAGTAGATTAATAGAGCGCTGTATTATGTGTCTTGGTCAGAAGAGCCAGGACAGAGCTCATGATTATTCTCAGAGCATCGGAGTTTGGTTGGAGAATAGTAGAAAGTTATTCTCAAACTGGAAGCCTGGATGAGAGTCTGCAAAGGAATGAACTCCGTTAAATACATTCATTGTGGCGTAAGATGGTAGTGTTAACACGGACAGCTACCCCCACCTTTCATCCCTGATGGGGTTTCACACTGTTTTGATCTGCCACATTTAATATAAAGCCTTTGTCAACCCAAGAATACATGTAGACGTCACTCGTCCAAGATGCTACGCAGTCGGATCGAACACCAAACCCCCGAGTTTCAAAGTAAGCTTCTGTACCATATAGACATGCCTGCACTCATTGTAAAGCCCCTGTCCTTGGTCATGGTTTAACATGGGTTTACAACTGGAAACTTTCTTTCCACGTTGCCAGCCTGGGCAAAGTGTTTTATGGATGACCAGTAGTGACCCCTCTCCACGCTACAGCAGTCACCCATGCATGTCAGTCGCCCCTCTCCCCGCTACAGCAGTTACCCATGCATGCCAGTGGCCCCTCTCACTATGAGGGGGACAGTCAATCTGTCCCAGGAGCCCTCCAGCTTTATATCTCCCACTGTATGAGGGAGATAGTCAACCTGTCCCCTACTTTGTCTCCCTCTGTATGAGGGAGACCGCCTGTCCCAGGAAGTTCCCTGTTCAAAAATTATTTTCCACCTTTTCTATTGTCAATGATACAGTAATATATATATATATATATGTATATATATATATATAGATATATATATGAATAAAGTTAGTCCTTCATCAGTGATCTTCCAACCATCATTGGTATTTCATCGCTTTAAAGACCATATACCTCCGGTTGGTGCGAGCAACGGCTAAAAAAGTCGTTGGGACACGTAAATAAAGGGGACACGAGAGTGTAAACAAACAAAGATGGTGAAGCAACGAAAAGTGAGAAAGAAGGAGTCAAGTCCCAAATTTCCATGAATATAAATTCGGTGAAATCGTGAACGAGAGAGAATAAAGACCATCAAACCTGGTTGGAATGTGAGCAAGGAAGGAATTCCGTACAGGTCTAACGGGAGGAAGAAGGGATCTAGTCTGTGAATTCGGTGAACGTAAGTTCTGTGAAATCGTAGACGAGAGAGAGAAAAAAAACCGACCTTCCTGACCAAGAATCGCTGCTTTCACCCTTAACGGGATCTTCTGAAGATCTCAGGGGTGAAAGCAGCGATTCTTTGCTTAAACTTTAATCTGTTCTTATAATATATATATATATATATATATATATATATATATATATATATATATATATATATATATATATATATATATATATATATATATATATATATATATATATATATATATATATATATATATATGTGTGTGTGTGTGTGCCTGATGGTAGCTAAGATGCTTCCATAGGCGGTATACCGGTTGAGCACTTTATGCTCTTACAGAGCAGAGTATGATAGAATAGAAAACGAAAAATCAGTGTTGCATCCGAACTCAATTTATTGTGTGTTACAATTGTTTCCCCGGCGGACAGCTCGAGACGCGATCATTGTGTGGATCTGTCTGATTCTGGACCCGCCTAATGATTTCGGAGCATATTCTCACACTCTCCGAAATCATTAGACATGTCCGTCAAACCTGCGGGTCCAGAATCAGACAGATCCACACAATGATCGCGTCTCGAGCTGTCCGCCGGGGAAACAATTGTAACACACAATAAATTGAGTTCAGATGCATCACTGATTCTTCGTCTTCTATTCTATCATACTCTGCTCTGTAAGAGCATAAAGTGCTCAATCCGTATACCGCCTATGGAAGCATCTTAGCTACCATCACGCACGCACACACACACACACACACACACACACACACACACACACACACATACATACATACATACATACATACATACATACATACATAACAGATTAAAGTTTAAGCAAAGAATCGCTGCTTTCACCCCTGAGATCTTCAGAAGATCCCGTTAAGGGTGAAAGCAGCGATTCTTTGCTTAAACTTTAATCTGTTCTTTTAATAAATATTTGCTCCACGGGTTTATATATATATATATATATATATATATATATAATCCTTATCGAGCCCTCTTTGGATTTTAGTCTTCACATTTATTATATATATATTTAATATAGGAATGGCTTCTACAGGATTAGAACAGTTCTAGCACTGTAGAAGCCCTTTCTATATTAAATACTCTATGTATTGAGTACCTTACTTATTGTGATTTCCCCCTGATTGAAACAGGGATAAACTTTTATATATCCCAAATCAACAAGGCGAGATGAAGACATCTGCTGCCTATAAATATCGCTATCATCACAATCACCTCTGATCACCACCTGGATCACCATCACCGCCATCCACCTACCATCGTCGCTATCTATACGTGTGTGTGTGTGTGTGTGTGTGTGTATATATATATATAAATATACACGTACTTACACACACACACGCACGCACGCACACGTGTGTGTGTGTGTGTAAGTACGTATGTACCCCAGGAAAGAATGGAGACACACATGCACCCCTATATATACATACGTACATATATGCATGCATACATACATACGTGTGTGTGTGTGTGTGTGTGTGTGTGTATATATATAAATATACACGTACTTACACACACACACGCACGCACACGTGTGTGTGTGTAAGTACGTATGTACCCCAGGAAAGAATGGAGACACACATGCACCCCTATATATACATACGTACATATATGCATACATACATACGTGTGTGTGTGTGTATATGCATTTATATCTATATACATACAAATGTATGTATGCATGCATTATTCAAGAGAGTATAAATATTACTACATACCCTACCATGCCATTTTTTTGTTTTTGTTTTTGCCGTGGTAAATTAAGTCTTGAAGAAAAAACGAAACGAAGAATAATATTAAAAGACTTATAAAACCAGCGACAGCAAAACAAAGCAAGACAAGTGTGAAATACTTTAAAATATTTTGTAGATAAATGCCCCAAATTTAATTAGTGTTGACAGAATGGTATAGAAAGGGAGCGGACGAGAGTGGGGTAGTATTTAGCACCTCTCTCCAAACTGGGAATATATTTCATTAGGTTGTATATTCTAAATGTCAGATTAGAGGCTTTTAAATTCTCCATCCCACCTTCCTAATATCCCAATTTCTTCTGAAAGCAACACTAATGACATCCGATTTTCAACTAGTTTGGTCCTTATCCGCTTCTACTAATATACATCAGGTCTTTCATTTGGTGTGCGGAGTTTTGTTGTTGTTGGTGTTGTTATTTTAATCTCAAAATAACAGGCGATCGTTCGTGATAATTTTATGTGTGCATATGTGCGCATGTCTGTATGTGTGTATGTATGTGTATGAATGTGTACGCGTATGCGTGTGGGTATATGTGTGTGCTTGTATGTGTGCATGCGTATGTGTATAAGTGTTTGTTTGTGTGTGAGTGTATGTGGGTATATGTGTATGTTTGTATGTATGCGTGTGTGTGTTGTGCTTATGTGCATGCGTTTGTGTATGAGTGTGTTTGTATGTGTGTGTTTGCGTGGGTTTCTGCATATGTATGTGTGCGTGCGTTTGTATTTGTGTGCATGTGTTTGTGCATGTGTCTGTGAGGGTTTGTGTGTGTGTGTGTCGATTTTGTTTCCCCTTGACATTCTAAACAGTGTTAGTTAAACTCAGTAAGGTGACATCGGCTTCCATATTACTATAGTGGGATATCTTATATAACAACAGATACGACCATTCTTCTGGTCTTTACGTGTTGCGATTCTTTCTTTGGAACGTGGATCTGTTTAGGTAAAGTAACGGGTCCTTAACTGTTGATGAAGTCATAGGGTCACCATCCTGACAAACGGTGTCACTTGGGCATTTTATAACTTGGCGGATCTTATCCCTCTCCACGTTGTCGGAACACGGTCGATGTCTTCCAGAGCAGTAGAGAGGGGGGGGGCACACTTATATACAGACAGGATAGACAGAGGGGAAGAATAGGAGAGAGAGGAGGAGGGTGAGATAATGAGAGAAATAGGGAGAAAGAAAGATAGTGGGATAGAGAGAAAGATTATATATATATATATCTGTTAGACACGCAGTGACTAACAGAATATTTTAAGTCTGCGTGTCTGACATATATGCGTAGCTTGTGAATAAAAAATTCAAGGGGTGTCGCTGGCCGTGGTGATGATCGCGGGCCGTGGTGATGATCGCTGGCCGTGGTGATGATCGCTGGCCGTGGTGATGATCGCTGCCAAACATGTTTTGTAATGTATCGTCTTATTGGCTAATTTCATCGTCTTATTGGCTAAT
>OZ024749.1:28333372-28335872 GCA_964016885.1 Eledone cirrhosa | reverse complement strand
GCGTCCCACAATAAACACTGTCTTGCGTCCCACAATAAACACTGTCTTGCGTCCCACAATAAACACTGTCTTGCGTCCCACAATAAACACTGTCTTGCGTCCCACAATAAACACTGTCTTGCGTCCCACAATAAACACTGTCTTGCGTCCCACAATAAACACTGTCTTGCGTCCCACAAAAAACACTGTCTTGCGTCCCACAAAAAACACTGTCTTGTCTCCCACAATAAACACTGTCCCACCACAATGTCTTCCACAATAGACACTGAACGAAACAAACAGACTTACATCTAACTCGGGCTATTCTGCCATTTTGGCAATATATCGGCTGAATCAACAGTAGCAACAATCTGATTTAGGTCAAAACCTCAAAGTTTAATAAATACCCCTTCGACAATCTTTGGTAGAATTTTATTTACTTATTTATTTCTTGAAATATGTAATTTCAAAGTTTGTTAGTTTGTTTGTTTTTCCAAAAATAACGAACCTTTTTTTTCTTGTGATATTTTGTTGGGAAGACGGTAGATAACAAAACGAGGGTAATGGTTTAAAAATTCAGAAATCAGTGAAGCAATTCACTTAAGGGTGGATTAGTTACATAAATACCCATGTAAGGGGATAGATAGGAAGAAATAGAATATAGGGTAGAGGAAGGCCAAAAGAAGAGTGAAGGGAGAAGGGAGACTAGGAGAAGATGGTGAAAGAGGATAATGAAGAATGAGAGAGGGGAGTGGAGAAGGGGAGAAAGAGGAGAGTGAGTGGGGGAGAGGGGAGAGAGATGAGAATGGAATAGGGAGAGAGAAAATAGGGTGGAAGCCAAGGATAAAGAATATCTAAAAACCATTCGTGTGATGGGACGTTGAAGATTTTAGACAACCTCCGTTCTTAGATCCGATTTCTCGAATGTTTCTGTTTTTGTTCTCCCTCTCTCTTTAAAATGAGCCCAACCTTATGACCATAACTGTTGTAAGAGGACACATCATGGTTAAGAAGTTTGTTTTGTAATCATTAAAGTCACAGGTTCAATCGACCCCAAAACATGACCTCTTGTTTCAAGTGTCATTTATCATAGTTCTGAGTAGACCCAGGCCTTGTGATTGAAATTGGGTTTCACACCACCACTTGGCCCTTGGATGACTTTAACAGAGTCCTTTATTTTGTAAGTATCCGTAGCAGGTCTCCTGATTAAGGATAACTTTCCTCCTCTCTCCCACTAATTTCGGACTCCCAGTAAAAAAAATAATGTTCTAATTATTTATATTTTATCATAACAATGTGGGTGCAGCTTGGCTGCATGGTTAAGGAGTTCTGACAATGATTAGGTCTCATGTTCAACCTCACTACATAGGATCTTGGACAAGTATCATTTACCATAACTTATGGTTAACCTATACTTTGAGAGAAATTGGGTAGGCAGAAACTGTTTGGAAGCCCATTAGATAGACTACTGTATATGTAATTCAAAGGTCAGCCTTGTCACACACTGTGCCACACCGAATCTCCCTGAAACTAAGTACGTTAAAGGTACATTTGTTTGTGGAATATTCAACCAAATATACTATAATACAAAATGGATTGTACCTGTAATTCAAGGAGACAGCTTTGTCACACATTGTATCCTGCCGAATCTCCCTGAGAATTAATTACGTTAAGGGTACGCGTGTTTGTAGAATGCTCAGCCGTTTAGATGTTAATTTCAGGAGTAAGAAGAGGAGGCTGTTCCGTTTCCGTTGATTCGAATAACTGGCAAACTCCTCGTTGAAACCGACCGAGGTCCTTTCTTTCTAACTATATCAAGGACATAGTGTTAGCTGTTAAATATATAGAAAGATGTTTTAACTGATTCTATTACCCAGGGGAAATCAAAAGCAGTCGAAATAACAAATGTTTCTAGCGACCCATATCACTGCTAACATTTTCTCCGGTTTTAAATATTTGACCATATTTACTTGAAGACAAAATATATCATTATTGTTGCCTTTCATCCTTCCGGGGTCGATAAAATAAAGTACCAGTAATGCACTGGGTAATTGCTGGCCTTGTGCCCAAAGTAGAAACAATTATTATTGGCAGTATCGGTAGTGTCGGACATGCTTTCCAGCATAGTTATTTCCCTTTACGATCTGAGTTCAAATCCCGCCGAGGTTAACTTTGCCTTTCATCCTTACGGGGTCGATAAAATAAAGTACCAGTAATGCACTGGGTATTTGCTGGCTTTGTGCCAAAAGTAGAAACAATTATTATTATTATTATCAGAGCGGTGGGTTGGAAAAATCAGTAGAGCGTCGAACAACATGCTTTGCGACATATAGTTACCGTTCTTTATGTTCTGAATTCAAATCCCCCCGAGGATAGCTTAGCCTTTCATCCTTACGAGATCGATAAGATAAAGTACCAGTAATGCACTGGGGTCGGTTTAATCGACTTTCCCCTCCCCCAAACTTACTGGCCTTGTGCCTAAAGTAGAAACTATTATTATTTCTATCATTATCAGGGCGGT